>LNAC01000013.1:7998579-8314027 GCA_002007465.1 Ailurus styani | reverse complement strand
TTAAAAAAAAAAAAAAAGCCCCCCCCCCCCCAGAACTGGGTAGTGGCAGGAAGAGAGAGGGAAATAAGGAACTTAGGGCCTTGCTACTCAAAGTTCGGTCCAGAAACCAGTAGCATCGGCAACACCCAATAACATGTTGGAAATGCAGGTGCTCTGGCCCCATCCTAGACTGAGAGGATCAGAGCCTGTGAGCTAATAAGATGCCCGGGTGATTTGTGCACACCTTACAGTTTGAAGCGCAAAGGCTTAGAGCAATGGTTCTCCACCTCGGCAGCACTTTGAATTTTCTGCAGAGCTTTAAAAAACACTGGGGCTAGGTCCAACCCTCACAACTTCTGACCTCGTTGTTCTGGGGTACAGTTGGCGCACTGAGGTTTCTTAAAGTTCTCCAGTGATTACAATGTGCAGCCAAGGCTGAGAACGAAGGTTGAGATTTAGTGAGCTGATGGTGGCAGTTCCAGCTTGCTTGTCCTCCTCAGTGACACAAGCGCGGCGGAGTATGTAAGTTTCTCCGTGTTAGACCTGAAGGCCTGATTTCCTGCGCCAGGAGAACACTTTGTGATCAGATGTAGGACAGCGACAAGAAGTCAGGGAGCTCTGACCGCAGTCGTGCTTTACATCATGGAATAGATCTTTCCTTACAGCTGTACATGTTCGATGAATCTTTATCAAGAAGAATAATTTCGGTGTTCTTCATATCTGTCGTACGCCGTGCTGGACAACAACGTCGATTCCCCTAATCATCCCATAAACTCTACAAAGAAGGTATTACTGTCCCTCTCTCACTGATTTGGAAACTGAGGCTCTGAGATATTAAGGCGTTTTCCATGGTCGCACATCTGATAAACAGCGCTGTCAGGATGTGAGGGCAGATCCTTCTGTCTCCAAAGCTGTTGTTCTTCCCCTCCATCTAACTGCTTTCATATAAACACAAACCATATTTCAGATTCACCAAGTTTATCACTTCCGAAAATACACAAGATAAATGATTTTGAAAAGCAAAGAGTTATTCGATGCAGTCACTCCTAATTCACCTACTTTATACGTTACAAAGTTTACATAGACTTCCCAAAGGAGTATATTACAAGCACTGATTTTATCCCTCATTCGGGTGAGTTTTAAAACGAATAACTAGGGTTACTTCACCTCCTTTCTCACTGATCTCCTCTGTCCCCACCTCACCTCCTAGCTTCAATTAAAATGAAATAAGAGTTGCAGGCCAAAAGAAGATCACTTCATTATTGCCACGTGAGTAGATTTAGCTTTCTAATTACTTGAGCTAAAGGAAGTAAGGAAAGGATAATCAGAACATTATTGCTCTGGTTGGGTTTAGCCAGCCTTGATGTGATCATTTTCCTAATAAGAAATTAGAGAGGCCCAGTAAGATGACACCAGTACCCTGTTCTTAACTACATAAGAGTGATATTTAGCCTGTGAAGGAAACTTCCCATCAGGAACACCTGGTGGGGCTTCTTTTTGAACATTTATGCCACATTGTACCACTTCAGTGTCAGAGCACTCCCTAGTCTCAAAGAACTGAGTCTGCCTAAAATGAATTTAATAACTGACAAAAATGACCTTGGATGGGAAGAGAAGCTTCCAAAATATATTGGACAGCACACAGATGCCTAAGCAGATACAAATGATGTCTTAAAGTGTCCATCAAATAACTACTTCACATGCAAATATATTGTCCCCTGTACTTAGAAATCAACAAACACTATGCTAAGTGCTGTATGTCCATCGTCCCGTTGAATTCTCATAGCAGCTCTACAAGAAAGATTCTACTGATTTCATTTTGTGAATGAAGATGCTGAGGCGAGGTGAGGTTAGGTGACTTGCATAAAACCCTACTGCTTGTAATTGGTAGAGCTAAGAATTCAAGTTGCAACCTGAGACCAGAGCCAATTTTTTAGCCCAACACTGCCACCTATAGGTAAAATGAGATATCGCTTCCTACAGGGATAACGTTTAACATGTCAAGTCCTGGGTAGACCAGACGGACCAGAGCTTTTTCTCTTTCTTCCCTCTACCCAACAGATCTCTGCTTTCTTTTAAGAAGATACCAGTTGTAACCATACAGTAATCATGCATTAAACCACGGTGTTTAAGAGGACTACCGATTTCCATCTCCGGGTGATGGTCTGTTGGCATATTCTCATACCCCTTGCAACAATGGTCAATGTACCTTGGTTCCATCTGCATGAAGCACTGGAAATATCATGTAATATTGGGAGAAGTGTCACCTTCTACCCTGGAAATGGACAAGGAAGCAGTTGCTGCTGGTAGGCATCTTGTGACCATGGGGTCACATCCTGGCTAATAATAGAGCCAGAATGAAGAGGTAGTGCCAAGATCTTCACTAAAACATGTCTGATGCTGGAGCTTCCTTTGATTTTTCAGTTACATGAGCTACTAAATCTGCATTATTAAGTCTCATTGACGCAGGTGTTCTGCAACTGAAGTCTCTTAACTGATATATAGATACCAATACTGTATACTTCGGTGCTTAAAATAATCTTAAATGAGGTACTTACTTTTTACACACTTAGTTTTAATCAGGGCTTCATTGTAGACATCTCCCTGAAGACAAAAGGTCTAGAATTGTTCTCCAGACCAAAGCAGTGATCGGAACACTGTTTTTAGTTCATCCACATTTTGTAATTTGAAATTCATCATGGTAGGTTCATAAAAATAAAGGTATTCACACTGAGTCAATCATACTACTATTCACCAACTTGTGTAACTGTGTGAGACACAATGTATGCCAAACTCAAGGAAAACAAGCCTAGTTTTCTGAGAATTTGGAGGACATATTACCAGTCATAGGTGGCTTTTAGTCGAAGAACAGGAAATGATGTTGAGAAATAAAACATGACCAAGCTGATTGTTTCTCATTTTATTCAAAACCATTTCTGCCATGAAGTTTTTCCTTAGGAATTCAAAGAATTATAAGTATGGAGCATGACTCAGTCTCTCCACTGACATCACTCATTGACAGGTGCAAAATTTGGCTTCCCTACGTTGGCTCTAATACCCTACCAGAGCCCTTACATGCAAAACAGACCCCTCCCCAACCTCCACCCTATTTGCCTCTCTACGTGTTTCCTGTCTGTGTCTCACTGGTCTATGTCCTTACCCACAGGTAGCTGGATCCGTTCTACTCAAGTTAGGAGGAAACCTCAAAATTTCAACATGCCATACAAGCAAATAACAAGAAGTGCACCAGCCAAACACAAACCGGACTGTCATCTCCCCATAAGCTGTTCTATGGTTAAATTGTTTAAAGGGAGATATATATATACACACACACACACATATAAATAATTATATGAACTTACACATACATATTAAAATATATGGGGAGAAGGCAGATTGCCAAGCTTTTAACAAAATTGCCGTTGACATTCTACTTGTCTGAAGAAAAGCGTACCCAAAGTTGAGGAAATCAGGAAAGAAAATATAAATTAGAGAAGTTAACCTGGAAGTCTGGATTAAGGTAAATCAACCTTCGCCTTCAAAGCTGTAGCCAATGTTTAAGTTGAAATTACTAATAGGTGACGTGAAGAGCTTCTCCTGCGCCCCTTCACCCTGCCCCTGAGGATGGCACTGTAGCTGCACAAGGGGCGTGTGCCGCTCTTTGCGTGAGAGAGAAAGCACACCACAGGCTGGGTTGTCTCACTAAAATGCCCCTGGAAGAACTTCTGTTAGAATTCGGGCCCATGTTAGGAAATTGGGGGGAAGGGTTAGGAAGCAGAGCTTTGCTCTGGGTTGCATGCTGTCAAGAAGGGGGCAATTCTATGGTTGGGTCTGTAAGTGAAGCTAATCCAGACACGAGGAAGCCTGGAGCAACGCCGAAACTCTAATGGGTAATGAGTCAGCAGGTGCTCCGACTAACCAGGATGGGAGGATGTTTGATCTTTTTCGTGGCTTCAACCATGTTTGAGCTTTTGTCTGTGTTCAGCCGTGGTTGCGGAGAACTCTCATTTGTGTCCCGATCCACTGTTTCTCTTTCTCAAAATCTTACGAGTTTTTCAGTCTCTAATCGCATAAAGCAAATCTTCCCAAGAAAGCCCAAAACGGGTCCAAAAATACAGGCAAGAAGATTTGTAAGGTTATAATGTGAGCAAGTAGGGAATTGTTTTATCAACTTAGCAACTTTCATTAGAGCAAGTGGGTAAAATTCCTCATCTTCACCATTCAGATTTGGATACATATTTTTAGACAGGGTCGACACGAAATTTAAAAATTAGCTAAACAACTTTTTTTAAGATTTTGTTTATTTATTTGACAGAGAAAGACACAACGAGAGAGGGAACACAAGCAGGGAGAGTGGGAGAGGGAGAAGCAAGCTTCCTGATGAGAAAGGAGCCTGATGTGGGGCTGGATCCCAGGACCCCGAGGCGGACGCTTAACGATTGAGCCACCCAGGCACTTCTGAACAAATTATTTATGCTACGAAAAATTGGGCAGAATTTTTAATAGTCCACAAATACACGAGAAATGTGTGGTTTTTCTCTTTTTAAAGAATATTTACATAGAATAAAATCTCATGACCATTATTACTAACTCAAAGCCCATGT
Organism: Ailurus styani; assembly: GCA_002007465.1. Taxonomy (NCBI): domain Eukaryota; kingdom Metazoa; phylum Chordata; class Mammalia; order Carnivora; family Ailuridae; genus Ailurus; species Ailurus styani. Next base: position 8,309,444 of record LNAC01000013.1, on the reverse strand, counting down.
ATATGTTTCTATCTCTCAACCCCTATGACTTAATTGCTTTTCAAAAGGATCAGGTGGGTTTGTTGTAGCATATATCCAAATACGTGTGTCCATATAGCTAGAGCTGTATGTGGAAATGTTTACAAAGCATGGGCTATAAGGGAACCTTTTTTTTTCAAAAACATATTTTTAAAAACAATTACATACTTAAGATGTTATTATCAAATTATTTGTAGTAATTAAAATTTAATAGCATCCTAATTTCAAGCAATAATTGAAACTCTAAATAAATTTGCATTTAAATCTTTGAGATTGTCTATTAAGCCATAACTTAAACGATCATTACTGGAACTACAATGGTCCATCAGAGCTGTCCTGCTTTGAGTCAGATGGGTCTTTCTATTTCCACGTTATCAGTCACTGGATATGGGCTGGACACAGGAAGGTGTGACCTTGGGTGAGGTGACTCTATGGCAGAGGCAAATGCTGAAGGATCTGAGCCATGCTTGCAGAATTCTAGTAGCTGAGGCAATGAAGGAGAATCTGGGGACATAGCTCATGTCTCCTGCTGTCTACCAAGATTAGCTTCAGGGACACACAGGAAGCAGCTCTACCAGGATCTCTCTTCCTAGGAGAAATGTGGGAGAGGAAATTAAGTGGGAAGAACTGTATTCCCTACACTGCAAATGATCTTGGAATTGCAACTGATAGTGTCTCCTTTCTCCATTAGCCCTTGTAGATTTCCCTTCTCTTTAGCTAGCAACTCTGCTTGACCTTGAGGCTTCCTGGTGACACGATCCAGAAACTCGTCCTTGAAGAGTCTAAAGCCCTGATCCCTGTGACCTTCTCAAGCCAGGATTGCTACACTTGTCTGTTTATCATCAAAACAGGGTAAAAGAGTTCCAAGAGTCACCTAAGTGCATCACCTGAGCTTGATCCACTGGTATGGGGTCACACATAATTTCATGGCCAATCAGAGGACATTCGTCCCTCAGGGGAGAAAAATGAGTCAGCCCATGACTGTGAGCTCCACTAGCTTAACGCAGGGCCCGGCACCAAGAAAGCTGCCAACATCTTCAGCAAATGTGCAAGGGGTTTACTACACAGTTGAAATGATTTAGAGTGTGTGTGTGTGTGTGTGTGTGTGTGTGTTTCATCTGAGCTTAAAGCATGGCGGTGGCTCAATACATATGCATTGAATCAATTGTAATTATGTATGTACATTTTGTGAAATAAGGAATTTAAATCACTAACATTCTCCTTGCTATCTCCAAGCATCGGACAGTGCCTCTCCAACCATGGAGAAAAGATGGCAAAGAATACAGATTTTTCTCTGTTATATTCTATTACATATTCAATTTTTATATTTCTATTATGTTACTCCTTAGGGTTTCTCACACTGCTGTATTTGCCACTCCAGTCCACTCTGCCGGCTGGAGAAAAGGCTCATTACTCTTCTTCCTTTATTCATCGCAAATCAACAGAATGTGTTGAAAACAAGCTGTTGCATAGGCAGCTCATGTAGGTCTCTGAATCCGTGACTCTGCTGTAGCATAAAGCAGTCAGCTGGACCTCAGTTCCTTTCCTTTCTAATGGGAGGTTTGTTGACAATCCTTCAAGGGAAAAGTGCCGCTGTAGCCACCACGAGAAAGCATTTCCGTGTTTGCCACTAGAGGGCACCGCAGCCCAAGCCCCGAGATGAGGTTGCGGCTAACCTCGCCGCACTGCAGCTGCGCTGAGACGTTGCAGTGGTTTTTGCCGTATTGTATTGTATTAAACCGAATTGCATTAAGTGAAGTTGTGTCATACGGTATGGATTTGTACGGCATTTAATTGGCTTGCCTTAAAGAAAATCCTGTTTGCTATTACATTTTTAATTTGATGCCTATAATTGATGCCCCTGTCATTTTCTTTAATTTCAGTGGCTGAAATTGAAACACAACAAAGCATAATTCATCTCAAAGATTCTTAATTAGACTCATTTAGGAAGAGACGGCATGGTATAGTTGAAAGTGCATGGGTGATTCATTCAATCTAATGAACTCTGGCCGCTTCAGAGCCTAGAACATTGCGTATGCAGAGTAGGCATTCAAGAGCATATTTCAATGAACCAGACGTGGTTCTATTCCTTGTATACCATTATCTGGGTGCACTTGGGGAAATTATTTAATTAAACATTTCTGAAAGTGAGTCCCCTGATTACCCATAATAGAACCACATGGGTGTTTATTTAAATGTTATTTCTTTTTTTTTTCTTTAAGATTTATTTGTTTGTTTGTTAGAGAGCAAGAGAGAGAGAGCACAAGCAGGGGAAGCAGCAGACAGAGGGAGAAGCAGGCTCCCCACTGAACAGGGAGGACACGGGGCTCAATCCCAGGACCCCGGAATCATGACCCAAGCCCAAGGCAGACACTTAACCGACTGAGCCACCCAGGCATCCCTTAATGTTATTTCTTAAACTACCTTCGACCCAATACACCAGCACACCTGTGAGGTGATGGTGGCGTTAGCAGAGAACCTGCATTTTTAATAAGCATCCCATGTGTATATTAAGTTTCAGAACCACTGCTTCCATCTACTGCTAGTCTTGGTTTTCCCCCTTTCTTCATCTGAGGAGCTAATAAACGAACCAAATCAATTCTTCAGTACTGGTGCGTCTATGGAGTCATCACCACTTGCCAGGGCTAGGAAGTGTCAGTCCTCATAGTTGCAGAAGTAAAGCTCAGCTGGAAAGGGCGAGACTGAGCCTATTTCCATCCACCACTTCTATTCCCTCAGGCACGAGCAGCGGCCCCAGATATGAAGTCAAGGGAGCCTGGACCAGGGCTCAGGGTCTGGCAGCAAGGACAGAGGAGGGGTTTGCACCCACCCAGGGAAAAGAGAAGCATCAAACATCCCTCGAAGCTCTATTTCAAAGTCTGATCCCTGAGCCAGCCACATAGCTGGGAACTTGTTAGAAACGCAAGTTCTCAGATTTCACCAAGGACTTGAATGGGAAGCTCTGGGTCTGGGGCGCAGTGGTCCTTGGGCAATTCTGAGGCTCACTGAAGTCTGAGAACCAGTGCCCCAGGAGCAGCAGAACCTGGACAACTTGAGTCACTGTCCTGATGCTCTAGGGTCCGTGGCTTTTGGGGGTGCAGTGGCTGCAAGGGTGGGCCTTTCCTTGACTCAAACAGGCTCTTTAGAAAGAAGATTTTCCCACCTGGAAAATCTCACTGACCTCCCTAAATCATTATTAAAAACCCCTGTATACACATCCTGATGCCACCTTGAAGCTGCAAAAAAGGAAGATATTAGCAGCATTTTGTCCATGGCTTCCTTGCAACTAAACAATGTGCAAAGGGCTCAGCTTTATCAAGATTCAGGGGAAATAGTCCTTTTAAAATTCACTCCCAGAGAATATTGTCTATTAGGCTAAAAGTGTCCCCCCAGATATGGTATTGGCCCGAGATGTTCAGATTCATGAACAGGGACAAGTCAGCATAAGCTCGAGACGGGCCATGCTGCCTCATCTAAGGAAATGTATGCCAGGAGGAGGGAACAGCAATAACTCCAAGACCAGGAGTAGATTAAACGAGTGGTTCTGAAACTTAATATACACATGGGATGCTTATTAAAAATGCAGGTTCTCCGCTAACACCACCATCACCTCACAGATGTGCTGGTGTATCGGGTCGAAGGTAGTTTAAGAAATAAATCCACACTCTGAGTGACCACCAGGAGGCCAGAGTCACTAGTAAAAAAAAAACTGGGTGGTGTATAGAGAGGTCAGGAAAGTGGCCAGGTGTGTAATGAAGAGCCAGAGGACACAGAGCTTGGGAGCCATTGTCAAGACTTTGCCTCCAAGTGAAATAAGGAGCCATTTGAGCTTTTTCAAGCAGCATGAATGGCAGGACCTAAAAAACGTGCTCTGAAAGGACCATTTCGACTATGGTGCTCAGAATAGGCTGTGTGGGAGTAGTGGAATGGAAGCAAGAGACCCCTTACTAGGTTTTCCAAAATTCATGAGTGAAACCATGATGCCTCCAAGGAGAGGCGCTAATAGCTGGAGCATTCTAGATATACTCTGAAGATAGAACGAATAGGATTTGCCCATGGATTGGATGGTGGGAAAGGGAGAAGGGTTGGGGCTGTCATTGTTTTACAGTCTCAGTAACTGGAAGGATTACCATTTAATGGGATGAGAAAATTGTAGTTGGGGTGGGTGTTGAGCAGGCGTTTGCTTTCAGACTTTAGGTTTGAGATGCCTATGGGAGATCCAAGAAGAGAGGTTCAGTTGGCAGTTGGATTTAAGAGTCTGGAGTGGAAGGGCAGATGTAGGCTGGAGAGAAAACTGTAGAAGTCAGTCACGTATATAGACAATAGTTGTCTTGAGGCAGAAAGGAATAGTTTTATAAGACCACCTTATAACTTACACAAGGTTGTTCAGAGCCACTTTATTCATAATTGTTAAAAACTGGAAAAAACTCAGTTGTCCAGCAATAGGAGACTAGGTAAACAAGCTGTGGTTTATACAGTGGAATATCACTCAGTCATAAAAAGGAATATACTTCTGAAAATGACAACCACCTCAGTGAAGCTCACAGAAATGATAATAGGTAAAAGAAGCTGGACACAAAAAATACACACTATATGATTCCATCTACACGGAAAAGGCAAAACTAATGTGTATGGAGAAAAATCAGAAGACTAGCTGCCTCTGCAGGGTGACCCCTGCAGGACTCAACTGAGAAGGCTTATGAGGGAACTTCCCGGTGCCATCCTAACTTCTGTTTCTTGATAAAGGTGGGGTTGCATTGGTATATGCATTCATCCAAACTCATCCTAAGGAATGTGTAAGGTTTGTGCATTTCACTGTATGTAAATTATTTGTCAAAAAAATAAAAGAAACAATGTTTGCTCATAAACAAATATTGAACTCTAGCTAATAACCTTAATGATACACATACAAAGGTGTTTGGTGGTAACACAAACAGACTTCTGTAATTTACTTTGAAATATACCCAAAAAAGATGATAATGAAGAATGGATGGATGGATGGATATACTGATCTGCAATTTTAAAAACAAGTATTATAAAGTGTTAATGTCAGAATTTGTGTGGTGTATATATATATACAAATATATATTTGTGTGGTGCATATATGGGCATTCATTGTAAATTCTTTCTACTCTACATTGAAAATTTGTTATGAAAATTTTGAAATTGAAATGGAAAATCATGAAACTGCTGGGAAAAAATCAGTCTACTACAAGTTCAAAGCATTAGTTACTTTTATACCCTTAAACTTCCATCTAACTTACTAGAATTCAAGTCCCATGGGAGCACAGCTTCTGTCTTTCTTCGTAATGATCTGTCACGGACACCTGTCACATGGGGATCTACCAAATACACATATTTGATTGTGACTGACTCAGCGGTTCAGCCAGAAGGTAGTCTCAATTTATCTACTGTACTGGGAGACAGAGCCACAGTTACCTTGATGTGGGTTTGTATTGGGGGAGAAGAGTTTGTCAATAAACTGGAGGAAGTTCAGGAAAAAAGAAAAGTACTTCACTCCTTGGTACATTTTAAATACTTCTCCCCACTCTCTCATGTTGCTGGGCTCTGAGGACAAGAGGATGTAATTCTTATCTTTGCTCCTCAACAGGGAAGGTGTTTTTCCCTTTGGCTTCACTTAATAGTTTTAAAAATCTTTGATTTACTGCAGTTTAAAAATGAATTCTGGCTTTTATCCTGTTAAGTGTGTTCTGGGCTTCCTGGCTCCGTGATTTGGTGTCTGACATCAATTTGGGGGAAATTTTCAATCATTCTTGCTTCAAATATTTCTCATGATTCTCTCTCTTTCCCCTTCTTCTCATATTCCCATTAAGAGTATTTGTCCCACAGTTCTTAGATATCTTATTCTTTTTCAGTCTTTTTTTTTCTCTTTGCTTTTCTTTTTTTTTTTTTAAGACTTTATTTATTTATTTGACACACAGAGAGAGAGAGAGAGCACAAGCAGGGGGCAGGGGCTGGCAGAGGGAGATGGAGAAGCAGGCCCCTTACTGAGCAGGGGGCCCAGTGCAGGCTCAATCCCAGGACCCTGGGACCATGACCCAAGCCAAAGGCAGATGCCCAACTGACTGAGCTACCCAGGCGCCCCTCTCTTTGCTTTTCAGTTTGGGATGTTTCTACTGACATATCTACAAGCTCAGAGGTTCTTTCCTCAGCCATGTACATTTTATCTATGAGCCCATCAAAGGCTTTGTTTATTTTTCTTACAATGTGTTTGATCGCTAGCATTTCTTTTTGATTCTTTCTCAGAATTCCCATCTCTCTGCCTACATGGCCCACCTGGTCCTGCATGTTGTTTAAGTGTCATATTGGGTATGTAAGTTGTACCTCTGGGGGCTCTACCAGGCCCTCAGAGTAAATATCAGGGAACATACTCATCACTGGTCTGACAAAAATTCCTGGTCTCATAATTCCAATATTCCTGCCATATCCAACTCTGGTTCTGATGCTTGTGCAGTCTCTTCAAATTCTTTGTTTTGCCTTCTAGTGTGTCTTATAGTTATTTCTTGATAACCAGACACTGGGTTCTGACTAAAAGGAACTGAGGTAAATAGGCCTTTGGTAAATATGGTGATGAGGTGGGAGGAGAGGGATAGTGTTCTCTCTCAGTCTTTCATTGAGCTTGCGTCACTGGACTGTGAACTTCACACAAGCTTCTCAGTTTTCCCTCCCCCTCCTCCTCAGGAAGGAGAGGATGACTAGAGGAGTCTGCAGCTGGGTATTTTCCCTCCGCACGTGGAAAGCTAGGAGGCTGAAATTGGGTATTTCCCTTCCTTCAAGTCTATTAGTTAGGCTCTAGTCGACTAGTTTGCCCTGAGGGCAGGCCTAGTTAAGAAGAACAGAGTGCTCCAGTGTATTCCAAGATGGAACCACTCCTCACCTCCCATCCCTACCCCCTACCCCCACACCAGAAGTGTGAGGGGATTGTTCTGTGATGTTTAACCTGGTAGAGTTCCTGGAAGGAAGACTCAACAAAGTGCCCCCGTTCCCTCTCCCCCTCCCCTCCCCAGTGACTGGGTCTCCTGGAGTTTTTAACTCTTGGACTTGTCCACATGAGTCTCCAGCAATTCAGCAACTTCATTCAGGTTTTTCCTACCCCTGCACTGGTTCCCCCAGAGGTTTCTGCTCTTGGGTTTCTCTTACTGTAAGTTGTGATTCTCTGTACTGACCTGTGGGTTTCTCCAGTTTTCAGGAAAGCCCTTGGCCCTGCAACCTCCTCTCCCTTATGGATTTAGGGATTTGGGATCCATTCAGGTTTTTACTTGTTGTTTAGGAGAGCGGTGACTTGCAAGCTCCTTACACCCAGACCAGAGCCAGAAGTCTCTGTTTTGTTCCTCAGATTCACAACTGAGGCCATGAAGAGTCTGCTTGTGGCTGCTGAGGTGCCTGCCTTCACAGGAAGGATCCTCTGAGGCCTGGACCTGAACAGAAAAACTTGGGCCAGTGGCAGGATGACTGAGGGGAGCAGGAATCCTCTATTCATAGATGCACACACCACCTTGGCCGCTGCAGAGGTGGCAGTTTTGGAATCCTCAAGACCAAACACTCAGGCTGGGACATCAGCCTCGGTCCCAGCAGAAACCCAGTGGCAGGGAAAGTGGTGTGGCTTGGAGTGGTTGCGGGTGGTCATCAAGGACAAGAACATAGGACTAAAATCCCTGTGAGAGATCTAGAAGCCCTTACTCGGACAGGATTTTCCTGAGGCTGAGTTCTGGTGCCATTTCGTTAAAGAACAGATGGCAGCGAAATATGAGGCTTACCATTACCCCATGTTGAGCCACGCTTCACCCCCTTGTTAGTGTCATTTTTGTCTGTCTCCCACCTGATCCTCTGAGCTCCATAAGAGTGGGGATGGTAGGTGTTTTGCTTATTACCATATCATAAGAAATTAGTGCAATACCAGAGACATGACAGGTACTTGATAATATAGGTTGCAGTCATTAATTTCCCCCAATTAGCGGGGCTAAGAGTCAAACCAAGTTCTGCCTGGCTCCAAAGCCTGAACTGTCTTGTGCTGTGTCGCCTCCAATATATTCACGGCACTTTAGGAAAATAAATAAGTCTTAAATTAATAACCTACATAGAGACGCCAAGAAAATGGAGCCTGGCAGACAACAGGACAATCATAATTGCAAAAGGTAGCCTTGGTATGAATGTCATTGCAAAGTCTATCAACCTTTGAATTTGTGGAGACTGATCTGTCTTCTGTCATAGTTATCTGTCCCTCTGTATATCTAGAAATCTGTGTTTGGTTTTCTACCACTCTTCCTACTCTTTGCCCATCCCACACTGAATTTCAGTGTTCGTCAGTCCATGTTTGTCACTTAGATAGGTAGATAGATAAATGTAATGGAGATACGGGTGACATAGAGGATACAGATATAGATATGTAAGCATGTCCATCCTTTGGGAAAGGATTAAAATGGATACTGAGTCACAATGGAAAAACAAAACTTCAAACTATGAATTTTTTCCTAAAAAAAATTTTTTTTTCACTGTTCACAGTCTACTTTCATTTTTCCCTTAGTTCCACCCTCAGTTATAACTCATAACTTCAGTCTCGGAAGTGTCAGTTTCTTGTTTTAGAGATCCTCACACTCTCCTGCTCACACCTCAGCAAACAGCAATATGGTTGCCATTTATTAAGCAACTATTATGCGCCAGGCACACAGCACTTCACTTACGAGCCCTTGTGCGATAGGCTTCTCATCTAAGGTCTCTATCAAGGTTCTCATTGCACAGAGTAGGAGCGTAGGGCTCCGAAAGTTAGAGTAACTTCCCAAGGTTATACTTCCGGTATGGAGCAGAACCAGAACTCAAGACACCCCTGACCCCAATGTCTCTGTGTTCTTTCTGCCACACTGAAAAATGGCTAGAACATTCGAACTCAATTTAAAAGAAGTAATGAAGCCAGTCATCTCAATGGCAGGCGCTGGTTGACCCATATGAATACTGTAAGGGCAGATGACAAGCTACACTTACCTTTCCCTCCATTGTCTCAAACTTTCCCTCCCCGCTTGCTTCCTCTCTCCACTTGCTCCTGCATGAAGGAAAAGAAGAGTACTTGACTAGTCATCTGGAATATGCCAAAAAATTAATTCTATGTTAGAATTAAGAAAGATAAAAGATTTAAAAAGAAAAACAAAAAGTAAATATCATTTATTGACTGCCTTCTTTATGTCAAGTGCATTACAAATGGTGACCCGTTGACAACAATGCATACAATCGCGTTTTGTAGATGAGGTGCACTTGGACAGGTTAAGAGACTAAATCTCAGCATTTCGTTATGAGTCATAGCTTTTCCCTTTAGAAACTTCTTCGAGCCAACTTCATCCACATGCGTGTATAAATCACCAGCCAAAAGCTGATTACTCCCAAATTTTAATACTCTGGGTCTCATATGTTTCTTTGTTCCCAATCAGCAATTCTCAATTTTTTCAATTACTAAAACCTCTTTACATTTTTCAAAACTATTGACAACCTCAAAGAATTTTGCTTATGTAGATTATATGTAACAGTGTTTACTGTGTTAGAAATTAAAACTGAGAAAAATTTTTAATTTACCTATTAATTTATTTAAAAATATAAATTCACTACATGTTAATTATATTTTATGAAAAATAGCTCTATTTTCCAAAACAAAAAAAAAATGTGCTGAAGAGAATGTCATTGTTTTGCAGTTTGCAAATCTCTTTAATGTCTGGCTTAATAGAAATCACTTGGGTTCTCATATCTGTCTCTGCCTTTAGTCTTTCATAATATTGACAAAAACTGGCATTGTACACATATATAGTTAGAAAGAGTAGTATTTTAATAGCTCCTTCTTTTTATTCTAACTAATAAACAGACACTACCTAGAAGATACATATTTACATTACTCAAGTAACCTTGCTCCGCAAATACGCTGTGATCTACTTGATGTCCCAAGAGTTTACCTCAGGAGGGATCCCTTAGTGCAAACAGGATATACACCAGGAGCTTCATGTTGTGGGTGTGACCTACCCAAGCCCAACTCTTACATGTTTTCTGAAACTATACAAGCACCGGTGCCTAGAGTACATGACCTGATGTAGCTGAAGTTCTTAAGGGTGGGAAAGAAAGCAATAGCGATCCTTCTAAGAAAAACAATAGTTGGGGTGCCTGAGTGTCTCAGTCATTAAGCATCTGCCTTCAGCTCAGGTCATGATCCCGGGGTCCTGGGATCGAGCCCCACATCAGGCTCCCTGCTCAGCGTGAGGCCTGCTTCTCCCTCTCCCATTCCCCGTGCCCGTGTTCCTTCTTTCATTATGTTTCTCTCTGTCAAATAAATAAATAAAATCTTAAAAAAAAGAAAAACAATAGTTAATAGTTTAGAACATTTTAAGTCTGCCATTAAGTATGAGAACTTTTGAATGAAAAACTAAAAACATACATACATGCTTAGTTACTTCCACATATGACTACTGAGCCAAGTGTGTGCTGTAAGCAACAGGATGGCTTGAATAAATGTGAAATGATGGGAGCTGTCAAAACTGTGGTCCTGGGATGCCTGGGTGGCTCAGTTGGTTAGGCAACTGCCTTTGGCTCAGGTCTTGATCCTGGAGTCCCAGGATTGAGTCCCACATTGGGTTCCCTGCTCAGCGGGGAGTCTGCTTCTCCCTCTGACCTCTCTCCTCTCATGCTTTCTCTCTCTCTCTCTCTAAGAAATAAATAAAATCTTTTAAAAAAACAAAAAACAAAAACTGTGGTCCTTTAGCAATAATGCAGACAAGGATAAAGAATACATCGCTTACAGTCTGCATTAATGAGAATTGTGTCATTTAATATTCATATGTCCATGATTTCCTAGCAGATTCCTAAATTCAAGTGTTCTGTCCAGAAATCAGACCAAATATTGAAGTTTTTATTGAGAAATATGGTCACTATCACAATACTCCATTAAAGAATGTCCAGGCTATGACTTGCCTTTTTTTTTTTTTAGGAGTTATTTATTTGTTTTAGAGAGAGAGGGAGAGTGGGGGGGGGAGGCAGGGAGAGAGGGAGAGAGAGAATCTCGAACAGACTCTCTGCCAAGCAGGGAGCCCGATGTGGAGGCTTGATCTTAAGACCCTGAGATCATGACTCGAGCTAAAATCAGGAGTCTGACGTTCAACCAACTGAGACACCCAGGCGCCCCATGACCTGACTTTCAGCATTAGCCAACTGCTTACATTGAGATTTAAGAACATTTATCTTAATTGCTTATAAGCTATTGTCACTACGAATAAAATTTTTTATATGTTGTTGTTATTGTTATTATTACTAGTGTTATTATTTTATCCACCTTTTCCCAAAACTTGAAGAGTGGGAAGTGGGTGTGTGTATGTGTTGGAAGAGAAGGAATGAAGAATGGTATAAAAAGCAAATTGGCTAACTGCCATATTTAGAAAAAAGCAATCATTGTCACATTCTGTTGGATTTCTTTATGTTTTGTACACAGTTACAATAGTAAAAGGCAGCAACATTTGGCGTGGGAGAACGGTTATTGCTTATTTCATTTGAAAAGGATTCTCCATTCATTGAAAGAATATGTTTATTCGTTAAAAAACAAACAAACAAACAAAAACGTTGAGGCGCCCACCGCTTAAAATCTCCCAGAACCCTGGGTTTCCTCCGTCACTGAAGTTTGAAAGCATGTGTGCTTTTAAGTCTTCTCTCTCCTGTGGCAGAGAAGACTGAATGGAGTCCATGTCCATGTGGAAGATTATAGCTCCTTAAGGGCAGAAACCGTCTGATGCACCTTTACGTGGCCATGCCTACCTCTGCCTGGCACACAGCAATTTTTCAAGGACTGAGTAAGTTGAATTCTCTCCACTGGCCATTACAGTGTTGAAAAACAGTCTATATTTAAGATCAGAAACTCTCTCTCAGAGAGGAAACTTCCTTAGAAATAGAAATTATTTTTATCACTTCTCAGTATTATTTTTCATTGTTTAAGTTGTAAAAGCAATTGTGTGGCTTCTATCCCCATCATTAAGACAAATCATAGCCAGATTCAAAAGTTGCCCTTCAACCCTACAATGTAACAACAGAAGGTGAACTTCTTTTAAAACTCATTGACTATGTAGACGTTTTTAAATGACGCATACATCAATAACAGCATTGTTTTAATGAAAGTTTTGCAGGAATTTTAAGAGGGAATTTCTCCACCCTTATCTTATTTTTCTCAACAAGGGAAAGTTTTATATTTTAAAATCAAAGTTCTAAAGTCTTCGTTTTCATAGGAAATATATATTACATGTTCCTAAATCTAAACAGGAAATGATGGTCTACTCCTCAAATTCAAGATCAATGTCAGGATTTTTCTCAGAGAATTAATGTTACAATTGTTATAATTTACTAAGATCTTGAAAATAAAAATTCCCAATTATAAAATATATTTATTTTAACCTTCACATGTTGGAAAAGTAACTCATCATGTTGCATCATTATGAACGGCTGGCTTCCTTAATAAGGCAACAAAGTTGTGTTTTTATTGGGAGTCCCCTCAATGTTTAGAGTTACTCTAATTTCTTTTTTACTTCACTTAGTGCCTAGCGCAGGCCCCAAGTACAGCTTCAGACACAAAGTGAGGTGTATGGCCATGCAACAAACTGATAGCATTTTGGGTCACACAGTGTCAGAATCAGGCAATTTCTTGTTCTCTGTGTATTTTCTTCAAGTTACAATCATCTCTAAATATTTTTCAGGGGTGATTTAGTGGCCTGTGCAAATGACCTAACCTAATGATAACCCACATATCAATTTGTCTCCTTTTTTTTTTTAAGATCTTATTTATTTATTTATTTGAGGGAGAGAGAGCACAAGCTGGGAGAGGGGCAGAAGGAGAGAGAGAAGTAGACTCCCTGCTCAGCAGGGACCCCAGTGCGGGCTTTGATCCCATGTGGGGCTCCATACCTGGACTCCTAGATCATGACCGATCCAAAGGCAAATGCCTAACTAACTGAGCCACACAGGCACCCCTTTTTGTCTCCTTCTTTTCTGTTCTATTGTTATGGGTCACCGTATCCCTGCAGCAGAATTGTAGTAGAAACACATTGTAATCCAAGTATTTCTCTCGATTTCCAATGAATAAGATATTAGTGTGCATGCCTGTTTGTGTGTCTTACAAAAACACACCAGAGGTATTCTTCAGCTTGTGCTCTGAAACATACCACCTCAAAACTTAGTGGCTTAACACAACCATCATCGATATAGCTCATAGTTCCGTGGGTTGGCAATATGGACTGGGCTCCGCGAGACAGTGTTCCTGCTGTTCTCAGCTGGACTCATTGGTGGGTCTTCCGTCAGCTGCAGATGAGTTTAGTGGCTCTGCCTTTAGGCTGTCAGCAGGGTAATAGAGCAACCAGGCCAGAGGTCTCTCATCACCCCACAGGCTAGCCCAGCCATGTTCATATGGTGGTTCCAGGCTTGGAGAACAACAAAGGTGAAGCCTCGGGGCCCACTCTTGGGGCTTGATTTTCAAGTCTCTGTTTTTCTTACTTGGAACTGACCCATTGACCAAAGCAAGTCACATGTCCAAACCCAGAACCAGCATATGGAAAGTCCTTCCAAACAATACGGGGAGGCATGAACAAAACAGAGCCATTCCTGCAGTCAGTCTAGCATGCACTAGAATACCCTAAGAGAAGGCATTAACCAAGAAAAATATCTCCTTTTAGGAGCCTTTCTCCTCTAGACCCGAAGCCAGTTGCTAACATGGATGAAGCCTGCTGGCCTAGGAGGAATTGCCAAAGACAATGGTTGACGGTGAAATTCCTCAATATAAACGAAACCATTATCATTCTATAGTGAGAAGCTATTTATATTATAAGGCTAGAATAATGAAGAAAATTCTAGGAAAAAAAGCTGCTCATCAGATGGTACTGTCAGACATCAAGCTGTACTGAAACCTATTAATAATAGGAAACCGATGTCTGTTCAGCTACATAGGTCCATGGAACACAATATAAATTCTAGAATCATGTTAAAAAATGTATATGCCCTTAGTACTTGATAAAAGTGTCTCTTCAAGTCAGGACAAAAGTATATTTGTATTTATTTACTCATCACATATGTATGAAGCTACCATCATTTGTTCCTGAACCAGTGTGTCTTAAACCTCTGACATGGGCCTAGCATTGTCCTAGGCACAGAAGACAGAGGGATGAATGTAAAAGTCAAGCTCCCTGTTTCCTTAGAGCTAATGGTTTAATGAGAAGAGATGTAAAACAAAGTCACCCAAAACAAGAAATACACATTCAATAATACATAAAACAGTAAAGTGCATTCAGGTAGCAATAATTGCCATTAGGACAATAAAATAGGGGACCGTGTTAGAGTTCCCTGTTTTGGGGGGCTCATTTGGATGCAATGACCATGGAAGGCCTCTCTGAGGTGGTTACATTTAGGGAAAACCAGAAAAATGAAAAGAAGCCAGCTGTGATGAGCCCAGAGCTCTCTTGGCAGGACAATAAGGAGAACAAAGGAAATGAGGCAGGAAGCAGCTTGGTCTGTTCCAGGAACAAATAAATCAAACCAGAGGGGCACCTGGATGGTCTAGTCAGCTGAGCAACTGACTCTTGATTTCGGCTCAGGTCATGATCCTGGGGTCCTGGGATGGAGCCTTGCACTGGGCTGTGCACTCAGTGTGGAGTCTGCTTGAGATTCTGTCTCTTCCCCCTCCCTCTTTCTCTCTCTCTTAAAGAAAAAAATCAAGCCAGAGCAACAAGTACAGAGTTAGTACCATGGAAGCAGAGACTTAGTCAAGTCCAAGAGATAGGGAAGAAGTGGGCTATGGGGGCCTCTGAGGCCATGGGAAGGAGTTCAGGTTTAGACTTTATCCCAGATTCAGGGGCAACGAGCGGAAAGGTTTTCAGCAAAGGAAATCAGAGGTGGTATTGGGACTTGATTTTTGTCTGTAAAGATTGTGCAGGTTGCAGGCGGAGAATGGACATAGTGAGACAAGATAATCATTAATGTACATATTTAAATTAGGATATGATTTTTTTTACCTTTCAAATTGGTAAATAAAAAAAGAAGAAGAATCCAGGAGTTATCTGAGACGTATAAAATTGACACCTTTTTGAGAGAAATTCTTTAAAAATGCACATTGCAATTTCATTTTTTGAACTGTATCTAAAAGGCATTCTCGTGGTTCTATGCAGCTATATATAAACATTTTCTGAAGTCTTATTTATAGTAATACAAATTTCTCACAGTAGGAAACTGATTAAATAATACTTTATATGGTATAATACAGTGCAGCTAGTTAAAATTACATTGCAGGAAAGAAACTGACTGATAAATGGTTAAGTATTCATAATATGTTTTATGTGATAAAAGCAACTTATAAAACATCAAGGAAAAGGTAAGAGCATTTTGGCCAAGAGCCATAGAGAAACTATGTCAATGAAGTCTTTCACCAAATTGTTTATAGTAACTCTTTAAGGGTTGGGATTGTAGATGAATTTTTCTTCTGCACGTCTGTGTTTTTCAAACCTAACGCATTGCATGTGCTAAATATGTTTTTTTCAGATTATGAAGTAAAAAATCATATATTTATAAAAGGGTAAGTACTCAAAAATAAAAGGAGTCACTGAGCCTCTAATTAAAGGTAACTAACTGGAAAGCAGAAGTCAGAATAAAGACTTCAAAGGTGTTCATGATAAAAAATGCAAAATGAAGTTGCCCTGATGCTGATAACAAGCAAATGACCCAGAGAGGAGACTGTGGAGGCAGAGCATAAACTTAGACAAAGAAGTCCTGGAACCTAGGGGCCACAGACACGGCAGGTCCTGTTAGTCATCATTCAAAGGTGAGTCCCTGCAGCAGGGAGTCCTGGGGCCAACTAATCAACACCCACAAGTAATCCCAAGTTACACTGTCCTCATATATGAGGTTGTAGAATTGTGTTGATGGTGATCTAATAAGCCCATTGGCTTGATTCAGCTCTGTTTATTAAAATAAACTTCCAACATGATAAAGCCAATCAGTCCTCACCTTCATGCACAAGTTAAATAGAAAAACTGTCTGACCTCCTGAACATACGGAATCCTTAAAGCACCATATTTATCAAGCAGGTAATCTGTGAATCTATAAAAATTATCAGTCTATGACTTTGACATTGGAACTCAAAAGACACCAGAGATCAATTTTGCCTACAGTACTCATTGTTGAAATTATATTGAATTTCTTTTGAGGGTTCCAAGGTTTACACTTATAAAAATAACTTATTTTTTTGAATTATCAATAGTTGCTTTAGGGGCGCCTGGGTGGCTCAGTGGGTTAAAGCCTCTGCCTTCTGCTCAGGTCATGACTTCAGGGTCCTGGCATCGAGCCCTGGCATCGGGCTCCCTGCTCAACGGAGAGTCTGCTTCCTCCTCTCTGCCTGCCTCTCTGCCTACTTGCAATCTCTCTCTCTCTGTCAAATAAATAAATAAAATCTTTTAAAAATAGTTGCTTTATATGGGAAACAGATAAATGAACAATGATACTAAAGAGAGTGTGTTTAACTGTGTGTGTGTGCGCGCACGGACGCGTGCACACACAAACTAAAGCACTTTGTATGTCCACAACATCTGTCATTTGAGGGTCTCTAAGTCTTTGGGGCCCTTTTTGAAACTGGAGGTATTGAGGAAAACCAAAGTCCCCAAATGCAATTCAGCTGGTTAATGACTAAATCGTTATCTAATTCCTCTTTTGTACTTCAACACAACAGTTTTCAAACTTTGACGTCTACCGGATTCTTCCTTGGAGCTTATAAAAAAATACAGGTGCCTGCAGCCCACGCCGCACCTCCTAGATCAGAGTCTCTGGCGTGCTGAGGCCCCCGGGGAATGCAGGTTCAGCAAGCTACCTAGCGGTTCTAGGGTGCCCTGAAGTTCCAGAACTACTGCTCTGGGTGAGAAGGTGCTGGCTGGGAACGGAGGCAGCGGAAGGACAAAGGAAGGCAAGGAAGACATTTCTAATTCAAAGAGCACATTTTAAAGATTTTTTTTTTTATTATTCATTTGACACAGAGAGAGAGGAGAGAGGAGGAAGCAGGCTCCCTGCTGAGCAGAGAGCCCGATGTGGGCCTCGATCCCAGGACCCTGGGATCATGACCTGAGCCGAAGGCAGCGGCTTTAACCCACTGAGCCACCCAGGCGCCCGAAAGAGCACATTTTAAAAGAAAGACATGTGCACGGTGACATTCATTCCTTACGGACTACTCATCGGTAATCCGGAGAGAGAGTAGAGGTCAGTTTTAGAGTCACTCCAATTCAGTGGTTACTGTCAATTCACGCCTCAAGATGTGTGTCAGAGAGCAAAGGAGCGTTCCTATCAGCTGCTCCTGAGAAAGAAGGTAAACACTCCCAACATGCACTGAGGCACCGGGAGTGGCTCAGGTGTCTAACACTTCCCTGCTCCGGCGAGTAGGGGTAATAATTAACAGCTCCTTGGGCTTGAGGATCCCGTGGAGGGGCCCTGCGGGCGCAGAGCCTGAGCCTGAGCCGGCTGCGCGCAGTCTCCTGACCGCCCCTCCGCCCCCGTTGGCCCCGACCTCCGCCGCAGGTGAGTGAGCCCTGCCTCCCCTGCAGCCGGAGCTGGCGAATCTGTGCCTGAGCGGGGAACAGATTCTCCGGTGGAGCAAGTTCAGCTCAACGCCTCAGGTACAAAGGCTTCTCCTGGCCACAGTGCGAATCACGGGGGGAAAACGGGGGTTGGGAAAAGAAGCCCTTTCATCCACCCCCTGAGGTCAGGTGGAGGACAAATTATTAGAAAGCAGAATTCAGGGGCAGCCCAGTTGAATGTGTGCAGCCTGAAACCTGGACATTGCTTTTCCTTTTGATGGTTTTCGGAATACCCATTCCTGACCAGGGTAGGCGTGTGGGGAGGAGGTAAGGGTTTGGAGGTTAAGTGTGGCCGCAGGCGCCGGTCTCCCTTTCCTCAAGGGAAATAGCTCGATGACAGCTTTATCTGGAATCGCACTTAGCCTGACCAAGATACTAGTCCCTGCATGCCATCCCCCTTTTCTTGAATCCGCAGACTTGAAAGTACTTTTAAGTGAGGCTTCCACTAAACTTATATTTATTTCCACAAAGCTACAGAGACATATCCCCCTAAAAATTGAAAAGGATTTCTGATATAATTTAAGACTTCACCAAACAATGAATGATTATAAATAATTCAATGGAAGTCCATGAGTTAAGGATACCAGTTTTGAAGTAGGAGAGTCGTAAGTTCAGATCCTGGCTTTGCCACTTGCTAGGGTGTCCCTCAGCAAGTCACTTCACCTAACCGAGCCTCAGTTGGCATGACAAGATGTGTCAATGGAGCTTTAATGGGAATTAAACACTTAGCAAGCGTTCTATAAGCGGTCCCTCCAGTTAGCATTAAGAAATAAGCAGGTCTGCCAAAAGGGCCAGATCAAGGAGGGTGAGCTAAGCTGCAGAGATCAGACCGTGTGAAGGTGGTAAAGGTAGACTGGTTTCCGGAAAGTGGGTCTAGGATGTGAGCAGTTGGCATATGGGCAAAACATTACCTCTATGATTGGCAGTGAAATTATCTGGCTTCTTGATACTTTTCGAACAGAGTACATGTGACAAGTGCAAAATTATTTGTTACTCATTCACTTTCACTTTGGAAAAGTCACATTCATATTAACCTGTTATTTCTAACCAGAAAATATAATTTCGTAGTAAAAGAGTTACACACAACCCCATACTGTGAAATGCATGACATTTAGTTTTATAAGACAGATTGTGTAGTCCATGACTTTATACTGTATTATATGTGTTCAAGTGTTACAGACTTTCATGTGTGTTTATGGACAAGAAACATATGAGGACAATACCTGTGTTTTGTTGGTCTTTACCTCTAAACTTAAATTATAGGGAAGTGATCTTACTTTATGAAACTTTATTTAAAGGGCACTTTTGTTAATGTTGCTGTTAGTTTTATTAATGTTGATAACTTTGAGGGGGGGACAAACTTGAAAGTTGAGACTAGCAAAGTATTTTCATTAACAACATTTTATCTTTTCATTTCATTAATATATATTTAAATGGTTTGCAGTTGATCCTAGCTTAGTATCATCATTTTTTTTACTGGATTCTTGTTTTGAACTACGGATTTGAAATTCTCCAATGTACTTATAACTGGATATTGACTAGAGAATTATAGATAGAATTCTAAAGCCAACCAAACTGAACTTTACTATGTTATTATCCTATGGGATTTGATTATGTTTAGTGTTTATACCTAAAAATTTATAAAATGATCTCATCTATTTAGAATAAATTATAGTGTCTACAGGCATACCACCCTGAACACGCCCGATCTCATCTGATCTAGAATAAATTATAGTATCAATAGTCATTAATTGTTTTTTAAAGAGGAAATATTCCTTTATTCTGAATAGATACGGCTGGAACTTCTTAAACCAAGTTATATAATACTTCTTAATGGTGTATGTCTACACAATAAACAGTAACCCCAATTGAGATTAATCTACTTAACCATATTTGAGATTAATTTGAGATTAATTTATCTAACCACATAAATATGTTAAGTTTTTGTAGTTAAACTCTCTTTTAGTATACATATATTTCTCTACTATTTCTAATATGTATAACATTTTAAGACAAACTATTAAATGCTTTGGTCCATAGAAAGAGAGAGAGATAACCAGCAATGATTAAAAAAAATTAACTTTCCCGATGATATTAGAAACAGTGTAACGCATATGTAACATGTTTTTAACATGTAATTCGAAGTTTCATATTTGATACTTGTTTTAACTTTTAAGTTCCTAAAATAAGAAGCATCCTAGACTTTTCATTGAAATAAAAATGTAATGCTAACCATCAATTTACTTGTACAGATTCACGAAGATAGGGAATTTAGGATTATTAGAGATACATGGGCTTCCTATAAAAGTTTGATTTTATCTTGCCATTTGCAATACCTGGATGGAGCTAGAGAGTATTATGCTAAGTAAAATAAGTGAGTCAAAGAAAGATAAATGCTGTATGATTTCACTCATATGTGGAATTGAAGGAACAAAACAAACGGGGGGGGGTGCGGTGAGAGAGAGAAAGAGGCAAACCAAGAAACAGATTCTTAACTATAGAGAACAAACTAATGGTTACTAGAGGGGAGGTGGGGGGATGGGTTAACTAGGTGTTGGGGATTAAGGAGTGTGCTTACTGTGATGAGCATGGGGTGTTGTATGCAAATGTTCAATCACTACATTGTACATCTGAAACTAATATTATACCATATATTAACCATACTGGAATTAAATATTTTTTTAAAGTTTAGATTTTTAAAAAATTTTTCAAATGTAGGTCAATCAGAAATACAACCTCTGAGAAAGAACTTCTGAGTATTCTCTCTTTGCCCTTAAGTCTAGTGTTAGAGAGGGTTAGGTTTTGTTGCAGAAATCCATCCATGTCTTTCAAAGCTGTCAGATATAGTGATTTCATCACTTCATAACCTCATTTCAAGTAGCGGACTAATGCTACTGCTTTCTGTAGTTGAATGTGAAGATGTCTCCTTCTTAAATGATGACAGTGTAATCTTAGTCACCCAGATGACTGAAGGATCAACCCTCCGTCATCATCGCAGAGTCCAGTAATAAATGGGGCTCAAGAGCAGAAATTTCTCCCTCTGCAGCCAACACACGAACAAGAAGAATGATTCACAGTCCCTGGGAAGTCAAGCTGAGAATTTCTTCTTGGAAAGTAGATGAAGCAGAGACTCCTTGAGCTAGACCATAGCAGCAGTTCCAGAAGATGCCTTTGGCAGGCTGAGCAGCTCCCTCCCAGACTGAGTGGTGGCAGGATGCCTTGAGTCCTGAGGTGGCTGAAACCTCACGTGCTTCTGCTACAGCCCCTGTCCCCTGAGCACGCTCTGGGAGAGTCCGGCCACGGCATTGGTGCCCTGTCAGTACACACTAGAAGAGTAAAGGGTGACACTTCTCATGGGGTTTACGAGAACTGACGGAAATGACATGTTCACAGAGAAGTCTGGGTGTTTGAGCCACATCCTGTTCGGTCCTGTCTTAAAGGCAAGCGCTGTGAGACATTTTTACTTGCTTCGCAAAACAAGCATTTCCTAATTGCAACACATATCACTTAATAAAGTGATGGTTTTTATACACCGGCCTCCCACTTTTACCATCTTTGCGAATGAGGCAAATTCTTTGGAAAAATGTGGAGCCGATGTTTCCCAGAAACCACAGTTCTCTGGGTTCTTTTCCTGTTTTACTAAGAATTGGATAATGGATAGAATTATCTTTTTCTTTTTTTTTTTTCATTTCCTTGAAGTCATATGACTATATATAGATCTGCTCTTCTCAACTTCAAGGTTCCTGGTCAAAGCTTAGAGGAAACATCTTTATTTTGGAGCTGAATATGTATTTGTAACTTTCTATTGCTTCTTCAGGCCAAGACAATATTAAAAAAAAAAAACTCCATGTGTACAGCCCTGAATATAATCTTATTTCATAATTTAAAGATACATTTGCTACTCCAATGTGTTACTTTCCATTCTTTATTTTTTTAGTAACCCTAATGGTGTGTGTTATGTAAGATACGTTCAGCATGTATGATTTAAAAAGAATATATGAAATTGAAAAGAAAATAATTATCACTCATAATTTCATGCTCACAATTTGATGATTATTATTTTAATATACCTCCCTATGTATTGAATATATTCATTCTTTTGTATATGTTTTTACCTATATACTTGCATATAAACACTCACTCCAGGAGGTATAAAAATGAAATAAGCAGTAATCCTGTTCTAAAGAAATAATTCAGTAAAGTAAGATATAGTCAGAGAGAGAAAGCAGAGAGTCATGAGAAAGCTGCAGATATTTTGCTGTGAAAGTTAGCATCTGTATTCTTTCAGCTCATTATAGAATTATGACTGTTCTGACACCTCATGCACCCAGCGGCCCCAGGAATAAGGGGCTGCAGATACAGAGAGAGGCTGCACTCCTGGGGTTAGCACAGGAGCAAGCCCAGAGAGGGAGCTCACGAAATCTTTGTTGACTACACAAAGGAGTGAACCAAGGTTCTTCTCTTAGACAAGGAACCACTGAATCCATGATAGGGCACGGGAAGGTACTTTAAGTGACTGGCCCATTTGAGCTCACTGGGGCTGGGATTCCCCTTGCATCCTCTGGTCTCCTGGTAACTGGCCAGTCCTGGCAAGCCCCCATCTAGGCAGGATGCAGAGCAGGGAGAGGCCAAGCACGGATGCTCTCTGCTGCACTCAGGTCTCAGTGTGGCCTTCGAGCTAGTGCTGTCCGATCCTGCCTTCTCAGGTTCCTGATCTCTTCTGCTTGCTTACGCCGAGTCTACCTTCCTAGTCTCTGCCTTTCCCTGTTGAACCATTGAGACCTGTCTGAGCTTAGACCTACCCAGTACTTCAGGACTGTAATTTCTCCAGGACTTGATGGCTGATCTGTCTAATTTCCTACTTCATGAGCTCCATTTTACCTGGACAAAATGAAAAAAATAAGTAACCAAACTTCCTGAATAATAATCTTATTTCATACACAGACTAAATCAATAAACTCTGGCCTCGGGACCAGAAAACTTACATGATTCACCCTTCCAGCTAAGTACATAGATTTGTAACAACTACCTTCCTCCTCAAGGCATAGTTCATTGTGTTCTACCAAACTAATTGTGAATGTCCAACATAAGACCTCGAGGCTTCTAGAATTATCATTTTTCCTTTTTTCATAAATCCTCATCTCTGCTTATCATGACCTCTGTTGTCCTTCTCTTAAGCCTTTTGAGGAAACTAGCTCTGACCCTTAAATCTACCAAATCTCTATAATTTAGAAGATATCCACAAAGAGCCTACTAGGTTTTAAATTGCTATGAATCAAGGTTAATGGGAGAGAGAAAACTTTGAATTCACAGATCTATTTCTCACCTTGGCAATTAATAATAAAATGAGACTTTGACCAAATTACATTTTTAACTTTCAGATATTTGGACTGTTTATATGGTAAATATTATTTCCTATTCAGTTAACATATATTGCCCATGAACAAGAACTTTATCCTGTTTTTATTTTCTTCCATAAATTCCATTTAACTGTCTTCTTTCCTAAGCTCAGAGAATAATGTAGGGGCTTCTGAAATCCTTTAATCACATCTGAAATCTCCTGACTTAGTTCATCATAGCTTACAGTTTTGACAGTATAATTCCACAGCATCCCAAATTTTGGTTTGGGATCTTTAAGATACTTGAGCTATTTTCTTATAAATGCAAATAGGGAGCTAACCTGGAAGCTCTTGCAGTGGCTCTTGAGTCCACTGCTGTCAATGGCATCTTGTGATTGTGAGAACCTTCCATTGGTGATTCTTCAGTTCGGTATATACCCAACTTCTAGTCTCAGCAAAGCTATCACGTTAACTATGAAGTCAAGAAAATTGTATAACTAACAATGAATTTCAACTTTACATTCAGTCAGCCACTCAGAAAATATTCATTGAATTCCTTCCATGTTCCAGGCAAAATTCTAAGACAGGTAAATAAAAAGCCCTGATCCAAAGAAGTTCATTTTGTGCTTGGGGAGGACAGACATATGAGTAGATAAGATCCTTTCATGGAAATCATGTGGCAGTGGCTGACTGAGACTTGCTAAGGGAAAGCCTCTGAGAGAAGAGATACTTGGCCTGAGATCAGCATGATGGGGAACAGATGTGAAAGTCTAAGGGCAGGGTGCTCCAAGGAGGAGCAACAAGTATAAATCCCTAAAATGAGAATGAGCTTAGGGAGTGACTGAAACCAGCAAAAAGTCCAACATAGATAAAACATAATCAATGGGGAAATAAGGGAATGAATACTCAAGAGATCGATGGGATTTTGTGGGTCATCATAAGGAGGCTATATTTTATTCTAGTTCATTCTTGGAAGTCATTGCAAGTTTTTAATCATGGGATGATGACATCTGTTTCAGTCTTTAAAATCATCACCCTAGATGCTGTGTGGACAATAGAATACTAGTCACAGTGTGGATGCTGGGGAACTAGTCATGAGGCAGATGGAGAAATCCAGGAGGAAGATGATGATGGCTTGGCTCAGGGTGGTAGTATTGGAAATAGAAGCTTTTGAGGTTCAAGTATACATTGGAGGTACAATCACTAGGATTTACTTTTGGATTGGAATCTGGTTATAATGAAAGAGGAAAAAATAAAACTGAGTCTTAGTTATGGTGCCTAATTGAGTAGAGGGGAGAGAATCATAGAGGAGGGAGTTCTGGAGACAAAAGAAAGTCCACGGTCCTGTCTTGGCCATGTTGATTGATATGGAGATGCCTGCTAGATGTCCAAGTAGACTCAGTAGATAGTGACATGAAGCTGTGGTTCAGCAAAGTGGTTGGGTTAGAGAGAGATTCAATTACCTGGGAGAAAGTGCAAACACAGACGAGGACGTGGCTGAGGATGGACTGGAAGAACAAGCCACCATTCCATGATTGTACAGAGGATTCCGGAGAGGAAACTAAAATGTTGAGACCTGTGAAACAGCAAAAAACAAAACAAAACAAAAAACAAAGCAAGGTTGTTGTGGTTATTGCTTTGTCTCAAAATCTTCAAGAAAAGAAAGGGTTTCAAAAGCAGGAAATAATCAACCTTGTCAAATGCTGCTAAGAGGACATAGGCCACTGGAATGTGGGAGGAGAGGTGCAAGGAGAGGCAAATTTAAAGGATAGATGGTAAATAATTGGGATCCAGGAGAAGGTAGTGTTTGGACAATGAGGTCACCACTGGGGGATTCTCAGTAGGGGGCGACAATGACCCTTTTTGTGGGTGATTAGAATGACAACATCTAGAGGCAAAACTCAGGTTGTGGAAGCAAGAGCCAAGGCTGTAGAACCAAACAGCCCAGACCAAATCCTATGAATGAGTAACTAGGATTGGTTGGACTCATGGAACATGCTACGTTTTTGTCCCAAGGCAGCCTAAAATACCCATGTAACTTCTGAGGTACACAGAGTTAATCTGGCTGGTTGGCTAAGCTTCTGTCCCTTCCAGCGTGAGTCCTCCATGAGATCCCCTTCCAATTATGAGCTATCAAAGGGGATGTATGCCCAACTAGAGGAGCACTAGTCTTTGAGCAAGAAGCTATGAGTAGAAAAAGAAGTAAGGTATAAATCTAGAATGACAGTACAAGGTGGAAAGCAGAAAATAGCATCACAGCAAGTGCAGATAATAGGCTATGGGGAGACTTGATAAGATCCCGCTTGAGCAGAGATGAGGAAGAAGCAGGAATCTGGACCTCAACCTCTGGTGACGAGGGCCCTCTCATGTGAGGTATCTAACCGGTGAGGAGAGAGTCAGTGGTTTGAGATCCCTTAGACTAGTAGGCCTGGTATTTGAGAAAAGCTTCAATGTTCAGGTTGGAAAAGTAGGTGTTGGTGAAATTGCAGAGAATCTGAATGTCAGGTTGGGAGACTTGGACTGTATTTGCTAAGAATGAGATCCCAGGAAGGTTTGTGAACAAGATGATGTGGTCAGAATGGTAAAGGCATAAAGAGAAATTAGTCAAGCACTCAGTTTAGAGAGTATTACAATCTGCCTGGTGAGATGTGCTCATAGCTTTGAAATTGAATATATAATTTCAAATAACGTGCTATGAGAAGAATATGCATCAAGGATGAAAATAGCTTTCCTTTCTACTTCCTTTTCCTTCCTTTGGGCAATGGGTGGGGGGATTGCTATTCTCCTGGAGAAAGAGGACATGAAATGCCTTCTAAACACCTTACTCCAACCAAACCAAGCTGATTTGGAAGTAAAAGGAGGAAGTCCCTTCTCCTCTTTTTTTAAATAAAAAAAAATTGAACTTTCCTCTCTAGCCTAACTTTTTTTTTTAACATTTTTATTTATTTATTTGTCAGAAAGAGAGAGAGAGAGAGAGAGACCACAAGCTGGCAGTGTGGCAGACCGAGGCCCAGAGAGAAGCAGGCTCCCTGCTGAGCAAGTGCCTGATGTGGGACTCGATCCCAGAACCCTGGGATCATGACCCGAGCCAAAGGCAGCCACTCAACTGACTGAGCCACCCAGGCGTCCCTCTAGCCTAACTTTTTATCCTGGCTATATCCCCTAACTTTTTATCCTGGCTATATCCTGGCTAAAATTAAATATTTAATTTTGGCAAAAAGGAATAACTAGAAAATATTATAATTAAAATCTCTGGTCACACCCTAATGCCATTTAGATGAAGACATAGAAGAGGATGTTATTCATGCCTGAACCCCGTTTCCAGCGCCTGAAGGAGACTTGAAGGATGTTACGTCACACTTAGTCAACACTTGCGAGTCAGAGCTTGATTTTAGCTGCCTGGAAACTTAAAATTGTGTCTGCAGGACTGGGGCAGGGTTTAGCCAATTTGGGTTAAATGGCTGTAATAGAAGAAATCTCTTCCCTTGCACAGAATCATAGAGGAGACAACCTGTTCTAGAAACACTGCAAAAACAGACTTACACACTGGCCAATCCTTCCTTGCCTTGGGCCAGTGATCCTGGAGTTTTTCAGTTTACATAGTACATTTTCTTCTTTTCTGTACATCCCCAAACATTGCCCTAGGATTTCTTCTCTACTTTAACTATCTTGTATTCCCACGTTGCCAAAAACATTTCAGTGATTATAAAATGTTTTTTTTTTAATTGTAGAAGCCTTTGGAAATTTAATATCTTCTTAAAGAAAATAACACTGAGGTGCTAAGGAAGCAGAACTGACTGAAATTTTTTTCACAAGTGTCTGGAAATTTTCTTTAAAAATATGACAACAGCAAGACATACAATTTTTTTCACAAATTTCTGGAAATTTTACTATAAAATATAAAACCAGCAAGGCTACAGAAACATTATTCCAGCGAGGCAAGTTTCCTCGTAGAGTTTCTTTCTTCTTCTTCTTTTTTTTTTAAATACTTCTCAATAAAAAGCAAGCTTTGCACCAAGAAACAGCACTTTCAAACATGCCGAGCACACCTGTGCATTTATAGAAAGATAGAACAGGAAGATAACTTCTGTATCACTAAAACCTGGTAGTATCAGAACTGTGCATAAATTGAAAAATGAAAAAATAATCCTCAGAGTATATTCCAAATCAAATACTAAAAATTCAGAAATAGGATTTCTAACAGGAGTTATGCCAAATTTAGCCATACTGGGTACATTCATTACCAAAAGCATAGTCAATATGGCCACCAACCGGGAAGTGATTTGCTGCACAATTTTGATCCAGGGTTTCCCTTACAAATTTGAAAATCATTTGCATTTATCATGGGCCCACATTGTAGTTTGTATCATACTTTCTTAGAAATGTCACTCTATCCTGTCTGCCTTTCTCTCTCCCTATCTCTCCGTTGCATAGCTGTCAGCCTCTCAAATTCATTACCAAAGGGAAGACCATATATCAAGTTATATATTTCTGGTTCATCTAGTATTTTTTTAATATACTCTCTTTATGCCCATTTTTCTTTAGAGATTGTTTTAATCAAGTTATATGTTCCTCTGCTTTTACTACTTATTTCCCCTAAATTATATGAAGAATATAATTTTTAATTTTAAATGGGAAGTATATCCTGAGAAACAAATTGGATTTTTCTTAAAAGCATATATTGAGTAAGGAAAACCCTTAAACCTCTGAAAACTTACATTGGGGGGGGGAGTAGGGGCAAGAGCAGAGAAAAGAACACATTATTACTTACTCTCAAACAAGTCACTTGTAAATAATTATGAAAAGGAGGTTTAAAGACTGCCACTTGGAAAGTCACTCAAAGTGAGTTGCAATTAGAACTCTGAACTCTGAGCTTAGTTTCTTACCATTGAACATTTTGGAGGGCATCTCACTTATCCTAAATATTAATTTCCATAGATATAGAAGAAGTCTTTGAAAAGAATCTTAGAACAGACCAACTGAGAGGAAATCAAAGATTTTAATCTGTATAACCTTTCTGAAATGCAAAAATAATGTTGATGAAAAGAAAAAAGTAGAGGTCTTAAAGACATTCAGACTTTGCTTCGAATGATCTGTCCCACTACTTACTAAGTGTTGGAATACAGGTAAGAATACTCACACTCTGCTGGGATGGTCTGAGGATTAAATATGATAACATCTGTAGAGTGGCTCACATACAGAGTATAAGATCCATGGCACATGGTGAAAAAAATCCTCTTTCCTTCCCTCCTCAACACAACCCTCGTGCCCATGTGTGAAACACTACTTAAAAATTTGCCCCAAATACTTTTACACACAAGGGACATGACAAAGCATTTCGAGTTAAGTCAGAAACTCACTTCTGGGTGTATCACAGGAATATACCATTAATATTATTCTAATGTCTTAGGGTGTCCTCAGATGACCTCAGAAAGGGGGAAACGAGGACTACGATGGCTCACCAGCACTCTTCGTGGATCTTCCTTAATGAGAGGACATTCATTACCGGGTAATTATATGCCTGTATTACGTGTTGTGCTGCTCCACAGTCGTTCATGAATTCTGTCCTGGCACCGTGTCCTTCTAAGCATGGCATATGACCCAAAGATAAATAATATGAATCAACAGTGGGGACATTGAATAGGAATTTGAATAAATATGGTCCTAAAGACTGCTAACGCATAACCTCTCATGGAACAATTCCTCCTGCTTCCTAAATAGTGGTCTAATTTCACTATATGCTAAATTTCTATTTTCAGAGTTGGCAGAATTCTCAGAAACAGCCTCAAGTAAAGGATCTGAGGCTCTACATAAATGATATAGCCAAAGAATTAGTCCAGGGCCCCAAACAGGTTTTCCCGTCCTTTTCTCTCCCTCCCTTGCTCCTCAGGATACACTTCATTTTCACTGTGTCCCCCTTGATGTCAGGTCATGCCACACATGGGACATCCACAGTTGTTTTCTTGCACTCAGCAAATAGCATTTTATATTAGCTGGCGAACAACAGAGCAGGGACTTGAAAGCTCTGAGAGTAAAGCTGAGGACTGAATCGGCTGAGCTGGAGCAGAAGCAGATGAGGAGAAAGACGACATAGTAGGAAAAAAGACACCAGGGGATCCCGGAACAGGACCCCCATCTCACCGGGAAGAGGAAAAAAGCCAAACAACCAACAGAGGGAAATGGATGTAAATGATGCCGGATTGGGCCGTAGGAAAGCAGAGAGAACAAATGTGGTCCAAAATGGAATTAGAGTCACACCTGGAGGATACACCTGACATATAAGAAGTGGGAAGAAGATGTAAAGTAGAAGTCAGTGGATTCATCTATTCATTCCTCAAGAACTTATCAACTGTTCCCTGTGGACAGGGATTCTTCTGGACCCTGAGCATTCACCAGTGAGCCCAACAAAACCCTTAGCCTCACGGGGTTGCCTCCTAAAAGGGGGATACAATGACTGTGTAAGACAAATGAGTAACAATATATATAATTAGATGCCAAAAGGTATGAAGAACAAAAATAAAGCAGGAAGGGAATAATGAGTGCTGGGGGGTGGGGGGACAACATGGTGTCATGACGTCCTACTGGATGGCCCGAGAATGTCTCGATGGGGGGGTAGCACTAGAAGGAAAGTCTGGAGGAGGTGAGCAAGCGGGCTCTGCAGGCAGCTGGCTGGGAGCAAAGGGACAGCCGGGTCACAGCCCTGAGGCAGGTGCATGCCTCTAAGAGTGGAAGAAGCCAGTGTGGGAGAGGAAGCAGGAAGGATGGCAGAAGCTGAGGTTCCTGACATCAGGGGCCAGAGCGTGTGGGATCTGGCAGGCCATCGTGAGACCCCAGCTTGCCCACTTATGCCTGGAGAAGCCGCTGAGGGACACTGAGCACATGAGTGACCAAGTCAGTCTGGCTGTGGTGTTCGGAGCAGGCTGAAAAGGGGGACAAGGATGGACGCAGAGAAATTATCAAGGAGCTGATAGTTTAGGGTCGAGATGTTGGTGCCTTGAGCCAAGGGGGCAGTAGTGGAGGTTAAAAAGAAAGGGGTCAGATTCTGCATGTATTATGACAGAAGAGACAATGAAACCACATTTTGGTGGGGGGGGAGGGGCTGAGATTCTAGCGATCCTTATTTTCTGTCATATTTTGAATTGACCAAATTGAGGACTGACCACTTACCTTCTGTCACCCAGAGCCCCTTTCAGACCCTGGTATCCACGTATTAATTGGAGCTCCAGGTGGTAAAATAAAATATCGTAACATTTACATAAACACCAGACTTGAAGATAGCATTTCGCAAAATGCGGTCCATGGGCCGCCCCCCCACCCCCACCCGTCAGAAAATTTGTAACAATGCAGATCCCAGGCTTCACTCCACGGTTAATCAGGTTAATTCTGATGCATCCTCGAGTCTAAGAACCACTGCTCAGAGGAGGAAGGGATTAACATTTGAGAACTTCTGACCACCCGAAATAAACAAAACCCCAGGGAAATCTTTAAAAACAGTTGTCAGAAATTATGAGAATACCACTGACCACCGGTGATGTCCAACATGTCACAAATCTACCAGAAACCTCCATTCATTTATTCTCTGGACAAAGCGTCACTCAGCTCCCACTCCATACTAGGCAAACAAAACAGAAATTATAAATGTATGAAGGGATTTTTATTTTCCTGCACAGAAACACATGAAAATAATGGAAATTAGTCAAAAAATAGAATCTGCTTAACAGAAATTTTGGCTTCAGCAAATTTCATGAGAGCTACATATGCTCAAGAAAATAAGAGGTCGTAATATTAATAGCGTAGCAGCATTATAACATTTATGCCTTACTGCTGAACGAGAATTCTCAGAATTTAGAAATTTCCCTGGGTAAAGGGTGTTGGCAGAAGCCAGCTTCATGTTCAGATGAAGTTTCCAGTTGCTGTTTCATTGCCTGGGGTCATCACTGCTCTGTTGTGACACATGGTAAATATTCTAAGTGAGCTGAGTTTTTAAAAAATGGTTCCATCTGGTTGCTTGCAAAGCACTTTCATTTCAGGTCCTAGGCTGAAATCAGGACATTTTAGAGGTGAGTAAATGCCAACCTTGCACTTGAAAAATGTTCAAATCCAGTTTGAGAATGCAGATCAGATTTCATTCTCAGAGTGGTAGCTTTTCCTCCTATTTGGGAACCTAATACAGACCCACACAGGCTGCAGCTCTCTCTCAGCAGCAGCCTACGAGGCATGCGTGCATTCCCGTCCTCAGTAAATACCTTTAATTAGCATGATGTAATAAAGTTTAGCTGAAAGTGCATTATTCCAAACAGTGTCTTTTTCCAAGCACGTTGGCCAGGCACAATTTGCTGAAACAAAGGAATCAGCCACCTGCACCTGTGAGCACAAATTCAGCACAAAGATCCAGTGTTCCAGAGGCTGCTCCTACCTGGCCAGTAGAGCCAGAGGGCAATGTTTGCCCAGTTTCCATGGCCAGGGTCTTCCTTCAGTCAGAGGAACTGGAGCAAACACTGCGTGCCCCAGCGTGCTCTGCAGGCAAGCTGAGGAAGAGGGCACCACTCTCCTGAAGGCAACTGGACTGTCTTTAACAAAGGATAAGAGAGCCCTCCCTGACATATTTTTTTAAGGAGTCAGAATATTAAAATAAATAAGGGACAAAAAGTTCAGGACATGTTTGGGACTATCTTCTTTTTTTTTTCCCCCAAGATTTTATTTATTTATTTGACAGAGAGAGAGAGAGCACAAGTAGGCAGAGCAGCAGGCAGAGCGAGAGGGCAGAGCAAGAGGGAGTCTCCACAGAGAGCCCGATGCGGGCCTCGATCCCAGGACCCTGGGATCATGACCTGAGCGGAAGGCAGATGCTTAACCCACTGAGCCACTCAGGTGCCCCAAGACCATCTCCTTTAAGCATGAGAAATTTTTTTCTATGTGAGGATTGCTTTTAAAGATTTATTTTAACATTTTCGTTATTAGGTTTGAAATTTTAATTATGAAAGTTGGATATCATGTTAGTTACTAGGTCAAAAAATGGTCAGTAATGTCCCCCCAGATATGTGAAAAAGTTCATTTATTTAGCTTTCTTTATGTCAGATATTTTTCAATGAGCATTGACAGTCACAAAGCATACCAATATGACTTATTCCCAATAAAATTTACATATTCCATATTTACCTATTTTATCTTTTTGGTCAACTACAAAATAAGATCATCTATCTCTCCAACATACACTGAAATATTTCAATAGAAAATCTGATAAAATCAAAATTCAGAGGTGAGAAATACATTAACTTATAGAATTTACTTGAATTTCTGGGTATGTCAGTTGGTGACACTGGTGAAAGATTTTTTTTCCCCCTCTAAAAATAAGTCAGGGGGCACCTGGGTGGCTCAGGCCATTAAGCACCCAACTCTTGATTTCGGCTCAGGTTGCGATCTCAGGGTTGTGAGATCAAGCCCCAAGTCAGGCTCTA
Source organism: Ailurus styani (assembly GCA_002007465.1). Lineage (NCBI taxonomy): Eukaryota > Metazoa > Chordata > Mammalia > Carnivora > Ailuridae > Ailurus > Ailurus styani. The sequence goes on along the minus strand of LNAC01000013.1, from coordinate 8,276,999 downwards.
CATTCAGCGCAGTCTGCTCCAGATTCTCTCCCTCTCCCTCTGCCCCTCCTCCTGCTTGCACTCTCTCTCTCTCTCCCTCTCTCTCTCTCTCTCTCTCAAATAAATAAATAAATAAAATCTTAAAAAGATAAGTCAGGATTTCGTTTTCTATATTTTCTTCCCTAAGCAGAAAAGGAAGTCTGATATGGGAGCAGCTCATTGCAGCTGCCAACTGGAATAATAGGTTGTGAATTTTTTTAAACTTTTCCATAAGTCTTTAAAAGCCCAATGCTAGAGGAAAGGGAATAGGTCAGTGTCTTCCCTCATCTGAGGTTGGTGGAAAACACACTAGTGTGTTAAAATATCAAATACTGAGATTTACCCTTTGAAAGGGATTCTCTTAAAAATCAGATGTTAGGGGCGCCTGGGTGGCTCAGTTGTTAAGCATCTGCCTTCAGTTCAGGTCATGATCGCAGGGTCCTGGGATTGAACCCAGCATTGGGCTCCCTGCTCAGCAGGGAGGCTGCTTCCTCCTCTCCTTCAATCTCTCCCCCTGCTTGTACTCACTCTGTCTCTCTCTCAAATAAATAAATAAAATCCTTTTTTAAAAAAAATCAGATGTCATATCTAGAGCACACACCTGTTTTTTTCAGAAGCACTGGTGTTTTAATGAATGGTACATTCCTTTGCCTCTTTTAGGTCTTAGCCACATCTAGTGACATTTTTCTGCAGCTAAGTCTCCTCTCTTCAAAGGTAGAGTTCATCATCAAGAAAACACTCTGGGTGTTTTTCTTTGTTTTGTATCCACCAGCTAGCCATCATTTCAAGTCTCTTTAATACTATAGAATTATTCCCGAGTCTTTAATCTTTTTGCTCTTATCTGAGTTCTCGGGGTTGAGGACCCAAGAGAAGCTGGTACTAATATCCACTCATGGCTCTGGGTCACTTTTTACAGGGCTCTCCAGGAAAAGATGAATGCCCAGAAAATACAGAAGTCCAAAATGGCCAAAAGCAGCCAAGGGGTGACTGTGGGAGAGGAGAGGCACGTCTGGTTATAGTACCATATTGATTGGATTTGTAGTGGAGTTCACGCAACCCCCGGGTCCTTTTTATTATGGGTTGTCAGCAGCGAGAGGGAGTTGGGGCTTAGGATAGAACTGTTTGGAAGAACAAAGCGAACAAATCACAGGCGCCCTCATCCCCACCACCAGCAATAGTTACCAATACTTTGGCAGAATTACTAGAAATATCAGAAACCCTTCCACTTCGAAAAGGGCAGCCCCTTTAAAGGAAGTCAGGAGAGGTAGACAAATTCGGGGCTCCCCGATCATTCAGGGTTTGCATTTTTACTGCCTTGAAGATAGCCCTTCTCTTCCCAACTTTGCTGTTTTCAAACTGTGGAGCCCAACCCCTTCATTTGCAATGGAAACGTGAAGAACCTACTTGGCGGATGAGGAAGGTTTCTATGCAAAGGTTGAAAGGCAGCCTTCTTTCTTCCTGTGAGCCTGGAGAGGAGGCTAAAGGCAAAAAGATCCAGAGCTCAGGCGGCTGATAGGAGAGCAGCTGCAGAAGTTTGCCATTTTAATTCCAGGATTCAAGTTGACAGTAATGAAGGATAAAGTGGGTTAAGAGAATTCTGCTGGTGTTTGCAGACATCACGCAGAAGTCAATAATATGAAATGATGTGTTGTCTTGGCAAATGGCTTCATGATAAGGCTCTACTTATTTTCTGTTTTCCCAGTTCCTGGTTCCACCTTTCCAAAAACATACAGGAGTTTTTATTATGTTTTTATGGAAGTAAAACTATGACCACATTATAAATGCTTTATGCACTTATTATATAAAGTTTGGGAAGTAGACAGAACTACAACCCATAAAATAGATCCCCGTCTTGATTGCCAGCACATGGTCCCAGCAGGGTCACCTTTACATGCTTCATTCATAGTTATTTTTATTAAAAACACAGTAAGTTTTAAATTCAGTTTTTTAACCTACCACAAAATTGTTGATCTCATAGTTCAAATTTAACCTTAGGAACAAAATCCATGTGTGTTAGGGGGTGAACTGAATGTATAAGACTGCAAGTTAGCATTTTTATTCTGCCTCAATTTTTCATCTCTTTGAAGATATTCTTTCAGATGGTTCAGGTTCCTGGTCCTAAACATGGCAAAATGCACAGTAGAATGTTTCTAAGGCTGCGGTCACAACGCAACTCAGTGGCTGCCTGATCTGGAGGCCTGACACATTTCAGCCAGTCCCCACCAGCCAGAAGTCTCATACACTCAGGAAGCACAGCTGTGTCCAAAGACCCCTTCAGCGGCTAAGCTGAGTTGTACTTTTCTCTGGTTTATTTCCTGGCAGCCTCTGAAGTTTGTGTTAGGTTACATCGTGCAACAGTGTTTCTGGTTTGCCTTTATTGGGTCCAAGTAGTAAGAATCACTTAGCCAAGAGTGGGACGGGGTTTTTGGTTTCCAGGAAAGGGATCGGATATCCACTTAATTACACTGCATATCATTACTAAAACAAGAGCGAGAACTCTTATTACAACTAATATTTGACATCCATTCTATCTATGGATGCAAAGCATAACTCCGTTCCATCCATCATGCTGTCCCATGTCCATGAATATTACAGTTTTATAAGATCAAATAAAAATTGTTTCTTCCGGCCAGCTAAACAGCATGATAAGATTGAGGAACTCATGTCTTGCTAAGTCCATTATTCACAGCAGACGTCAGTGTGTGGGTAATTCCCATCTGCTGAGCAGCTGCAATTCAGGCCACAAAGTACAAAGTACACCTAAGCATTTTACAGTTAATTCTGGATGCGCCATTGCTCATAAAACCAAGCTGGGAGCCTTAAAGGAACAGGAGCCCTGAGTCCTCTTCCGTATCCCAGCCCTGCACCTGTCACCCCCATGTTAAGTCTCTGGTGGTTAGCACTCTTCATGAGCTGCTGTGAATAATTCTGGGTGTCCATCAGCATCTATCAGGATCTGATCTCAGCACTGCCAGCACACAGTGCCAGCTTCTCTCTTGAGAAGGTTATTCTTGTATCCCTTCATTTAGTTAGAAGTCCAGTTTATATGGAAGTTTGCCATTTCTTAGTTTTCTAAAAACACTATCTGCATCAGGGCCCCTGGGTGGCTCAGTCAGTTAAGCAGCTGCCTGGGATGGAGCCCTCAGGGTCCTGGGATCAAGCCCTGAGTCAGGCTTCCTGCTCAGTGGGGAGTCTGCTTCTCCCTCTGCCCCTCCCCCCTCCTTGTGCGTGCGTTCTCTCTCTCTCTCTCTCTCTCTCTGTCTCTCTCTCAAATAAATAAATAAATCTTTAAAATATTATCCATCTTATATACTGTTCAATGTTTTTTTTAAACCTTGTTATATATTACGATGCAGTATTTCATGTTCCAAAAAACCGAGCTCTCAGAAAATCAATGTCTTCTATATAGGCTGTTTGAAACTTACGTCTATTTCTTGGGCATCCCTTTGGCTTCTAGACATCACAGTTGTGTAACTGAGAAGACTGGATCTGAAATCCATTTCTGCTCACCCATTTTATAGCTTTGTTAGGGCAGCTGAATGGTTGCTTAGCAGTCTGATCGAGGCTCAGTGGGGAACTTTTTGGTGGCTGAGGGGGAAGGGTGCACAGATGCTTGTTTTCTTTCTTGAGGGGAGGAAGACCCATGTGTAACATTTAAGTGAACCCAGAAAATCTGTTATAATTACCATTGACAGGGCACAGTGTATATTAAATCACTGTCCCCTTTCCTGATTAGGGACTGCCTAGGTAACATTTTTATGATTACCTTTCAATGTCCTAAATCACGTAATCCCTATACTTATTTTAGGAGCCATCTAGACTTCATTCCCTTCTGTACACATGGAACACTTGAGCACCTCTCCATGGAGCACAGCCTTGCCCCTGTGCCTCCACACCTGTACTATTGCAATAGTCCCACTCATCTCTGCTTCCTTCTTGTCCTGAAACCTGTCTCCTGTAAGTTCCCTAGTGGTCGTTATCATCATGTCTTTCTTTTGCCTAAAATGTTCAGTGTTAGGTAGCTGCCCCTGCCTGCAGGGTAGAATTTTAAGCTTCTTAAAATGGCTCAGGAGATTCCTGCCTGCTTCTTCAGCTCATTGTTCACCACTCCCCATTTGCATGTTCTACTCTTAGAATCCCCGATGCTCTGAGCTTTCTCCACAAAAACTGTAGAAATAGCCCCATGTCCTCGTGACCATTCTCTTTGCCTGGTAAGCTCCTCACACTCTTCATGTCCAATTCCAACCCCCCACCCCCACCCCACCACAAAGTTCACTGTAGGCAGCTCTCTTAAAGCTCTCACCTACCCTCAGAATATGACTGAAACCTATAGGTTTGTTATAGTTGTTTACTTAACTCATGAGCTTTTTTCCTAATTCCTCATTTTATCCCAACTCTTCATTTTACTGAGCTCTACTACTCTTCCACACTCTAGAATCCTTCAAAGTGCCATTAATATTCAGTCAGAATGATCCTGCCTGTGGTAAGAAAAATATGGACAACTTCTGTGGTATTCACTACCCTGTGTTATAATTGGGAGGGGTTGACCGACTTTCTCTGTAAAGGGCCAGATAATAAATATTTTAGGCTTTGTGGGTCATGTGGTTTCTGTCACAACTACTCAACTCAATAGTTACAGCAGAAACGCAGCCACAGATAATAAGCAAACAGATTAGTGTGGCTGTATTATAATAAAACTTCATTGATAAACACACATAGCCCAGGACCATAGTCTGCTGACTCCCTGAGTCATCTGGAGACTTATTTCTGTGGGGGAAGATTTAGTCAGGTTCTGTGCAGGTACAGAAACATTTTCGAGTGGCTTGATCCCAGAGAATATCTTCTAAATATACATGTTCCTGAAGTAAATTCTTTGAAGGATACTTGTACCATATCTTATTGTGCAGTTTTATCAGAAACAGAAGCTGAGGGAATAAGATTATATAAAAATTCATTTGCCTTAATAACAACCCTCACAGCTCAGCATATCAGGAGTTGCATCCCTAGTGAACCAGAAATTTCTCTATGCTGCCCTGGCACTCAATAATGAGAGCTATAAATGTGTTCATGCTCCTTACCAGTACAATAATTTTTAGGAAATATCCCACAGTAATGACTCCAAGGGAACAAGTCCCTTGTGAGTGCAATGATATTTAGAACAGAAATATCCATTAACACTGAAATTTTAAAGTAACTTGGTTGGAAATGGAACCATAGCATGGAGAAATTCTGTAGAATTTTTTTTATGTGGTGATTGTGTGAAGTGTATAGAACCTTGGAAATGTGCTCATTAAAATTACAGTGTCAGATGGAAAGAGTACATTTACGTGATCTCAAGCATAAAAGTCAATATACATGCTTTCAGTATTCAATAAGCATTTATTGATTAAGAGCCTACTATAAGCAAGTCTCTGCTCTAGAAGTGGGAAGGCAGTAATGAATAAAATAGACCAAAATTCCTGCCCTCATAGAGCCGGTATTTTTATGAAAGGGAGAAGATATTGAGGATCATAAGAACTTTAACAAATGATACATTTGGAAATTTAATATGAGATTTTTCCTCCATAAAACTCCTTATATAAAAAAGCTTTCCCCCCTTTATGTGGTATGTTTCATTTTTTAGGAATAAGAATTTCTCTGATCATTCCATTCAGCCGGTGTTCATAGAGTTCCTACTATGTGCCAAACACTCTTCCAGGCACATGGAATATAGTGCAAACAAAACATACAAGCACATCTATTCTCGTGCAGCTATGGTGAGAGAGACCGACTATAAGACAGATAAGTAAAATATGTGCAAGGTTAGAGGTGACAAAGGGGCAGAGGTAAGAAAGCAGGGTGTGAATGTTGGAAGAAGCGAAGCCTTTAGATCGAGTGGTCAGGAAGCACTCCTCGAGACGGTGAATTCTGAGTAAAAAGTTAAAGAAAATGTGTAAACAGTGTGACTCTGGGTGAGGGTAAGAAGAGAGGTCATTCTGGATAGGGGGATCAGCAAGTGCAAAATCCCTGAGGCGAGAATGTGCCTGACATAGTCAAGGAAGATTAAGGAGGCCAGTGGCTAGAGTGTAGTGAGTGGAGAAAAGAATAGTAGGAAATGAGATCAGAGGGAAACAGAAGACCAGATCACATCTGGCCTTTTAAGTCATTGGAAGGATGTTGGCTTTTATCCCGAATAATGAAAAGATATTGGAGAGTTCTGAGCTGAAGAGAGAGATGATCAGGTTTGCATTAAAATAATAGCTGCAGTTACAACAGACTACAGATATAGGAGGCTTTTAGGAGACTGTCGCAGTAATCCAGGTAAGGGAAGATGGATCAGACCAGTAGGTTAGTTAGGGACAGTGAGGATCTTAGGTTGTGGAGGCACAGGGGAAGGGTAGATAGAGGAGGGGCAGGAACCAGTTTTCCCACTGCCAGAGCCCGCCTGCCCCGAAGGATAAGGAACTCGGGAGCAGTGACCATGTCTGAACTGTTACTATACCCCGGGTAAGAAACATGATGTCAGGCACATACTAGGCACTAAATTTAAGCTGATTAAATGTTGCAAAACCAAAAAGAAACATAAAGCCAAATCTCTATTTTGTGCCTGTCTCCTGTCACAGAACGGTCTCCCCACCACTTTGCCCTCAGTCATTCTCCCTTCTTTGGTTATTTGTTCATGAATTAGCTCCTTCAGTGTTTGTCGATGTCCCAAGAAGACTTCCATTTTCAGTGACCTGCAGTAAGTGAAAATGACAGAAAGCGAAGATTCCATTGAATCATTTCTATCTCATACCTGCATGAACTGAATGCACTATTATTGCCTTTTACTATTAAATAGTCTGATTGTAACCAAATGTAACTGTTGGTTTTTTTTTTAAGGGAACAACTCAATTCTTTATTGAAGACCTATAACATTTTCTATGGGAACCAGAAAAATCTGCATATTGTATATGGACAGGTAAGCCCATCAAAGAAATACAATACAGTTTGACTACCAGAAAGAAATTCCATGAAAGTATAAAGGAATCAGGATGAGTTGGAGTCCATAATCTAGCATCACAAGTGGTCTGGAAAAACAGGTGAATCTTTGACTTGATCATGATTTTTTAGACTTTATCACAAGATCGCAGTCCTGGAACTTGTGACTTTTTAAGCAGTTTTGGGATAGGAAAGCATTTAAAAATAATTATAATGACCTATTTACTTTCTATTTTTAAAACAATGTATAAATATCTTTTGCACAGCAATTCCACTGGAAATCTATCATAATACTTTCTGATAAACGTATCAGAACATATAGAGAAGGTGGCATCATCCCATGGTAACATCATTTGTAATAGAATTTGAAGACATCTTAAGTCTATACCAGTGGGGGATTGCTCAAATAAATATTATATGGGCAGTAACATAGTTTGATTTGGTCATTAAATGAATCAGTTAGATTCCAATAGATGTGTATTATGTTAAAACAAATTTTAAAATCTGAAAGAAACAATTCAGAAAAGTCCTGAAGCTAGAAAGCATTTTTAGGACTGCAAATGCAGGCTGTTTTACAAACTGGCCTTAGATTTTTCTTTTCTTCCTCTTCTTCTTTGAATGCTTCATTTTCCACATCTCTCTACTCAGTCTTGTACCCTAATGGAGCTCACTTCACATCTTTACAATATCTTCCTGGCCCCAGGGAACCTCAAATTTTCTACCTCTGATTCAAGTCTTCAAATTTGTTGGTAGAGCATTGACAGTAGAGGCCATTGTGATTTGGCTTCAAGTTGCCGTTGGGACAGAAGGAAACTTACAAACCACTCTGGCCTTTACTAGAGAAATTAAACGATTTAGGTCCATTGAACATTTCAGTTACCTTCCCAAATGTAATAGATAGAAGAAGGAAATAACTAATCTTTTTACAAAGAAATGGGTATAACTAAATTATTTCAATATTGTCCTATATCTCAGATCTCTAATATATATAATTGTAAAGATAATTTAAGAAAATTTAAGAAAAGGTCAAAACTTTTAAAAATGATTGTTTATATTTTACTTGAAGTTTCTACAAAATTCATGATGTTAAGATAATTGTTTCCTTTAGGAAAATGTTTGAATTTTGATGTTATGAACATATAATTTGAGGCATGTTTTTTCCAATTCTGTGAACAGTGTTCAATTTATAATACAAAAGTCATTTAATTTTTTAAAATTACATGAAGTGAAGTACACAGTGAGACAATTAAGATTGCTTAATCTTTCTATCTTTACTCACTGGTCAGTAAAGTTAGAATCCAGAATTTTCCAAATATCCTTAGTTACAATAACAGACACTGTTCAAAGGGAAAATATGGAGGATAATATGTAGCTTTCTTAATCTCTGATTAATTAAGCTAATACTGATTGTCTGCCACGTACCAGACACTGTTCTAGAGGTGGAAGATACAGCAATGAAGAAACTGGACAGGATGTCCCGCCTTTATGCTTCTTACATTATAGTAGACATAAAAGAAATAAAATATACAATATATCCAATGGTAATAAAGTCTGTGGACAGTAGCAAAGCAGGGATCTAAGTGGGGTGGGGGAAGAGGACCATTTGACTGAAGACATTGAAGGATGTGAATAAGCCAACTTTGCAGAAATCCGTGGGACACACATTCTGGATGGAGACAGCAGCCTGTGTAAATGGCCGATCCTGGCTGGTATAATTGAAGTAGAGCAGGGAAGTCAGTGGAGCAGGAACCTTATGAGAATGGAGTGTTACTCACGCAGCTAGAGACATAACTGTGGAAAGGAAAGCACCAGGTGTGTGGGTCTTGGAGATCATTGTGAAGACCTTAACATGTGCTTGGAATGAGGTGGAAAGCCACAGGGGAGTTTTCCATAGAACAGTGACATTATCTAAAAGGATTCATTTTAAAAGGATCCATCTAGTGATGGGGAGTATAGGAAAGGGCAAGAGAAGAATGAGAAAGAAACCTTTACAATAATCCAGGCAAACAACAACAATGGTGTGGGCCAGAATCATGGTAGCGGATACAGTGAGTGTGGATTAGGGATGTATTTTTAAGGTGGAGCTAATAGGATTTGCTAATGTGTTGGATGTTGAGTACAAAAGAAAGTTGGAAGGCGACTCTAAAATTCCTGGCCTGAGCAACTGGAAGGATAAGGGTGCTATTTGCCAAGATGGGAAAATCTCAGAGAGGAAAATATTCATGGGAGAAAGAGCAAGAGTTAATTAGGAAGATATGAAGTTTGGTGTCAGGTAGGCAATTGAACACCTGGAGTTCAGGGGGAAGGTTTGGGCTGGAAATATAAAGTCGGAAGCCATTAGTTTAGATTCGTTTAACATAGAGGGATCCTTGAGATCACCAAGGATACTGGTGCGGATCTAGAAGAGAAGAGGCCTACAGATTTAGACAAGATTAAATAAGTGTTTACAAGCCTTCTGTGATAATTCATTTAGTTAATCTCTAAAGAGATGCTCTGTAAAATTAAAAAATATTCCTATACTCCTTACATGAGAAAATCTAGCATTGTCTGGCAGCAGTTTGGGGTATTTCTTTTTGAAAGCAAGAATTAGATAATCTTAGAAGAGCAGTTATTCTGTGAATTTTTGCTGTAAGGGATTAGCTGAAGTATAACTAAACAAAGAAGAGTTGATCTGCGTCAATAACTAAGATGTAGGACCTGCATCATGTGCTGCCAATTCAGAGACCAAATTACATTTGGTTGGTTGTTGAAAACAACTGATTGGTAACCTGATCTCTCAGTAATCTGAACCATGGACTCAAAGTGGGAGAAAGAGCACATTTTTGTTTCAGGAATGACTCGGAAGTAAGTTTATCAGCCAAAGCCATAATAAGCTATAATATTTGTTGAGCACTTATTAGATATCGGGTTCTGTGAATTAGGGATTATTATGATGTCCCTTTTCAGAAGCAGCAGGTTTAAAGGTACTCAGCATCTCGTCCAAGGTCACACAGCTGGGAAGTGGCAGAGCCAAGATTCGAACACAGGTCTGTCTGATTCCAGAGTCTGGAGTTTTCATTACCCTGTCAAATAAAAATTGAGTCATTTACATTTTCTAATAATTAATTTTTCATAATAATAGGAGTTATTGGATGTTGTAGTTGTTATTGGATGGTTGGAATATGACTTCTCTTAGTTTCTATATTTTTTGAAGTTTCTGTAGTGACAACATGTTACTTTAATTACAGAAAGGCTTTTACATAGACAAGAGAAAAACTGATTACAAAATAAGTTCTATGGAACTATGCTTTGGTATTAATATTTACATCCACAGAATAAGTAAATGTTCACAATTAATTTTTTTTAAGATTTTTTTTAAAGATTTTATTTATTTGACAGAGAAGGAGAGAGAGCGAAAGCAGGGAGAGCAGCAGGGAGAGGGAGAAGCAAGGCTCTCCGCTGAGCAGGGAGCCTGACGCGGGGCTCAATCCCAGGACCCTGGGGTCATGACCTGAGCTAAAGGCAGATGCTTAACTGACTGAGCCACCCAGGCACCCCTTGCAATCCATGTTTGCATAGAATTTCCTTCTTTTGTTGTATTTCCAACTTAAAAACTAGTCAAATGCTTTTGATTTTTTTTCAAATAGTTTCTGTTATGCATTTAACACTGTTTTCATACATTTTTCACTCATTAAAATTTCCTGTTCAGAAATGAGGAAACAGCCACTAAGTCTCTGAAGAGCTGTTCTTCTGACTTCTAGTTTAGTATAGTGTTTAGTTCTGCTTTAATTTGAAGATAACAAAATTAAGCTGCTAATTCATCGAAGAAATCAGGACGTTCAGAAAGGATTTTAACACACTGCGCCCTCTGGTGGCCATGTCATTACCATCATGACTCACTCGGCTGGTTGTAGCTGTTTCCAAAAATGAATTATTTTGAGGATAAATTGAAAAACCAAACAACCCCACTGAAGAATCTATTTTTATTTATTAAGATGTCTTACAGACTTGATTTCTACATTTTCAGTTAAAAGATTTACCTTCTATAAATAATACAAAAACCATGTTTGAGATGATTGGTTTCTTCCCCAGACAGAAGATGGAGAACCAATTGTTGAAGGAATGTTGGACATTTCCTGGGGAGTAAAACGGCCTATACAACTGAAAATCCAAGATGAGAGGCAAATCCCTTCTTTTACTAAAGTGAAGTCGCCAGATGTCTTTTCCAAAAGGTAAGCTGTCTTTCAAGTTTTAACTCCTTGGAAGACCGTCCTCATATTTATCCACCTTTGTTGTGTGGACTCTTGAAGATGGGAACTCGAATGCTTATACCACGATCTCATCTGATTCCCAGAAACTCTGTGAAGTAGGCGTTCAGAACCCGGGGCTCTGAGAGGTTGGGTAATTTGTGCAAAATGTCCAAATACCATGTAGCAGACCTCTGGTCTACCACTCTGCTGTGTTGCTTCTCTCCTGGAAAACTGAATTCCTTTGTTAGGAAAGATGAAATATAAAGGCAAGATTCCATTAGGCCTGGTCACCAAAAGGGGGGATAAAATGTAAATTTCTCCTCTCCTTGGAACAGAGGGCTCTTCCTGCTTTCTGGAAAGGAGCTTTAATTATGCTCCACCTGATTGTTCTGATCCTGTTCAACAGGGCAAAACAAAGTGCCCTCGAAGTTCAGTAACTGCACAAGACTGTCCTCTGTGTGGGTTTATGCAGCTATACCCTGAATGCAAAAGTTGGGCTGTTTTTTTGTTTTGTTTTGTTTTGTTTTTTATCCTCTGCAAATTTTAGAAAAATAAATATTCCCAGAGGGAATCATACATATAATTTTTTTTTCTTTTTTCTTCCTAATTCCCTGCTTTCCCTCATTTTAATCCTCAACTTTCCAGCTCATCTCCCTGTTGTGTATATGTGGGGGTACCAAGCCTTCTCCTTACCATCCTGCCATGTATAATATCTATTGCCAGATAGGCTGGAGTTCTAGGAAGAGAGGATGAAGAGAGAGCCAGGACTTTTTCCTCACTCTGATCTTCCACCATAAGCAAGGAGAACCCAAGTATCACCTTGAGGGGAGCCCCACTTTTGCTTTGGAAAAACCACTGATTCCCACTATGATTTACACCTGGCCAATTTGCTCTGACGTGATGCTCCAGCAGTTCTGAACATTTCATAATTCCCTATACATACCATGCAGCTTCTTCCTTTCCTGCCTCCTGGAAAGTCTCCCTGCTTTTCAACATCCATTTGTCCGACTCCCTTCTCTCAGTCTTTTCAGATTCTGCTCAGGGAACAAGGTACCACATTGCGCAGAAAGCCTTTTCTGACCCTTCCGTCTGTATGAGGCGCATGGACAATTTTTCTAGTCACTTTAAAAATACACCATTAATTGCATTTTTATGCACCTACCTCCCCCTCTGGCCTGCGAGCTTTTTCAGGGTATGGAACATGTCTTATTCATCTGTTATCGCGGTGCTCGGCAGTGTGCCTGGCACAAAGAAGACACTCAAAATGGAGTCTTGAATCAAGCCCACAAGCCTGGTAGTGAAATTAACCTCTGCTCTGTTGTGAATACTGTCTCCATCTACCACTGTCCCATCTACTGGATGGGATAGTCTCCCATCCAGGCTAAGGGTTGCCAGTTGGCAAAGGGTCTAGTGTTTGTGGAAGAGCAGAAGGTAGGCCACAGACTTAGGCAACCTGATGAAGCCCTGTGTCCCTCACCTTCAGAGACCAGATAACCGATGGGGCTGATGATTCTAAATGACTAGGAGCATCCTGTAAAAGAAGAAATCACCCCTGGGCTCTTCTTTGAGATAACTGTGTAAGATATGAATTTGGCAAAATTAGCTATCATCATTCATATTGCCTAAAAACTCATTGCAAATTTCTCCAAGAAGCCAGCTGCTTTTGATGCATTTTCATTATTCGAGTCATGAAAACTTGATAAGTATGGAACATTAAGGGAAGTTGTCAAGGAGATACAGTGAGGTGCTTGTATTATCACATGAAGTCTTTTTTTAAATGGCTACCCCAAGGTATTTTTAAATTTTCAATTTAAAATTCAAAACACTTGTTTCTAAAAATCCTCAGTTTGGGCACAAGTTTCAAGAGACCAGGTGGACAAACTAATATTGACACCTCTCCATACACAGTGGCAGGTTAAAAACTAATATTCTCATGTTGTGCCTTCCATTGACACCAATGGCATTTTTCAGTGTTTATCAGCAAGAACATTGCTGTGAACGAAACAGGAACAATCTTTTGTTCAAGCTGAGAAAGAATTCCCTAGAGAGCTTGGCCTGTCCTTTACCATAGCAATGAAACTTACTAGAACATTCGAAGTGAAGGGCACCCTTGCGGTGTATCAGATCCTTCTGGAGGTTAAGAATGCTCAGAAAGAGATGCTATCCCTCTCACACTTAAGAGCAAGATTAGATTCAGTTGTGGTCAGTTAGCCAAGAATCTTTCGTGGGAACCAGCTCAACGCTGCACAGGAAGGGGCAGCGTGGTTTGGAATGGCTTTTCCTTGGCCTCTGGTTCCCTGGCGGAGCGCATGGCCCCTGAGGTCCTATTCTTTGTTTCACTCCAATTCTAGACATGGTCACTCTGGCTGCCACCCTTAAGTGGCATTCTCTTAAATTCTGAGCCTTGGAGGAAATCCTGTGAAGAAAGGGAGGATTCCCTCGCTCTCACTTCTCAAGTGCCCTCTCTCGTCCTGGGTTCCTGTGTACAGAACTCCCTCTGCTCCCACCGGGTCCCAGATGTGGGATCTGCAGTGGGTGGACGTGGAGTAAAAGACAGGGAAGTTGTGTACTCAGGGGAAGGAAGGGGCACAGTCTGGTCTTTCCGTTCATTCCTTCATTCACCCATTGAGAGCATCATCAGTTTGTCATGCTAATTTGTTTTATCTTTGGAATGAGTCACCCTTAGTCAGCTTAGAGGGAGTGGTCGAAGCTTAAATATAAATCAGTTTGTTTAAACTGTGACCACCTGGGATCCTTTATGGAATCAATCCTGTGGGCAGTACTTTGATCTTTCCTATCTCGGTCAAGTATTTTGTTTCTCAAATGTTTCAAAACTTTTTTCAAAACAACAACAACAATGACAACAACAACCCAGCCTTCCTGAGGTTATGTTTGCTTGCGCTAGTTTTCAGTTCTGTTTTTTAATCTTTGTAAAATCAGCTTTGGCACAGTTTGTACAAATCATGACAGAATGACACAAAGAACAGAAACCGGACAGGTGTACATTTGAATAACCTTAATAGTGTGGGGTTTTTTTCTTACAGCACAGGTAGAAAAATGACCACATTCCATTTGTCTATCAAATTACTACCTCCTTTTTATTTTGCAACTCATCAGAAAAGTTCCCCACAGTTTAAATTTACCAACAGCACACATCCTGAAGCAGGTCAGAGCAGCACTAACAGTCCTGCCCTTGGGCAAGTTACATTACGGGATTTGCATAAAGTTCCATCCAGTTTTCTTTGAACAGCTCTGGGTAACTGCCCTCAAGTGTAGTCATGTGCAACAGTTATATGTGGGTGACACTTCAAAGTACACAATCCAGAGCTCAAAACTGATGCTTTCAGAAGTGGGGCACCTGAGTGGATCAGCTGGTTAAGCGTTTGCCTTCAGCTCAGGTCATGATCCCGGAGTCCTCGGATGGAGTCCTGTATTGAGCTCCCTGCTCAGTCAGGAGACTTCTCCCTCACCCTCTGCCTCTCCCCCTGCTTATGCTCTCTTTCTCACTCTCTCTTTCAAATAAACAAATAAAATCTTTTAAAAAATAAACAAAAAACCCTGATGCTTTCTACTAAGTTGGGTTAGGGAGCAAAAAGGACCAAACACTCATATACTGAGCCACGTTTGTCCCCCTGAATTTGTGTGACACCACTAAACTGTAAGAAAGTGAGGACAAGTATCAAGTCTGCCAAGATTCCCAAAGATTAGTAGAACACCACTGGTGGGGCGCTCTTGGGCATTCTCATCTTCCCCCATATGAAATAGTATCAGGTTGCCTTCCCATTTTAGTTTCTGTTTCTCATTGGTATTGGGCCTTCCCCATTGCTAACACTCTTTCTATGATAATAACATCTGCTTCCTTGTGATAAGTAATCTCTTATAGCCGGGGAATAACTTGATTCTCAGTCAGGACCTGAATAGGTCTCCTTTGAATTCGTTATTGCCCATAGTTCTTGGACTTTTCTGACATTTAAATGGCTACATTCTGGATAGTAGAGCTTACGGAAAGGTTAACTAAGAAATACATTAGGATTACCTTATTTACATCATAGGACTAGTATGAGGCTCCAATGATAGACAGGTTGTAAAAAGACAACCAAAGGATTCAAAGATCAAGGGGAAAAAATCATGCTTGTTCTGTTCACCACCGCTAGTCTGAATAAGCGTTTTTTGTTATTGTTGCCACCAGTGACATTTGGATAGAGTCAGTGCTCCAAATCCCACATTTGTAAAGAGTATGTGCCACCACTAATGGGTTTGGATCCTAAGGAAAACAGACATCATGCAAGCGATTTTTGGTAAGAATAAGAGCAGTCGCAGCGATAATAATATCCATTGACCTAGAGAGACCCGGGAAAATCTTGGCTCCCTAATGATTCCTGACCTACCATGAAATGGATACAAATGGTGATGATGAGGGTGGCGATGAAGATGAGGAGGACTTTGAGAACTTTGAACACACACTGCGTGCTTACTACGTATACTGGGCACTGTTTGAAAAATTTTACACAAATTAACTCTTTTAATCTTCTCAGCAAACCTATCCTACTACCTCCTACTATTATCACCCCAATTTTACACGTAAGGACACGAAGACAGAGAGAAGATTAGTAACTTGTCTAAGACCAGATAAATGAAGTAAAGGTGACTCTCGGCCCTGCTGGTAAAAATAAGTAGTTGCCCAGTTTTATGTATTCTAATCACTAGAATGCATTGAAAATTATTAGTGTCCTATATATATAAACCATAATGTTTTAGAAAAGAATAAAGGAGTTTCTTACTTTCCTCCTTTGTAAATTGCATTCATGGAAGTAAAGAGCCTGAAAGATAAGCACCACAACTGACTGAGAACACTCTACCTAAGAATGCTCCGAATACAATAGGAACTCAAAGCATGTTGGCAGAAAGACCACTTTTATATCTAAACTCTCCTAAAAGCATTGTGAGATATCTGCAGCACAATGGATTATGTTGATTTCTACTAATTCTACTTGCATACACATTTTATAGACTCTATATAACCTTGCCTTTCAGGGTATAACTGAACTATTTTATCGGATTTGCTTAAAATTAGTACAGAAAGTATTGAAAACACATGCTGACCATTCTGGTATAAATATAATTTTAATAGTATCATAAAATTATTATAATTTAGGATATGCTTACCTGTGGAGGCCCTCAGTACTATATTAATACTATAAATCTGAAAAACACCATGAGCCTTATTATGGATAGAATTGATGTCATTTACAAGATTCATTACTTTTTAGGGGAATGACACGCTGGGGGGAGTTTGATGATCTTTACCATATTAGTGATCTGGACAGGACCCAGATTCCAGCATCTGAAGCAAAAAACTCCCAAGAAGGTAAGTACCAAATTCTTAACTAATGGAGAAACTTCTTTTTTAATGTAAGGCATGAATCCTAAATGTTTCTCTGAAATTTAACATTTTACACACCACTAATTAATAAAACTCTCATATTAAAAAATTCTCTTAGGAGCATATTAACTTAAGTCACTACAGTGCTCATATGATGTTTCAGAACCTTACTTTACTATATAAAAATATGATGATTTTTAAAATTACTTCAAGTCTCTTAGATTTGCCAGATTAGGGAAAGCTAATGGTTTGAATAAATTTTTATACATAAAATTCTTCAATATTTTCCCCAAGGATTAGGCTCATTTATTATATTCAGTAGCCTTTTATGTTAGACCAATCTCCCCAGGTTAGATTCAACATCTTTTTAGAAGTTGAATGTTTTAGTTAGTTAATAGATATTTACATAACACTACTTCCCAGAAAGAGGAAGATATACTGGAATCACTGTATTTGATAGAGTTGTTTCAAGCGTTTATTTTAAAAAGACAAACCAACGTGAACATCAAATAAGTTCATATCGAGCTTGACAAACCAATGGTAAAATGGCAGCTCCTATGACATGTGACTTCATGAGCCATAATGATGATGTGATAGTAGTAATATTAGTAGCTGTCATTTTCTGAGACTCCGCCAAGTGTCAGGCCTGACATTGTGTATCTGACATAGGTTTGGTTTTCATATATGGAGATCCAAGGAGGGAGGAGCTGATGACCGAGGCTGGGTTCCTGTTTCTGGGGTGGTCCTATGACCAAACTGACTTCAGATGGAAAAGGATATCCTGCCAACATTATCCTCATGAATCTACCAACAACTTCCAATGTATTTATTTTTTTTCCAAGCCTTTCTCAGTGCAGTCCTTTCTGCCGCCTCCACAACAACCCATATTTAATAACAAACATGATGCTCCTTCCAGGATTCCCTTATCTTTGTCTGATGGCTCTTGGCGTCTTTTATATAAGTGTCCTTCCTGTCAGCCCTTTGAAAACACGCCTCTAAACCCAGGGGAAATCCAATTTCTTGTCATCAAAGGCACCATAAAAATCTATCGGTATCTAAGTACCAGTGCTAGAGGAAGATGAAATAGCTCATGCCTATGGGATGATACGCTAATTACAATAGGAAATTTTTTTAAATCCCAAGGTAAAATAGAACACTGTTCCCTACTGTTTGAAAACATTATAGTTCACTGCTTAGCTACGTATTTTCTTATCAAATACATATACAAATCCACCCAAAGAGGTAGGCAGCTGAATGATGTGGCCTTATAATCTTTATTCTTCCCAGATTATTTATCTTATCACAGTAGCACTCTGAAGCCTTATGCAGAAGAAGAGCCAGAATCCCCATTGCTCTATCGAACCATGAGTGAAGCAACACTGGTGAGAAAAAGGATGAAGCCTCCAATGATGGACAGAAAAGAGAGACAGAAGCAGAGGGCCTCTATTAACGGGCACTTCTATAACCATGAAGTGAGTTATAATTCCATTCATGTCATTTAAAATAATGTCTGTTTTTCTAACAATACCACTCAATTCGACTTACAATTAAAAATAGTCATAATAGGGCGCCTGGGTGGCTCAGTGGGTTAAAGCCTCTGCTTTCGGCTCAGGTCATGATCTCAGGGTCCTGGGATCGAGGCCCGCATCGGGCTCTCTGCTCAGCAGGGAGCCTGCTTCCTCCTCTCCCTGTCTCTCTGCCTGCCTCTCTGCCTACTTGTAATTTCTCTCTCTCTGTGTCAAATAAATAAATAAAATCTTTAAAAATAAATAAATAAAGAAAGAAAGAAAGAAAGAAAGAATAGTCATAATAAACTAGTAGTAATGTATCTAATATTTATCGGGTACTTTCTGTGTGTTAGATATTAAACTTTTAAATTGGATTTTGATGAATTATCTGAATCACGAAAACAATCCTATGAAATAGGTACCTTTATTTTCCCTCCCTTATATGCATTCATTAAAGTTCACAGAGGTTAAGTAATTTGTCTTAGGGCACACTACTTTAAAGTAGCAGCTCTGAACGTGAATCCAGCTTTGTCTGAGTCCAGGAGTCAAGTATTAACCAACGTGATGGGTGAACCTTATCTAAGGGGCTGGCTCTGTGCCAAGCACTGGGAATGGCTCAGTCAATGCCTGTGCCAGCATGGAACTCAGTCTTGGGTAAGGAAACCTACACATCAACAAATGGCATTAGAATAATGTAAGTGCTACAATATAGGTGGATTCAAAGTACATTTGAACACTAACGTTTAAATAAAGAAATAAAGCCAGCCACAGACCTATTATTTCAGTAAATCAAATTTCTCATTTCACCACGTTCCCTTTAAGGCCTTGTACATATATACATATTTTTTTAAGCAAGCATAGTTGTACTTTAGATATAATTTGTATTCTAATTTTTCACTTAATGTGTTAAATTTATGTGTTCCTTTCCACAGTTTTTATAAGGCATTTCACTTTGCTGAAGGTAGGAAATATATCTTTTTTTCTCTAGAACTCAAATTTTTCATGTCATGTGCTTCAGCAATTATTCATCCATTCACTTAATAAATACTTAAAAAGCACTTACTCTGTGCCAGGTACCATTCTAAGCCCTTTAATACAAAATGTTAACTCATTCATCTGAAGGTTTTCTTCTGGAGGGCTTTCTGCCTGATTCCTTCTTCTATCCTTGGGAGCATAGCTGTAGCATCCCTTTGGAGGCTGGTGGGGAGAAACCTCCCTTGTGAATTCCTTGTTCAAATTAGGCATTTTTCTGGCTCCAGAATTTCCTCTTAGCCATAAAATAACACTGACAGTCCCCTATAGATGTGCAACTACCAATTGCTCTGGTTTCTACGCCTCATAATTAAGCTGCGTCATTATCTTGTGGGGCTGATTTGTGTTAAAGAAAGCTATGAAAACCACCCTGTTCCAAATGAGCAGCTTCCAGATAGGACTCCCCGTTGTAAGAATGGCATTGGCACAAGTTGGCGGCCCCGTAGAGTGGCTAAATGCTTGGGTGCTGCAGTCTGACTGCCTGATTTCCTATTCTTGCTGAGCAAAGTTTAAAAATACCTCCATCTCTTAGCTGTCACTCCTTCATCCTTCCTGCTTTGCAAGGTTGATGAGACTAAATGGAATGAGGTGAGCTAAGCACTCAGCATAGTGTCTGGCCCAAAGGAAGAATGCAATTTACATTAGCTTTATTGTTGTTGGTTAAAAGACATCAAACTGGAACTACACCTAGGTCCTACAGATGCCATTCGCTGCAATTTAATAACTCACAGAAAACAGGATAAACCCCCGAACCCCAAAGCACTCTATCAGTGGATGTGCCGTGAGAGGCATCTAGGAGTTTAAGTTGATATAGTCATAGGATGTGTTTTTACGTCACGAAACCCCATGAGGACACCTACATTGTCAGGACGTGAACGACACCCATATTAGAGGCTCAGATTATGATATCCATACATAAGTTAAGACTACTGACTTAACCTATGGTATATTTCTATCCATGCAATAAGAATAAACGATTTTCTTCTATTATGTGTTTTGGCCAACAAAACTAATCTAAACCTCTGAAAAACATGATTCCAAATTCATTGTATGTTGGCACTTCAGAAAGGCTCTTGGAGACCATCTAGTCCCACTCTCTTTTTTTATAAATGAAATCCCAAAGAGGCCTCTTTCAGCCTTAATATCAAGTGGGTTGACAAAGTTGAAGTTAGAAGACACTGTGATCTAGGTCTCCGAGTCCTAATCCACTGCTGTTGCCAAACTCCATAAAGATTCTTCCTGTAAACAAAATCAAATCACATATGTTACCTACCCTCCCCTTGGTGCCAGATGAACACATGGGTCTCCGGGTACCATAGAACTCATCAGCACGGGTCATATGTGTCACGGAGTGACTCATCAATGCCTCACAATAGGCACAAACATTGAATTTTCTCATTCTTAGCAAGGGTTTATTCCCGACATCCTCCATATATCTACTCTGAAAAATTATTTCCATCTCCCTATTTCTATTCATGGAGATGCCATGAATATACACACTTTGACATTTACTTACTGATTTCCCAATATAAGGCTCATCTAACATTCCATTGAGTCCCCCCAAAATCCACCCATCTCCATGTCTGCTGAACCCACCTCATTTCTAGAGTCTTGGAACACGATTCATATTACTTTTCATTTGTGTTTAGTCATAGTGAATTTATTTTAAGAACTTGAACCACTGGGGAGAATGGTATGATAATCTAGTGAAAATGTTTCTAACATCCTCGAATGATGTTTTACCTAACTTACTCTAGAAACAATGTAAAACTGCTTAAAAGGATACATGATATCCCAACAATAACAAAGCAAGCACAAAAGAACAAAATTCTTAAACTGGTGATTTGAGGGTTTTTTTTCTTTGTGCATAAGGAGGCCAGGTTCAACATATTGATTCTCGTTAGTTTGATGTAATTTTAAGGACTTTGTTTTCTTCCCAGACATCGATTTTCACTCCAGCCTTTGGATCAGAAACTAAGGTCAGAATAAACAGTAATATGAGGACTGAAGATGTAATAGAGCAACTTCTTCAAAAATTTAAGGTGATCTTTATCATGAAACTGGGCTATAAATCTCTTTTATGTAATTTAACTGTAGATACATAAGTGCACTCTTCTGAAAAAGACCTATACACATGTAAATCTAAATTAAGTTGTTCAGTTCTGAAGAATTCTTTTTTATGTATCTCATACCTTTTCATAATTGAGCTTGAGAAATTACATTATTCCTGGGGAACAGAGAAATTTCGTGTCTAAAAGTGCAAAATGAAAGTGAGGAAACAGGTAGATAATTTGGGTCTGGTTAGCTTAGAAAATATCTGATAATGACCAATCGATCAAATATGAAAGAATTCATGTTTGTTTATTTTTTTCCATTGACAGATTGAAAATAGTGCCCAAGATTTTGCACTTTACATTATTTTTGCAACAGGAGGTAAGGTTGATCACTCTTTTTTTTTTTTAAGATTTTATTTATTTATTTGACAGAGAGAGATCACAAGTAGGCAGAGAGACAGGCAGAGGGGGGGGGGAAGCAGACTCCCCACTGAGCAGAGAGCCCGATGCGGGGCTCAATCCCAGGACCCTGAGATCATGACCTGAGCTGAAGGCAGAGGCCACCCAGGTGCCCAATCACTCTTTTTTGTAGGATTCCAGGATGTTGTAGTTTTCTGCCTCTGGCTAAGATTCTGTGGAAGAAAGAAAAAGAGGAAAGAAGGAAAAAGAGGGAGGGTGTTTTTGGTTATTCATATCTCACAATTTCAGAGGAAGATGACTTAAGAATAAGGTACCCTAGAGGAGCTTATAATACAAAAGTGTTTGCTTGTTGGCCATACATCAAATTATCTCAATGGCAGTCAGAGCAAGGGGTGGGGCGAGGGGTGTCTGTGGAAAGTTCCCAAGAATTGTTAAGCATCGAAGTCGTTGACTTCTATCCCTTTTTCTTTTTGGCTTTCCCTTCTCATTCCCTTACTGGAGTCATCAGCGCCTACCATTTCTCTCTGATCTTTTTATTACCGCTTTCTTAGCACAGTTTCTGCCACACTGTAGGAGTGTTCTCTCTCCCTCAGTGAAGGAAAATATGCACAGCTCGGTGGTAGGGAGCAAAAGGTTGGCAGCTAGACATTGAAGACATTGGGAAGAGGCTACATGTGGGGTGCTGACAGCAGCGACGAAAAGGGTGCTGGCAGCAGGCATGAAAGAGATTAGAGAAAAAGCTAAGGCAATACTGAAATGAATTTTTTGAAAACCCTAAAACTGAAAAAATACATGTTAAATTATAGATATATCTCCAGTTATAGGTTAAGTGTCAGAATGTTTGAGCTGGAAATTGAACAGAATAAAATAATACATTTTGACGTATTACTCAGCCAGGACAACTGAAGAAAATGAAAGTTGGGTCTTTAAAAATATACAAAATTAAAGTCATTACAAATTGAAAGCTTAAAATATAAGAAATATAACTTTTAAAAATTCTAAGGGTGTGTGTACAAATATATTCATATTCTACTTGTTTAGGAAAAAACTAAAAGGTATAAGATAAAAAGCAGAAACAGACTGTTAAAATATAAAAAATACAAATAGTAGATTATGAAAACTATCAGGTGCAATATTAATACTTACAATATCAGAGTTCTTGCAAAATGATAACAAAAGACAACGCAGTATTAGCTCACATTTAGCAGATTGGCAAAATATTTCAGAAGGATTCTACCTATGTCTGGTGTGGTGAAGGGCAAAAGGGTATTTTCATACAATTCTGGTGAAAATAGGACTGTCTTTACTTTCTTTACTCATTCTAATATTATTAACATTCACAGGATACATACCCTTTAACCTGGCAATCCCACTGGTAAGAATCTATTCCACAAAAATAAAAGAACTAGTACCTATAGATTTATGTGCAAGGCTATTTTTAATGACAAAAAATTAAAGACAAAGTCACCTATTGTAGGAGAATGATTAAAGAAGTGATTATTAGGCAGCCATTAAATGGACTGTGTTAGATGTATAGTTACATGAAAAAATGCAGCATGCCTACAAATGTATATATTATGATCCGATTTTTGTAAAAGAATTACAAATCCCATTTCAATATGTGGTATATAAGATCATATGATCAGGGAGAAAGGTATGAAATGATAAATATCAAATCATGAACATCGATTACCCAGATAGGGGTTGGGTGGGGGTGATTCCCCAGATAGGGGATGTGAAAGAATGGAAAAAGGAGGGACACAGAAGTAAAAAAATAAATAAGTAGGGCACCTGGGTGGCTCAGTGGGTTAAAGCCTCTGCCTTTGGCTCAGGTCATGATCTCAGCGTCCTGGAATCGAGGCCCGCATCGGGCTCCCTGCTCAGTGGGGAGCCTGCTTCCTCCTCTCTCTCTGCCTGCCTCTCTGCCCACTTGTGATCTGATCTCTCTCTGTGTCAAATAAATAAATAAAATATTTTTAAAAATAAATAAATAAATAAATAAATAAAATAAACCATTTTTAAAAACATGACTACAATAAAAACAGCAAGTTTCACATGACCCCCTATATGTATTGTGTGCTTGTGTGTGTGCATAAAAAATTCTAAGGGATGGCCACACGAAGGGTAAGGCTGATTGTTCTCAGAGTGCTGGCATTCCAGGTGATTTTTACTTTCTGCCTTGCACTTGTCTCCGTAGTTTCAATGTGTAATAGCATATCTGATTTTTTAAAACTTTACTGGGGAATAATTGGGAATAATTGTGAGATGTAGTTGTATATATTTAAAGTATATAATGTGATGATTTGATATGTATTTACATTATGGGATGATTACTAAGATTGAGATAATTCACACATCCATCATAACACATAGTTAAAGCTTTTCATGTGTGTGTGAGAATGCTTCAGATCTACTCTCAGCAACTTTTGAACATACAATACCATATTATTAACTCTAGTCATCAAGCTGGACATTAGATCCTCAGAACTTACTCTTCTAGGGGCTCCTGGGTGGCTCAGTTGTTAACCATCTGCCTTTGGCTCAGGTCATGATTCCAGGGTCCTGGGATCCAGCCCCGAGTCGGGCTCTCTGCTCAGCGGGGAGCCTGCTTCCTCCTCTGCCTGAAGCTCTCCCTGCCCCTGCTTGTGTTCCCTCTCTTGCTGTGTCTCTCTCTGTCAAGTAAATAAATAAAATATTAAATAAAAAAGAACTTACTTGTCTAATAACTGAAAATTTGTACTTCTATCACCCTCTTTTCCCTCCCTGGCAGCAGGAGTTATTTTTAAAATCAGAAAAAAAATGTCTATTTTCACCACAAAAATGTAGTTCTTTAAAATTTTATCTGTAAAAATCATGTTTTATTTTACTTTTGGTACATAAAATCCAGAACAGAAGATAATCATAATTAGCTCCTTTTAGGGATCAGGAACAGAGAAAAAAATGGAACCTCCAGCACCTGTTTAGGTATTAATCTGGAAAACAAAGACAGGTGCACTTTAACACCTTGTATCAACTAAGCCCATGATCTATAACAGTGTTTTTCAAATTCTAGTGCATTTCAGAATTACCTAAGAAGTTCATTAAAAATACAGATTCCTAAGCCATCCAGATCCAGGAATCCCAGTCTGGGAATATGTATTTCTAATGATTATCCCAGAAGTCAATTCACGAAGCAAGAAACCCAGCTCTGTAATATTAAGAATGCAACAAACTGAGTCTGAAAAACCAAGTTAATTTAAGAGGTAGAGGTCAGAAGAGGAGTCTAGTGGGTTAATAAGATGAGCCGAATTATTGGGCTTCTCCTTTGCTTCAGAAATGTAGAGGAATTAAAGCAATGAACTCTGAGTCTGTGGAAACAAGAATGGATAATATTACTTTAATTGTCCTCTCGATCCTCTCCAAGTCCCACCTAGGGCTTGAGAACAGTTCTTTTTTTTTTTTTTTTTTTTTTTAAGATTTTATTTATTTATTTGACACAGAGAGAGAGAGATCACAAGTAGGCAGAGAGAAAGAAGGAATCAGGCTCCCTGCTGAGCAGAGAGCTCAATGCGGGGCTCAATCCCAGGATCCTGAGATCATGACCTGAGCTGAAGTCAGAGGCTTAACCCACTGAGCCACCCAGGCACCCCTTGAGAACAATTCTGATTCTTAGAACTGTTAAGAGCTCAACACAATTGATTTCATAAATGACAACTAGAAAGGACTAAACTGGTCTACCCTTTTCCCCTTTCAATCTATTTCAACATAGCAGGCAGACTGTAAGTCAGACCATGTCATATTGCTTCTCATATCCTCCATTGGTCTGTCTACCCACAGTAAAGCCAGAGTTTTATACTGGTCCCATTACATAGTCTCTTCAATTTTGAATAACCCTTCCTTCATCTTCATGTTAGCCACCATGTTCCCTTGCTGCTCTTTGATAGCATTAGGCATGCACTGACCTGTAGGGTGCATGACTTATTTATTCTGTTTGGGACACACTTCCCCCAAATGGTACCATACCTCATCTCCTTCAGTCTTCATTCAAATGTTCCATCTTCAATGAGACCTTTCTCAGCCACCCTATCCATAATTGCATACTTGTCCCCTGCACACACCTAATTTACACATACACATTCTTTCTACTCCTTCCCTTGTTTTATTTTTCTTCTGAATACTTATCACTAATATATGATGTGTTTTACTGGTTTACCTTCTTCAGCATCTGTGTCCTCTATTAGAATGTAAGGTCCATGAGGGAAGTGATTTTTACTCTGCTTTGTTTTATAAGGTGCCCAGCACAGAAAACAATGCCTGAAACATAGTAGGGACTCCAAAAATATTTGAGGAAGGAAGAAAGGAGATGAATGTAAGGGCACTGTGTTCTGTGCGTGTTTCATTCTGATAAAAATGAAATCACAGATGTGAAACTATTTTGACAGAAAGCTGGAAGTGCTTTGGTGGGTGGGAGTATTTATAACTTTTGAAAATTTGAAGTTCTGGGAATATACCAGATTGGAAGTTACTTTCTTTCTCATCTCATTATTATGGCTGAATGAATGAAGCCCTCAGATGAATGAAACAATAAAAATATCCATGATGTGAAAAACATTATGAATATTTTTTTTCTTAGATTTTATTTATTTATTAGAGAGAGAGGGAGAGCACAGCAGGGGGAAGATCAAAGGTAGAGGGAGAAGCAGGCTTCCAAGTGAGCAGGAAGCCCAATGTGGGCTCGATCCTAAGACCCCAGGAATATGACCTGAGCCCAAAGCAGATGCTTAACTGACTGAGCCACCCAGGTGCCCCTATGAATATATTTTAAAGGAAGATCCAGGGATTGGATTGGGATGAGCAACAAAGGAGTCATTGAAGCTAATTACAAAGTTTTGGACCTGAACAACTGGGAAGATGGAAATACAATAACTGAATTAGGAAAGAACCAATAAAATTGTTGAATGAATGACTGAAAAATTATAAAGAATTTTTGGGGTGTGTTGCTTGATAAAAGCATGTAGAACTGGAGATTTGTCTAAACATCCGAACCAAAGGCAAGGCTGAATTATCCAAGATACAAGTCAAATTTAAGAGATAGCAGGAGAAAGGAGTCCATTTGTACTTTTTTTTTAAGGTTTTAATTTTAATTTACTCATTTGAATGAATGCCTCCTGTTCTATGTTCTTTTTTGGTCTTCTCCCAATGTGAGCTAAAAAGGGAAAATGAATGGATGACCTATCTTTCTTCTCTTTCTCTAGGACGGATTCCTGCCTATCCTTGATTCTTTTTTTCATTTGCAGAGCGGAGACGACTAAAGAAGACAGATGTCCCGCTACTGCATAGGCTCTTGCAGGGACCTTCCAAAGAGAACGCTCGCATTTTCCTCATGGATAAAGATGCAGAAGAAATTAGCAGTGATGTATGGATACTGTCACCCCGAATCTGTCTTTGCTTCCTCCTGACTCAGCACCTCTCACAGAATCTGCTTTCTTTTTTGTTTCATTTTGTTTTTTTCCCTTTCCAGGTGGCTCAGTACATTAACTTTCATTTTTCTCTCCTGGAATCCATCCTTCAAAGATTAAATGAAGAAGAGAAGAGAGAGATCCAAAGAACAATAACCAAGTAAGTCAGAAGCATGCATGCCGGGTGCCTATTCCTTTAATAGGTCCAGTGCACAAAATATATTCAATTTTTAATAACTCTTTTTCTCCTCATTTTCAGATTCAGTACAGAAAAGGCTATTATACTGAAATGTCTTCAAAGTAAAAGGGTAGTAAAAACGGAGACAACGGTTTAGCAGTACAAGCTGCAATTGCTGAAACATTTCAACAGAATCAGAGAGATATTATTGTCTGATGAATGCATCCATTTGACCCTTGCATTCATACAAAAATATATGAACTTGAATCTGTAGGAAATTGAATGTTGAAAAATCTTGTCTCTCTTTGAAGTGATGAGGTTAATGAGGGTTCACAGTGCACTGAAAGGGGCTTGAATTTAGTTTCAGTAACTGAAACGGGCTTGGATACTATGTATTCCAAATACTTTAATAGTAAAATACACCAATGAACTCAAATTTAAATGGTGTCTTCAGATGTCATGTAACTTGAACTTCTTTTAGCTCAAACTGTCAGAAGAACTTGAGCTTTATCGACTGATTCCCGGAAATGATTCAGAAGTAAAAGTTGCCAGGTCTTTTTTTTTTTTTTTTTTAATTATTGTTTGTCCCAGGGGTACAGGTCTGTGAATCATCAGGCTTACACCTTTCACAGCACTCACCATAGCACAAACCGTCCCCAATGTCCATAACCCATCCTCCCTATCCCTACCCTCCCGCCCCCCAGTAACCCTCAGTTTGTTTTGTGAGATTAAGAGTCTCTTATGGTTTGTCTCCTTCCCAATTCCTTCTTGTTTCATTTTTCCCTCCCTACCCACCATGGCCTACCACCATGGCCCCCCTCCCTGCCCCTCAAGTTTCTCATATCAGAGAGATCATATGATAATTGTCTTTCTCTGATTGACTTATTTTGCTTAGCATAATACCCTTTAGTTCCATCCACGTCATTGCAAATGGCAAGATTTCATTTCTTTTGATGGCTGTGTAATGTTCCATTGTATATATATATATATATCACATCTTCTTTATCCATTCATCTGTTGATGGACATCTAGGTTCTTTCCGTAGTTTGGCTATTGTGGACATTGCTGCTATAAACATTTGGATGCACAAGCCCCTACGGATCAAAAAGTTGCCAGCTCTTGAAATAAAAAAGAAGCATATTCTCACCCAACCAATGGGGGGGTCTCACTCAACCCAACCAATGGGGGGGGGCAGTGTTTCGCAGCTCCCTGAAAATTCTAGCATCTTTATGAAATCCAGGACTGACTCTGTATGGTCAGTGGCTTTTGGCTATTGGTAACATCAGAGATATCTGTCCTTTGGCATAGAAAAAATTATGGGCTCTGTTAAGAAATCCAAATTGCAATTTTCTCAACCTGAGCCTTTTTAGTCCCCGCTCTGTTCTACTCATGACTTTCAAAAATATTCTTAAGCATTTTTAAAATCAGTTGAACTAGTTTTCTTTATTTTTCCAAACAAGTATACCACAGAGACTTAATATATCTAATCAGCTAGGACAAGATTTGGCCCACAGTAGCCATTTGTTGCCAAATGAAAAGATCAGATAATGCAAAACTTGTAGCTGAAGGTAGGCAAGGAATCTGGAGTTCTTCTCTTTTCCTCCAAGACAACTCGTTCCAGGAGATAACTCTCGAGGTACTTCAAAGTCTGCTAAAACCAATTTGGAAACAAACACACACAGAGAACGAACGCCACAAGTATCATCTATGATTTTATTTATGAACACTCTATATCAGAATGAAGTCTTATGCAACACTGTTCCATTCTCTAAAGTACGTGCATCTGCATTCCTCTTAAGCATTGTATTACATTGTTTGGGTACACTATGTGTACTTAGGGAGCAGGGTTGTCTGTAATAAGCCCAAGTTGGAAGATTACTCATTGAAATTAAAATGCGACACCTTTTTAAGACAGTGTAACCAAAACCAAAACCTAAACCAGATGAAAGTAAAAATGTGCTAGGAAATCTTTTCCTGAAGAAAACAGAGGCTATAGCTTCATTGTCCTTCCAGGTGTCAGTTCATAAGAAAATGGTCTTGTCTTGCCAAAATGGGCCAAATGAAGAAGCTAAAATTCAGTTTACTTATAAAAAAAGTTTTAAGTGGTGTCAAGTGCCTGCTATAAATAACAGATTCATTATTAATATATTGAAAGTCTACAAGATGTGTAAGAAAAATACGGAGATGTGGATAGAAAAAAAAGAAAGAAAGAAACCACATAAAAAGGAAAATCATGGGAGAGGAAATACAGATAGCTACTAAGTGTGTGTGAAGGGGGACTGGTGTCTTAATGATGACCCGCTGTATTAGTCCACTAAGGAGACAGAAACAGTAATTTAACCAGGAGAAGTTTAATATAAAGAATCAAGCTGTAATGACAGAATAGACGGAAAGAGAGCTCTAAAGGGTACCCTAAGGCTGAGGAAGAGGACCCCAAAAAGGGAAAGTTTGGAATCAGGGGTCCGGAATTCACCGGAGAGGCTGTGGTTGCCGCCCGTGGTAGAAGAGAAGTTTGTTGCCTGCCAGCGCCGAGGTCCTAGGACAAACAGCCCTTTGGGGTGCGGAGCAGCTGGGGTAAGTGGGCAGGTGTGCAGAGGGCCTTAGGGAGTCTCTTTAGGCCTAAGGCCCAGATCACATAGTTTCTGCGTCTGGCGGTCTGCGGGAAGTTTGGGGGCACAGAGAATCAGGGGTACTGCTGCAGGTGTGCCTGGACTAGGAGCTAATGGGGCTTCCTTTGTAGGAACCCAGTGCAACTCTGTGCGTGATTTGGGCAGCAGCGTCTTCGAAGCTGTGTTGGACAGAGGCTAGGCAAGTGGTTTCCTAGATGGCCACCCTGGGGGCGTCTCTCTGTGAGCTAGCACTGAATTGAGGAGCTGGAGCGGAGAGCAGTGATTTGTGCAAGGGCATAGACCTGCACTCTGCTCCAAGCACAAACCAAATCGAAAGCGGGAGAAGGGGTTGGGGACACAAACGGAAAAGAAACCCGCACGCTACAGGCAATTAACCCTGGAGAAAGCACTCTGGTCAAAGAAGTGAAGGACAAAAGTCCTCCTCCTAGAAGGCTTGCTATTCCGCCCCAGGATTCAGGAAAGCCCAAACTCCCTCCTACAGTGTTTCTTCAGCGCCCTCTACTGACAAAGCACTACATCACGCAAAATGCAAAAGAAACACATTTAAAGGATCCATATCCATTTTCACAGATCCAACAGCTGTGAATGAATTTGGAGCCCAGAGTCAATAAAATAACCGAGATGTCAACAAAATGCAAAGTAAAGAAAAGCAAAATGCACTTTTTGGTCTATTAGCAAAGATTAAGAAATGATATTAAACACTCAACAAATTACTATCAGGTGAAAACTCAGACTACTGGTAGAAATACAAATGGATATAACTTTTCTTGAAAGCAATTTGGTAGTAAATTCATCTTATAATTCAACTTATACTATCTTACATTGAAATAATCGGGCATACAAAGACATGCAAAGATACTTATTATATTGTTATTGTGGTAAAAGGAAGTAAATAGCCTAAATGATCAGAAATAAAAAGCAAATGATCAGAAAAGGAAAACAACATTTACCCATAGAATGGTATGCAGCTATTAGAATCATGTTTCCAAATAAACTTTAATTATACAAGGAAATTCTTCTTACATATCTAAATAAGAATATACATACAAATATTCAAAATATCTCTTATCCATATGTCTATGTGTGTGTACACTAATATTTGTACCTACACACAAACCAAAAACATGTTAAATGTGGTTATATCTGGGTTAAAGAATTATGGAAAAATAATTTTTCCATACTTATTAAATATTTTTATTTTTCCATGTTTATTAAATATTTTATAATAAACGCTTTTCAAATTAGGAATAGAAAAGTTATGATTAGAAAGTTACCAACCAGGGGCGCCTGGGTGGCTCAATTGACTAAACATCTGACTCTTGGTTTCCACTCAGGTCATGATCTCAAGGTCATGAGATGGAGCCCCATATGGGGCTCTGTGTTCAGTGCGGAGTCCGCTTGAGATTCTTTCCCCTTCCTTCTCCCTCCTCCTCAGCTCCTCCCCCTGCTCACACACTCTTTCTCTCTAATAAATAAATAAAACCTTTTAAAAAAAATAAAGTTACTGTGGATTCTGAGAAACTAACTGAGGGTTATAGAGGGAGGGGAGAGGGGGAAGGGAGGCCCGGGGTGGGTATTAAGGAGGGCACATGTTGCTTGGAGCACTGGGTGTGGTGCATAGAAAATGAAACTTGGATCACTGAAAAAAATAATTAATTAAATAATTAAAAAGAAAGTCACTAACACAAAGTAGCAAGTACACATCAGCACAGAGTTCTTCTAGATGCAAAAACATCAAAGTATTTAGTAAGATATTAACTTCACTTCTGTGGTAGTTTTAAAATATATTCATAAAGCCTTTGATATTCCTCCTTCCCAGAGGTGGGACCTAATCTTCCTCACCTTGCAAATGGACCAGACCTAGTGACTCAATCCTAATGAATAGAGGAAAGCAGATATGACAGTGTGTGACCCTGGGTCTAGGTCATAAAACACCATGGCATCCTTGTTGCTCACTCTCTTGAATCATGGGCTCTGAGGGAAAGCCAGCCGCCCTGTTGGGAGCAGCCCTGGAGAAAGCCAGCATGATGGGAATGGAGACTTTTGCCAAAGCCAGCAACAGCTGAGGCCTCCCGTCCCCAGCCAGATGAGCGGGCCGTCTGCTGACCCGGTCAAGCTTCAGATAACATAGCCCTGTGTAACCGTTTGACTACAACTTCATGAGAGAGCCCGAGCCAGAAAACCCAGCTAACACACTCCACTCCTGGATTCCCGGTCCTCAGAAAACCTATGAGATAAAAAATGTTTGTTGCTGCTAAATTTTAGGGTAATTTGTTACATGGCAATAGAAAACTGATACAATTTCTAAGACAAAAATTTGTTTGGAAGCGTCTTTGCATAATACAAGAATATAAACTTTTGTCGTAAAACTCTTTATCCTTGTTCTAGGTGGCTCAAATATTTCACTACCAGTTACATATTAGTTCAGATTCAATCCCAGAAAATGTTATACTTAGTAATGATAGAGGACCTGTTACATTCACCTTTGTATACTTCTCTGTACTTAATGTTATGTCTTGTGTAATTGATAAAAATCAATTGAATAAAAGACTTGATGACTTAGCGAATCAGTGAGTAAAAGAATGAGTGAATAAATTATAAGAAATTTTTTTTCTAAATATCTCCTGTATATACGCCTCCTTTTCACAAATCTGACCCAGTAGCTAAAGAAATATAGTATCTTTTCTGTATGGTTTCCCCTAATTTGGTGGTATATTTTATTATCTCTTAGCTAGGTGAAATATTCAGTTCGGCAGTCTTGCTTGGAATATTGTTTAGGCCCATTCATGTCGGTTTCAGGAACTGAAGGAGAAAGAAGTCCATTTTCAAGGCAGTTGATGAGGGGGAAACGATGGCAGGTGTAACTGTCATGTGGCTACGTCTACATGTGAAAGGACAGGAATGGGATGCAGTTAGGACAAAACCCTCAATGGCATCCATTTGTCTTCTAAATAACAATAGCTAACACCTATTAGATTGAGCCTCTTGAAATTGTCAAGATTTAACCTACAAAGCAGCAATTTCAGGTTACTCACACTAATGACACATTCCATTTACCAAGTAGTGTTTTAAGCTTTACATGTATTAACTGATTTAGTGTTTATCATAGTTCCACAAAGAAATAACCCTTTCAACCCAATTTCGTAGATGAAGTAGAAAGCCAGCCATGGAGAAGTTCAGAGATTTGCTAACGTCTTTAGTAGAAGAACTAGGTAGGGTTTGAATCATGCTCCAGAACCCACCTTCTTAACCACTATAATCTATGACCTCACTCTCAGCTACACTCCCTCAATCTCGCAGTGACAGCTGACAGTCTGACTGTTGTCAGATCTGACCGTGACAGTCTGACAGTGACAGTCTACTTCCATGGACAGTTGTGGGAGCTACAGGAATAACATATGGGAAGGCTGGCACATTACGTGTTACAAGTGTGATAAATCTTAGCTCCTGTTGTAATTAAACTACAATATGCCTCCACCCACCACTGAATCCCTCCCCTCCACTAGGTCTTACTGCCCACAACTACTTCATTTTTGTCTTAAAACCAGCCAAACTGAATCACTCACAATCCCCCAAAACACCTCCCACCCCACCCCACCGCATCTCTGTATGTTCAAACCCTGCCCAGTTTCTCATCCTCAGCCAGGGTCGTTCCTTCCATGACTAATCTCTGGGACGATGTGTGATCTTAGACTCCGGTGCATCCTATTATCCGTTACCTCTGCTCTTGTGACACTGCAAGTTTGAAATCTGCCCTTGGTTATAATTCCTTATGTGTCTGTGTCTTCCATAAATTAGTTATCTGCTTTTAGTATATTCATATTATGCTCTATAGCACTGAGCAGTGTATGGAATACAAAATGAACTTAACAAACATTTCTTTGCGTCTAATTTGCTAATGTATATGAACATGTCAAAATCACTGGAGTGATGAAAACTATTTAAAATCAAGTAAAGTTGGGGCACCTGGGTGGCTCAGTGGAGTAAGCCTCTGCCTTTGGCTCAGGTCATGATCTCAGGGTCCTGGGCTGGAGCCCTGTGTTGGGAATTCACACTCAGCGGGGAGCCTGCTTATCTCTTTCCCTCTCCCCGTCTCTCCTCCCACTTGTGCTACTGCACTCATGCTCTCTCTCTCTCCCCCTCAAATAAAATTAATTAATTAAATAAATAAAGTGAACTGTAATGAGGATTAATCTTTTTTCTATAATCAAAATAAACTCATTTATTTAGTAAGCCCTAAAACATTACTGCTTAGTTTTTATTATACATTTTTTAAAAATCTGGAGA
This sequence comes from Ailurus styani, assembly GCA_002007465.1. NCBI lineage: Eukaryota > Metazoa > Chordata > Mammalia > Carnivora > Ailuridae > Ailurus > Ailurus styani. Next base: position 8,242,862 of record LNAC01000013.1, on the reverse strand, counting down.
AACAAAAGTAAGTCCAAATGATAAGTTCCTTATGTCATTTAGGCCAGGATTTCTGGGCAGAAGACTGCTATTACAAATCATCACTGAAATCTCAAGTTAATAAATATTAGGGCCCCTGGGTTCCAATGTCAGCATCACATAATATAGGGTAAAGATAAAAGATGGAAGGATGGGAAAAAATGGGCAAAGGGGGTCAGAGGTCAATTAAAAAATTTAAAGAAGAGAGCACACATACAAAATGTATATAATATATATTATATATATAATGTGTGTGTGTATATATATATATGTGTATATATATATTACATTCGAGAAAAGAGAGATGAAAGAATGAGATGGATAGGAAAGAATGAGAAACTGAATGAACATATGAGAAATTCTTCCAAGGCCGAAGCTTTAGCTGCAGAGTCAATGGTTAAAGGAGACAGCACTGGATATTTGGTTAACTATTCACGGAAGGAATTAGCCATTGTCTCCTCAACTCTGTGAAGAGAAAACCGCCACAATACACAATGAGTGCTTCCGGAAGATTTCTCTGGCGTTGAGTTTTCAGATCTTGATGTTGCTTGACATGACAAAGGAGCACTAATGCGCTAGGGAAGAGCCCAGTTTTGGAGCTGAATGATCTAGATTCAAATCCTGGTTCCGAACCACCTGTGAATACTTGGGCAATTTACTTAACCTCTCTGTGTGCAATGTCTTGGTCTGTAGAATGGGGAGGTTAATAATAGTACCTGCCTCATTAGATTTTGATGAGATCAAATGAATTTTTCCAGGCAAAAACTTAACAATAATATCTGGCATACAGCCCTATGCTGGTTGCTAGTACTGCAGCCAGCAACAGTAACGAGCCAGAAGTTAAGATTATGTGTCTTTAGGACACCAGCTGTTGCAAAAGCAAAGTTAGCTAGTACATAGGTGACAATGTACCACCCACAGGACCTTTTCCTCACCTCAGTTCTGACCTTTTGGAGCTTTGCTAGTAACTCAAAGACTCTTGGCAAACAGAATGTTAAACATTTTCTTGATTTCATAATGTGTTCAATGACATAGGCACAAGGCAAAGTCCTGATAGTTCAAGTCTAACTGATGGTGAAAGAGAGAGGCAAAAAGAAGGAAAGACATGTTTTCACCAAGCTCTACCCGAAGGTAAACTTTATGAAGATAGGGGTTTTGTTCTGTTCTGTTTGGTCACTGATGTGTCACAAGCTCCTAGAACTATGCCTCCTACCCAGAAGACACCCACTAAAAATCTACTGAATAAATGAATGTTGTAAGTGGTTTCAAGTACTTTCCCAGTTCCACACCATCAAAAAAGCGGGGGGAAATGGCCAGGGCAATTATAAAGGTAACTTATTACAAAGCACATTCCATTCAGTTCTATAATCATTTTCAGCCGGGGTATAGACAGAAACGTCAAAGCTGCACTTGGGTCTTTTACACTCAGGAAACCCAGCCGCCAGTTCCCAGAGAGATGTGGCAGCCCATTGCCTCTCCTCTACCTGAGGAGAGGTTTTGAGAGGCCCCTGCGACTTCATATTTCTGGTGCTACTCCTGAGGAGCCAGAAGCTTCTGGGAGAAAGGAAGAATGTCAGCTGGTTGTATGAGGGTTATTATAAGGAGATTTCTCTGCTAAGTAGGAAAGGAGACATTAGTGTAGCCTGGCGAGGATCCTTGAGTAACATTGTGAGTGGCTGAAAAATGATGTAACAAACAACATTTGTATTTCGGGTATTAGACATGCGTTTTATCACTCATGAAAAATAAAAGCCAGATCTCGGCAAAGACTTTATGTTGACAGTTTCTGGAATCATTTGCCTCCCAAGAGAGACTGGCACTTTTCAATCAGTTTGGACCCCTAGGAAAAAAAAAAAAGTACCTCTGTAACAAAAAGAAAAACAAAACAAAACAGAATATCTGAACACCCATGATCCCCAACTAGAAAATCTTTAAGACTTACCTGTTCTGTGCCTGAGAGGGGCTCTAATGTGCCCACAGCTAAGGTCTTAGAATTTCTCACACCCTAGTCTCTGAGCTTAAGGACTTAACTGACTGCAGTGCCTCTCCCACTCTCAGGATCCCAGATTTGGAATAAATAAAAACTTGCTTTTTCCTCACAAAGATATGGGACTCTTTGGCTACAGGGTAAAAACAGACAATCAGTATCAGATTCTCATTGCATTTTAAAGCTTCCCAAGGCTAATCCCATGCTAAATCATTATATAATCAGGTATAAGAACTCAAGAAGAACAAAAGCTCCAACATTATCAGAGTGTCTCTACTGCCTTCATATACACTGGAATTGACCTCTATGGTAAGGCCAGAAGTTTTCCTCAATTTTTACCCATGTAGTCTTTATTCAAATTAAAGTCATTTGTGGAAGCCCAAAGAAATCAATAAAAGTTAACTCTCAGTTAACTGTGGGAACAGGACCACTAGAACTCCACTGCTAAAATTAACACACGCACGCACACACACACACACACACACACACACACAGAGCTTGGTGATAGGTGACTTGCACTCGTAAGAGTTCCTAGCACCCTGTGGGACATGGTTAGAAGTCTGTTAATTTAGTCCTTCTTCCTACCCTCAAACAGACCACAGCTAAGTCATCTAGAGGCTGGAATCTATTTTAGTTTGTTTTTAAAAATTGCTCCCCAGTTTAAGACATCCTTGTTTCTTTGGCAACCCATGACTCTTTAAATCCATCTTCGTGGGAAATTTTCCCATAAGCTTAACCCCAAGACCCTCATATTTAATCTTGTTCTTTGGCTCTGAAGCTAAGAATAGTGGAAGAAGTCATATTTCTCCATATCTGTCCTTCCCGACTTTATTTATTTCATAGCTCCTCGGTAAATTTCTAATTTGTAATGATAATAAACGTTGGGGTAGGGGAATTTCTCTGGTAAAGGAAAGGCAGAAGAAAGGCATCTAAGAAACTCCTATAACAATGAGAAATGTCCCGCATGAAATAAGGGGTGACAGTGCTATATCTTGAGGCAAAGTCCGAGGAAGATATTGAAATATAAACCATGGACTCATAAGATGGAAGGCAGAGAACAGAGAAAAGAAAGAGGAAATGTTTTCCTTACCCTGACACCAAATTAGTCACTCTGGCTTCCTATCATCCTGGACATGTTGGGAGACTGCTATCATGTCACCCATCCCAAGACTCTGGCACAAACATTACCAGTCGATTTCTCCATATCCCTGTGACATGCTTTTCAATCCTTTTTTCGTTCTAAAAACTCTGGACATAACAATTCACCAATGTCCTTTTATTTATTTTTTATTTTTTTTAAATGTCCTTTTAAAATGTCTCTCATCTCTTCCAACATCCCAGTGCAATAATGGTAAAATACTATTTTAAAAAAGAAGAAGAAATCCTTACTGATGCTAAAAAGAAAAAAAAAAGCTAACGTAAGGGATATCATAAGGGAACTGTTAGGGAAAAAAAAGGAAAGACACCAGTATGATATTAACCAATATTTCAAAGTACAAAAATAGGATTTCAAAATAACAAAACGACGGTATGTCACAGCAGTAAAAGACCAGAAAGTCACTGACTTCTGAGTTGCTTTTAGTTCTTGTCTGCTCCCCGGCCTGTTTTTTAAAACTTCCTGAAGATTCCTATAGCCTTCACTATCCTCTCAATAAACAAATCTTTACTTAGCCAGAATTTGATCCTATTATTTATACCTAAAGAACCCCCATTGACATATTAGCAAAAATACTGTGCATATATACATATAGACAAAATAATATTTTAAAATGCAAGGACCCAGAAAGTTTATCTTCCAGGTACTCGTTCTAAAAAAATACATACATACATATGCACATATATGTTAGGAATGTAGCTCAGCAAAACATAAAATAATCCAAGTAAAAAACATAAAATAGTATTTTAGAAATAGTTCAATTTACCCAGGATTACACTAAATGAGACCCCATATGGACAGCCATGAATCAGTCCTAGAAATAATTAGATCCAAATGAAAGATGAAGTCAGAGGACTTTTTGAAATATACTTTTAAGAAGACGGAATATTCTCTTACAAAAAATGCATTATTAAGAAACATTTTAGTGGTGTGATGAAAGTAGGTGCTTTATTTGCCAACATAGAAAAAGAAAGACAATTAGTAACTCTCAAAAACAGAAGGATATACTAGGGAGTCATAGTCCAAATGTTCAAAACAAATAAAAGTGGCGTGATTTTCTGCAGCTTAGGTAAGAAAAGAGATTTTGTTTAACCTCTACACCTTTTAACAGGGTAAGTCATTCTGTTGGCCCATCCATTCATGGTACTGATGTAAATAATATTCCAAGTAAACACACAATTAAATATACTATTTAATAGTTTCCAGTTTTTAACATCCACTTACGAACAAAGCATATGAACCTCATATTTAATGTGCAGATAAATAAACCCAGACAACATAGAATTAATAGTATATATAGCTTTGGGAAAGAAAAGCTGGCAAGGAAGTCAAAAGAAGTTTAGACATGTTAACTATTTTTGGAGAATCATTAGATGCTGACTGGTATTTAAGGGCCTGGGTGGCTCAGTGGGTTAAAGCCTCTGCCTTCGGCTCAGGTCATGATCACAGGGTTCTGGGATCGAGCCCCACATCAGGCTCCCTGAGCAGGGAGCCTGTTTCCCCTTCTCCCTCTGCCTGACTCTCTGCCTACTTGTGATCTTTCTCTGTCAAATAAATAAATAAAATCTTTAAAAAAAAGGGCCAAGAAATAAAATATAACTAACAAAAGAATTAAAAATACTTTTAAATAAATTAGAAAGCATCTACAGACAACTTCTGGAAGTTAGTGTAAGTACACTAAATTCATTATGTGATGTTAATATTACAGCAATGATGGTAATCACTGGAACTAAAAGTGAAAACTTAAAACTGGTTACCTTTTGGGAATGGGAGATGCACCCTGCTCTTCTGCTTGAACTTTTACTGTGTTCATGTATTACCTACATAATTTTCAAAGCTTGCATAATGTACTATAAGAAACTGAACATAGTAGCCAGGAATGACCTGATCCACATAAGTTGGGATTATCACATTGCTTCATCTGATCCTTGTTTTTAGTTCGGAAACACATCCAAGATTGTGGTAGCTCTGATAGTAGACCCATCAAGTGGTTAAGTACAGACGACTTAACCAGCAGATCTTTCCACATGAATCTGTGTTAAGTCACATCTAACAGTAGAACCTTGCTTTTTTTTCCATTGTTAAATTTCATGTATTATTTTCAAAGCATTGTTTCAACTTGCCCACGTTTCTGCTAATTCGTGTTTACTTTCTTCTATATTATATTCTGTTTCTGATAGAGAAATATCTCAGGCTGTGATTATCGTTCCCCACTGACCTGGCAGTGAGAATTTCTGTGAGTTGAATTTTCTCCTTGAACCTGCTGATGTCTACAATTCACGTTATTATTTCATGAAATGTGAGATGCCTTTTCTCTGGATGATCCAAATTCACCCTGTATAGCTGAGTTTCTTTTTTCTTTTTTTTTTTTTTCTCCTTTTATATATTTCAGTTGTACTCTTGCCAACATTCCAACACTGACTTTGGTCCACCCTTTTTCTCCTTAGCATTTGGCTTGCTTCTTAAAATATGTCTTCTAGCTTGTCTAAAAATGCTTTATCCTCCCAATAGCTATAGCTAGAAAGGCAGTCTTCAAACCTGCACACTTTCTCTTTTAACAGGCAGAACAGGTTCACATAATCAACTATTAAAATCTCAGAAAAGAAAACAAAGAAAATGCCTGCAGGTCCTTGGAGTGGTTAGTCTTTTCTAGTTAACTTGGAACATGCACAGACTGTCAGTTGGCTGAGTCTCTTCACTTTCGGGGTCTTGGCTCCACGGGGGTTCCTGGAATATCGAGGTATTATTCCTTCGCACTACAGTCAAACCTAAACTCCTTTCATAAAGACAGAAGCACAAAGACATGAATACTTGATGATAAAATTCTAAAGTAGTTTGATCATCTATTCCCACATTTTTTGCTAAGCCTGTTCATATACTATAAGGCTATTTTTAAAAATATTCCAGTCTTATCTTTATATTTAATATCCCCCAATTCTTTCCCCTTCTTTCATACATGTTATTTCTAATCGTTTCGTTATTTCTGCTCCTGTCCTTGGTTCCAGCTTCTCACTGAGAGTTGGGCATATGAAAATATGGGGAGGGGATGGGGAGCAGTCTATGATTCGCCACTTGTACCTTAGCAAAGTGATTCTTAAAGGTGTCCCCAAATCAGCAGTGCCAGCAGCACCTGGGAACTGGTTGGAAATGCAAATGATCAGACCCTACCCCAGAACTCCCGAATCAGATGCCCTGTGGGTGGAAAATGCTGATGTTTTTCTAGTAAGCTCGGAATTGATTTTATTCTGAAATGTCAATTTCAGAATCTTTGCCTTGGAATAATCAGACAAGGGTAAACTTGACCAAACGTTAGAGATAATGCATAATAACAGATAATTAGCATTTTTATCTGAAGAAGTAATTCTGGCCAATTTTAATTAACATGATATATTCTTCAGATAGCTTCTATTTTCTCCTTTAATTTGGGGGAGAAATCCTAAAAGAAAGTAGAGAGGGGAGGGGAGGGAAAGGGAAAATAGTTGAGCTTTTCAACCATTACGTTGCACCGCTGTTAGGCAAAAGGTGTGGGGAAAAGCATACAGAAATTTTCCTATTGTGCTGTTCACCAATAATAAATAGAGCAAGTGGTATTCTTATGCGGGAGCAAGAATACTTCAAGAAAACTCCCTTGGGAATTTGCAGACACAGGCCCTTCTTCAAAGTGTTGATCTGTGTGGCTAAGGGGTTGTTTTTCAGGGGGAAAGATGTTTTCTGAATGCTTTACAAAAAGCCAAAAGACTTTAAAATAAATAAATAGACTCTCACATAGGTGATTACTTTGATTTTCTGTATCAGCAAGTCTGGGAGTCAGTACAGTTTTTCTGTGAACAGCCTGCTAGTCATCATTTGGGGTTTTGCAGTTCATACAGTCTCTGTCACAACTACTCAGTCTGCAATTACTTAATTCAGCCATTGTGGACAGAAAGCAGCCGTGTGGTCAGTATGTAAATAGATGGGTACAACTGTGTGTCAGTACAGCCTTATTTATACAAACAGGATGTGGAGTTGATTAGCCCGAGGACTGTAGTTTGCCTCCTCTTGACAAGACCATAGACATATGATTTTTAACATAAATACATGTATAGTTTAGCTGCATAGGTAGAAAAGAGCAACTGAAGGTAATTTGGGATTCATGAAAATTGTTACCTGCCAAAACATTTCCCTGGGCCACTGCTAAACTTAACCCTGGTCCAAACCATCCCCAGCCCATTTGCACTATAAAGGCTGCTTTATTTATTTTTTTACCTACACTCTTGCGTTCCTCTACTCAGATACTAAAATCTACTCTACCTGAGTTTCTACTCCTCACGTCATGTCCCTTGGGCAGCAGTTTGTCCTGGGTCCCCTCCATGAATTTACATGAATTTTCTGTGTCACATCCTACCGTGATATTCTTAGCAATGTAAGTGCTATGACTTAAAATGAAAATCATTTACTTGTAACTATATGCAATTAGATGAATTCCAGAAAACGGTCTGCTGGTAGTTAGTTTGGTGGGTGTGCACACATATTCTCTTATGTCATTGTTTTTTCCTCTCTATTCTTCAATCCCTATTCTAATGATCTTCTGGCCACTGAGAAAATGAAACCTTTTTTTCACTGGCTCCTTAATTAAGCCTCAAATTACATTTGGTGACTATTCCTGACTGTGCCCCCAGAAATTTCTAGAACAAAACTACAGTTTGCCCAGACATGTTTTTAAACTGTTATTTCTTTAAAATGTCATGGCATTCCAAGGATACCATTTCTCTACAATTACCCAAATCTTCAGTCCATCCTCCCTCCTCACACCCCCAATCCTAAACATCTTCCTCCATCTGGTATCATGACTCTGGTATTCATCTCTACCTGTGTCTAACCTTGCTAGTTTCCTCAAGGAAACATAAATATTAACATATCTTAAAGCCGAATATAATGGATTCCACCAATCCATCTAGACCGTGATTTTCTCCACATTCACTCACAATTAGATTTTTTTTAAAGATTTCACTTATTTATTTGACACAGAGAGAGAGAGATTGAAAGAAGGCAGAGCGGCAGGCAGAGAGAGAGGAGGAAGTAGGCTCCCCACTGAGCAGGGAGCCTGATGCGGGCCTCGATCCCAGGACCCTGAGATCATGACCTGAGCCGAAGGCAGAGGCTTTAACCCAATGAGCCACCCAGGCTCCCGTTCATTCACAATTAAAATGGAGAAAGTTTTGTTTGTTTTTTTTAATTTCAGTACATCCTAAACTCACTGAGAGAACAGACAAGGAAACAGAAATACCTCTTCTTGGAAACACCGTTCACTTGTCTCTGCTTGGCAGCACTTCTCCACCAGGTAGGCGAAATCAGCAATGACTGATTGGAACTGCATCTCTGTCGCGTATGGTTTCTGCTTCACAAGGTTGCTGAGGAGCCTGAATCAGAAAGGAGTAACAAAAATACAAGTACACCACCCTGAGCTCTAGAAGGCCAGCTTGCACAACTGACTTACCGATTTAAAGTGGGGCACCATGCATGCCTCTTCATCGCCCCCACTCTGACGCTTAGAAGCCCTGAAAATGCAGTGATGTGTTCAGAGTTCACACTGCCCGTCTCCATCTTCGTGTTTTACCCAACATACTTTGCTTCTAGGACACCTCTTTTACATAATTCATACATTAATTTAATCGTTTTTATATCATTATTACCAGGGTGAGATTTTTGTTTTCTATTTTCATTGCATTGGTTGGTAAATAGATGATACAGTAAGTTAAATCAGTTTTCCTATAATATTTTGTTAGGAACATTTATTCTGAACAACTAACTTCCAAATACATATTATAAGTATAACACATCTGGAAGTTGAGGGTCTTTCATACATTACTAATGATAAACCAATAAACTAAGTTCAAACTATAATGGCTTGACAATCATTTCCGATTTCCTTCACTAAAGAGTTTTCCCCACAATGGTAGTTTCAACAACTTTGAATATTCAAAAATGTAACCTGATTTGTCTCTCTACCTAATAAAACAGTATTCCAAATCTTCCAGTGTCATCTTTTCCCTTTCTCTCTCTCTTTTTTACTGTTTTAGACCAAGACAGTTTTAACCAAAGAGAAAATAAGGCATGAGGGGTCGGGAAAATGTACATTAATCAGTATTTTACTATTTAACCAAAAACCCTTGCTTATTATTTGTTTCAAATTCACATTGATAATACCCAGTGGTCTCATTTGTGTCTTGAATGGGTATAAAAGAAAATATCTCAAAGCTCTAAGTAGCTATTTCTATGACAACTTAAACCAGGGGTCTAGTAAACAATTGTAGTTAGTAATTACTTTAGGCTTAGAAGTATAATGTTATAAATATGTCATATCATAAAACAGAAAACTCCAAACGCCCATTCGCCTGAGGCGGGCTGCCCACGTGGCAGGTAGTGGACACTTGGTGTCCAGCTGCCATCAGCTGGAGAAGATGGAGAGGAGGGACCAGCCAGTGAGAGGAGAGGTACATACCGTGGTCAGTTTCACTCTGCCCCAGACTGTCTCAATGTGGGCAGCTGGCCCAAGCGACTCGCTGAGTCATTTGACTCCTGGGATAAGATACCACCACTTTTTGCTGCCCAGCAGGGACCAACAGCAACATCCTCGCATATAGGGGGCACCAGGTCAGGCCCTGTGCAGCAGTGGCATGGTCACCCAAAGGGAGGCAGGCACTGGGAGCAAAGTGGGGGACATGGCTCAAGCAAACATCGCCCTCTGCAGCTCTCAAGCCTAGCCCAGTCAAGCAGTGCCTTCGGGACCTGCAAAAACAGCTGCGCCCACATGCCCATAGCGTGCTGATAGAACAAGACATCCAGCTTAACACGGTAGCCCACTGGACATGCCTCTTTGAATTTGCCATTTCAATTCCACCCTCTCCCACCACCCCCTACCCTCACACCCCCACCCTACCTTGAGGATAGACAAAGCTAAAACAACAGCAGAACTAAAAATATTAGGAAAGCACAAGCTAATGATTTCTTTTCTTTTTTTTTTTTAAGATTTTATTTATTTGTCAGAGAGAGAGAGCACAAGCAGTGGTGGGATCGGCAGACAGAGGGAGAAGCAAGGAGCCCAATATGGGACTCGATCCCAGGACCCTGGGATCATGATCTGATTTGAAGACAGATGCTTAACCAACTGAACCACCCAGGCGTCCCGCTAATGATTTCTTTTCAAAAGGAGGCTGGTTTGAGGCAGCATCATCGTTCCCCCTCAGCTGCCAGAAAATATCTCCATGTTTGCCTCCTAAGTCCTAAGAATCTAGGGAGAAAATCAGGTATGGGTACAAAGACTTATGTACAAAAATGTTTATTGTCACAATGTATACTGGTTAGAAATTGAAAACAATTTTCATGTTCAGCAATAAGGAATGGCTAAATTCATTATAGTACCCAGATGGTGGAATATTACAGTGCCATTAAAATGTGGTTTTGAAGAATAATTAGTGAACGAAATGCATACATTATAATTTTTTAAAGCTATACCAAAAAATAGTGGCAAGAGTTAACATCTTTTGAGTGTACTGATATTTACTATGATCCAGGCAATATACTGACAATTTATATTATCCCATGTAATACTGTCAGTTACCTTTTTATTAAGGCTCTGCGTCATCTCCATTTTGTATTAGTAACCATGATTTCAGACCCCCTGGGAATATTACAGTTTGGGGCATATATGGCAAACCAGTGAGAGCAGCCTCTTTCCCAGAAGGCAAGAGAATTGGGAACCACTTGGGAGAACTCCTCCTGAGACCAGACAGAAGTCAGCATCACAGACTTCCACCCAGTAAGAAAGTTTGGTCAGTGGAAGACGGGAATGACTTCGTGGTTCCCCAACTGAGCCTTCATTAGACTCATTTCTGAGTTACATGGGATCAGGATTCCTCTTTGGAAAAGTGCTGTAAGGGAACTTTCCTTGAAGTCCTGCCGACCATGGGGATACACACAACACTGCCCTGGGACCTGCAGCAAGAGGATAATCCTGGGGGGCCAGGGGAAAGGGGTGATTTTCTTTCCATGACAAAACAGAGAGCAGCTTTGTCATTGCAAGGGATCCATTCCGCAGCTGAGCAGGAGACAGCAGCAGCCGGAGGGCAGGACTGTTCCCAGGGGCCCAGGAGTGGTGCCACGGAGAGCATGCTTGGCGAATTCCTGAAGGTGAAGGGATTTCCTAAGCTCTCCCCTGAGAACTCTAGGGATAATTGCTGGAACCGAAATTTTGTATAAGCAGCTAGTGGCAGAACTGTGCAAAACAGGTATTATTAAATATTAGACCACAGACTGATGGGCAAAGGGCAATTGTGGGAGGGTGCAGTTGTCTGTGTAGGTGACATTATATATTTTTATATTACACATGTTTATCCTGGGCATCTCTGCAGTGTTGGAATAGAAGTGTTATGATTTTCTCTCTTCTGTATTTTCTAAATTTTCTGCAATGATCATGCATTACTTTAATAATAACAGAAATCAATATTTTAAAGAGAAATAGAATAGTCTAAACATTTTTCTCTCCTACTGTTCTGTAGTTAATCTTCTAATTAGACCTAAACTTGATCCCACTTGAAGGAAAATGCTGTCTCTATATAATTTTTTAAGTGTCTCTATATAATTTAAGTCTGTATGGTTAGATATATCCTCAAACCAGTTTCCACGACCTTTGAATAATCATTTTCAGTTTTTAAGAAATTAATTATTAAAAGTGAGAAATATAGGCTATTTCCCATTGGAATTTGGTGGAATTGGTCTTAGAATATACTTTCCTACAAACACAGTATTACTCGTGATGCTGAAATTCACTGGCCAATCCATGAAAGCATAGGTTTTCTGAAGTCCCAGGCAATAGAGACTACTTGTCATGGGTACCTACACTGTGGAAATACCCCATCTCCGAATACGCAGTTGGAACTTCTGTGGTCTAGTTTAGGGTATTCAGCATGGAAAGGGCAGGAGCTGGTATAGGAAGGGGACAGAGTTTACTACTAGTTCATGCTAAATCTGGACTCCTCTTTCCTTCTGCTGTCATAAAAAGGGCACAAACTTTGAAATAAGACTGACTTTGGTTCAACTAGGTAGTGTGATGGTGAGCGAGATACTTAACCTCTCTGACTTTTATCTATAAAAAGAAAATTTGAACACCTACATTTTAAGGCATTTGTAAGGACCCAGAAATAACGTATTAAAGGGCTGAGTACAGTAACTGGCATGCTGCAGGCAATAAATAATGGCAAAGATAATAGTAATGATGAATAACTGTAATAATAATAGCACATCTTGCTTCCATTTCAAATTATCGGTTGCTTCCAACCATGGTCTCCTTCTTCCATGATTCTTACAATAAATAGTACATTGTCACAGCTCATCTCCTATTTATTAATTTATTCATTCAGCAAAAGATTAATGAGCACCTTTACAATTTCCCTGAGGATCTAAGCTGTAGATTAAAAAGTAATAGGGAAACCTAATGAGAGAGCCAAGAAAGCTCCCTTGTCTATACCCTCCTCTTCTCTCACTTATGAGCTGTGGGATCCAAGTGCCTTCATGGCTTGGCCCCTCCCAAATCCTCTAGTCTCACCCCAAAAGTTTATCTTCCTTTTCTCACTTATGCTTTGGTCACACGGGACCACTCTGCTTTCCTCTTTCCCGTGCTGGGTGGGCTGGTTTCCAAATGCACTTCCCCAGAGGGACCAGTAGGGGGAAGACCAGCAAGACTGCTGGGTTTCCAGAACATCGGCCCTCAGCTGCTTATTTTAAACCAGGATAAACTTCCAAATTGTACTGGAATAGGTAAGGGTGAAGAATCTCCCATTATGAGAAGACGGAAGGTCTGGGGATGAGATTCAGAGCAGGTATATCAGGAGGTCACGTTATCCCTCCGTGGAACTCCAGACATAAAAGTGATCATTTCTACAACTGGGGACAATGTGCCACTTAGAAGCTTGACTCCCTCCCCCCAGAAACGGTCAAATACTTGTGATCTGCTTGCAGTTGATTTACCTCTCCTGCCCACTTCCTCCTTCTCCCACCCTGATCTCTCTACCTACCAACCTGACAGCTGTTATTCAAAAATAGTTTCCTTAATTCTATTTTTTAACTTAGAATTTTTAATTTAATGGACTTTTTAAAGACTTTTTAATAGACTTTTTAAATCTTAAATCCCGTTTTTAATTTGCTACCATCAGCTTTTTTTTCAGTTTTTCCCTTCTATGATATTAATATTTTATTGTCATTAAATTTACCCACCATTTCATTTAAAGTACATTCTGGTCTTTATATACTATCTTAAATCTTCACATTTCAATTCAATATTTTTAATTAGATTTTAAATTTTTTTACTTCGAACTTCTGTTTCCCTTTGATTGTCTCTATCTTATTACATTATCTCAACTTCTACCTTCTCTTCTACCTTGCTCAATTTTTCATTCCTCTCCAGAAGCCCATTCACTGGTTTTTTTGTTTGCTTGTTTTTGCATTTATGCTATGATAGTCAGCCCAAATTATAAAGGGATGAAAGCCATAGAGAGCCCTTGCCACTATCCCAGGAAGTAAGAGAGATTTTTTTCCAATTTGACCCTTGACTCCCAATATGGATTCCCCCAGAATATTCCAGAAATCTCTACATTAACTGTTTCTATGCTACTGTTTTCTCCATACAGAGAACACAGTGAATTCACCAAAAAAGGGATGATGCCTAATATTTCATTCTTTTTATTATCTAGCTTTTATCTAAGAGCTCAGTGTTTCATTTTATTTTATTTACTTATTTCATTTTATTTTATTTTTTGAGCAGGAGAGAGAGAAAGTGCAGGTGTGAGTAGGAGGGGAGGAGAAGAGGAAGAGGGAGAGAGTGGGAGAGACAGAATCTTAAGCAGGCTTCATGCCCAGCACAGCGCCCAACTAAGGGCTCGAACTCACAATCCTGAAATCACCACCTGAGCTGAAATCAGGAGTTGGTCACTTAACCAAATGAGCCATCCAGGCACCCCAAGAGCTGAGTGTTTTAAAAATTATAACCAATATTTTTGCCCTTGCTTCCCTTGCCTTTGGCAATGTTTCTAGGAAGAAGTTGCTGCCGCTGAGATCGAAGAGGTTATTGCCTGTGTTCTCCTCAAGGATTTTGATGGATTCCTGTCTCACACTGAGTTCTTTCATCCATTTTCAGTCTGTTTGTGTGTGGTGTAAGGAAATGGTCCAGTTTCATTCTTCTGCCTGTGGCTGTACAACTTTCCCAACACCATTTGTTGAAGAGACTGTCTTTTTTCCACTGGACATTCTTTCCTGCTTTGTCGAAGATTAGTTGACCATAGAGTTGAGGGTCCATTTCTGGGCTCTCTGTTCTGTTCCATTGATCTATGTGTCTGTTTTTGTGCCAGTACCATACTGTCTTAATGATTACAGCTTTGTAATAGAGCTTGAAGTCTAGAATTGTGATGCTGCCAACTTTGGTGGTTTTTGTTTTGTTTTGTTTTGTTTTTTTTCAACATTCCTCTGGCTATTTGGGGTCTTTTCTGGTTCCATATAAATTTTAGGATCATTTGCTCAATTTCTTTGAAAAAAAAAATTGATGGTATTTTGATAGGGATTGCATTAAATGTGTAGATTGCTTAAGGTAGCATAGACATTTTCACAATATTTGTTCTTTAAAAAGTTGAAAATAGAGCTACCCTATGACCCAACAATCGCTCTACTGGGTATTTACCCTATAGATACAAATGTAGTGATCTGAAGGGGCACGTCCACCCGAATGTTTATAACACCAATGTCCACAATAGCCAAACTATGGAAAGAACCTAGATGTCCATCAACAGATGAATGGATAGGGGCGCCTGGGTGGCTCAGTGGGTTAAGCCTCTGCCTTCGGCTCAGGTCATGATCTCAGGGTCCTGAGACCAAGCCCCGCATCGGGCTCCCTGCTCGGCAGGGAGCCCGCTTCCTCCTCTCTCTCTGCCTGCCTCTCTGCCTACTTGTGGTCTCTCTCTCTCTCTCTGTCAAATAAATAAATAAAAAATCTTTTAAAAAAAACCCAGATGAATGGATAAAGAAGATGTGGTATATATATACAATGGAATACTATGCAGCCATCAAAAAATGAAATCTTGCCTTTTGCAACAAAGTGGATGGAACTAGGGGGTATTATGCTAAGTGAAATAAGTCAAAGAGAAAGACAGTTATCATATGATCTCTCTGATATGAGGAATTTGAGAGGCAGGGTAGGGGGTCGTGGGCGGTAAGGAGGGAAAAAATGAAACAAGATAGGACCGGAGAGGGAGACAAACCATAAGAGACTCTTAATCTCACAAAACAATCTGAAAAAAGAAAAAAAGAAAATAAGGATTTTGTTGGTTGGGCAATAAAATGTGCTGGTAACTGATAAATATAAATGTGCTGATAACATAAATGCAAAAACAAGCGAACAAAAAAACCAGTGAAGGGGCTTCTGGAGAGGAAAGAATTCTAACAGGGTTATGGACATTGGGGAGGGTATGTGCTGTGGTGAGTGCTGTGAATTGTGTAAGACTGATGATTCACAGACCTGTACTCCTGAAGCAAATAATACATTATATGTTATTTAAAAAAGAAAAGGAGGATTTTGTTGGTTGAGCAATAAAATGCGCTGATAACTGAAAAAAATTATAACCAATATTATAACCCCTTGATTAGGGTACACTAAAAGCTATGTGTTTGTAGTTAAGGCATATGTGCTTTGAGCCAGATAGCTTGGGTGAATTTTCCAGCTCGACAACCTGTCTACCTGTTGCATGATCTCATACCAAGTCTTCTTACCTTCTGAAGTCTCAGTTGCCTTACAATTAAAATGGCATATAATGTTATCTACCTCATACATTTGTGGTAAGGATTTGTGAGATGCCATACATAACGAGATGCCTATCTATGCCCGGAGATCTTCCTCAAGAGAAGGCAAGGATTAAATGCTAGAGTGACAGAGACCTCGTTCTCCTACATTCTCCCGTCCAGCCTGAGCGAACAAAAGAATGGCTAACTAAATGTTACAATGGTCTTCGGGTGTTGACTGGGAACTGTTAAAGTCTAGTTTGGGATTGGCTCACCTTGGCAACTGCAGAAAGGATTCCAAGAGTCAGCTGGCTTAAGAATTGCAAGTGCTGTGATTAAACAGAGCAAGCACCAGCCTGTGTTTGCTGCCCGTGAGTATGTGCGCATTCCAGAGGCAACAAAACTTTTGCCTCACTTGGCAAGATGATATTGCTGGACTCATATCATTTAGACCCTGCAAGTGCCTGTCTTAGAGTAAATCAATGAGTTAGAAATACAGTAAGCTACCACTTCTAATGATCTTGGGGGAGAAGGAGCAATGAGGACGAGGGCTCCCTTGCTTGCTCCTGAGGATAGGAGCAGGGGCACTAGAGGGGAACGGCCCCACCGTCATGGGGTTGGAGTGCTGCTGATTCACGGAAACCAGAATTTCACCCTTTGGCTTTTCCCAGAACAGTCACCTTTGGTCATCGATAAATGGGGTCTCGACAGCACTCTCACCAGAAGCAGGATTCATTCTAGGGGAAAATGCCTGGGCCATGGGAGTATCTTGGCTCCAGGCTCAGGAGCAGAATGGGGGCGAAGAGGTGAATGGTTGATGCTGCTAAGAAAGGCAATTCTTTGTCTACAGCAACAAACAAGGAGTCTCTTTTCTAAGAGCTGACAGTAAGTGTACCATTCAATCCGTCTGTGCAGGAGTGGGGAGAATTGGGGAAAATGCCAACCACCTGTGAGATCTTAATCAGCTTATGCTCTCAGAGGCAAAGGGCAAATCGGCTGCTCTGAAGTTACATGTGCTGATGCCCTACTTCCAAAGCCAAGGCCGTGACCCTCAGTCACCTTAGCCGCGGTCACACTGAGAAATCTGAGTCTCCCAGGTCACCTGTCATCATGCTGAGGTTTCTGCACCCCTAAGCAGACCCATCTCCTGCTCTCCTGGGCCTCTGTCTCCTTGGTCACTGGAGGCTTTCTCAAGAAAACGTCCCTCTATCCACAGCTTCTCTTCGGAACTTCTCAGTCTTGCTCTATACGAAAACACAAAGCTCCGGAGGACACAGCTTCTCCCAGGACCTTTCAAGAGGAGGCTATTTTTGCTTGAACTCCAGCTACCTTAGTATCTAAGTGTCTTTTATGTCTCCAACATATCTCTTCTTCATGCTCTTTTGCCATCGCTCCTTTGAAGTACACGTTATCAAGCTCTAACATCCCTCATCCCTACTTACTCCTGCCCCATATAAAAAGTCTGGTCATTCTCCCTCATTTTTGATGACTTCAGACCCAGTGTATCACCTCTCTTTCCACCATTATCTTGACATTTATCATTTTGCTTAGTTTCAACAACTGTATTAATGATCTACAGGCGGCAGTTATCCATCTTTCTCTGTATTCATGTCCTTTACAATGTGACATTCCAACTCTTCCTATCAAGAAATGAAGTCTATTTCCATACCCTACTTTCATCTGGGCTGGCCCTATGACCTACCTTACAGCAGCAGTGACATTGCGTGGTTCCAAACCTGGGACTTGCCAGGCTGGCACACATCCACCTTCTCCCAGCTACCATGTAAAGAAGGCTGGCTTAACCTGCCAGAGATAGAAGACCACGTGCAGCAGGGACAAGCCGTCCTAGCCAAGGCCAGCCTTGGCCAGCCAGCTCCCAGCTAACTTAGCAGCTGTCCATACACTCTTGAGCAAGCCCAACTGAGAGTGGCTGAGGCTGGCCCAGCTCAACAGACTCCTCCAGCCAACCCACAGACTCCATTGCTGACTTCATCCAGAAGCCCTTTTTACATAGAACACATGTTGTATATGTATATACATAAACATTTAAATGTATATGTATAGACATTGTATTCTACTGGCAACATTTCTGACCAGTAGTTTTCAGTATTAGAAATAGCAACCAAATCAGAGTAACACTTTGCAAAGTAATAACTTATATTCATAAAATTCTCTAATTTCTTAATGTTTTCATATGCATTACATATGTATCTCTCTCTCTCTCTTTCTCTCACTCATACACACACATGTTCCAAATTTCCCTTTTTAGGAAAAATACATTAATGTACTTCTCTGTCAATACTTTCTGATCAATAGACTTCAGCCTCATTAACTGAACTAATTGGGGTAACAGCCACAATAGCCATATTACAAAACTGCAGAATATTTTCAGTTCTATTTGACCTCCAGTATAACATTTAGCTGATTCATTCGTTATGCAGTATTTTTATCTGAGCCCAGTTTACCGTTCTCTATACCTGCTCCCTTGTGGGCAGAACAAATTAAAGAACAAATTAAACAAGGATTCTTACTTTTGTTTTTCAGTTTGGAATTCCTCCTCCTGAGCTTTGCACAAGTTCTCTTTAAGGCTGATGACTTGGTCACAGGATAAAGGTGGAGAAATGTAAGTTTCATCGACCTGCAGATCATCAAAGCATGGCTTCCTGGAGGCATATGAGTCATCACAGCAGTGGCCCACACCAGCATTGATAGGTTCTGCTTCATGTCTTCTGCATAAAGCTCCAAGAATTAGTTTTGCCTTTCCCAGAAGAGAATTAAAATGAGAGTCATAAGGCTTTGGTTGGTGGTTTTTTTTTGTTTTGCTTTGTTTTTTTTACTCCATAGAAAATAAGACTCATAAATATTCTCAAATTCTGGTTTCTGCTAGTTTGGCCTGGATTTCACTGTTTGGGAAAAACCAGGAGCATCAGATGCAGCCTGGTTCCCAGACTTGTCCTCCATCCTCCCCTCATCCTCAAGCTGAGTTCACTTGGACTCCACCTCCAGTTTCCTTCCCATTCCAGTTTGTAGACCAGTATTGACTTAACGTAGGAGTTTCCTATGCTCTTTTAAATTAAAATCAAGCCTCAGGTCAACTGCACTGCTGATTTGCCTCAGATGTACAACTAGTGAGTGGAGTTCTTAGTTAAGAAGCTCAAATCCAATTTGTGTCTATTTTTTATAACTGGGCCGCTGTAACGACCATAGAACTTGGCATATGGTAGATGCCCTATAAATACTGAATGAATGAATGAATGAATGAATGATAAAAGAAATCCTCAGAACTTATTTCAATTACCTTCTTCATTTCCTCTTCTCTTCTAGAACTGTCATATTGCCTTGCTCCTTGTGTGTCTGATTCTTATCCTGATGTTGTCTGCATGCCTGCCTATATATCTTTCCAAGTATTACTCCCCAAATTCCCAATCACTTATGTTTTTGGGAATGAAGTAATTGAAACCAGTAAGCATCAACATTTCTTGTACGAGTTTTTCTATTTTAAATGTAACCAAAGAGATCACCTAAAAAATAAGGTTTTAGAAACATATAAATCTAATCGAAAGAGTTCCCCAAGGAAGGCATGACTAGGTAATAAAAATTTATAATAAAATAAAAGTTAGACAAGACTACATAATAAAATTGTTAAATCTGCAATCAAAAAAATTATATTTTATCAGAATAAGGACTAATTTAGCATAAAGGAGATGTTCTGTCAAGAACATAGGGCAGAGAAAGCTGTCACCAAATAAGAATTCAGTAGTGCTAAACTGATACCACTCGAAAGAGACCCGAAGACTACATCTTGGAGACATGAGCATACAGGTCCCTGGAGGGATGTTCTCCATTGTGAGGAAGACATAAATTCTCATTCCTCAGGATAGCCTGGAAGAAATATCCCCTAAGACTATCCCTTCCTTTCTTCTGATTCCATTTACCCAACTACCCATATTTTCATTCAACTTCCTAAGTATTTTGATTCAGGAAAAATTGTAGTCTAGTTATTAGGCCCAATTATTGCTGCCATTGGAAAGACATTTCTCATTGTAAATGAACACGCTGGTGGTATCTGTCTAATAATTTTAACACTTGTGAGTTTGATATAACAAAAAATATAAATATTTTATCTTTAACCCCATTTCCTGACAAAGGTCTTCTAAAGCCCTTGTAAATTCCTAAGTGATAAGAGCACGAGGAGCATCTTTTGTTCTAATGAGGTGACTCTAGGTGGGCTCCTGGATGGGGGCTGGTTCTCAGAAAGACCAAGCCATGGTTAGAAGCTTGGAATTTCAGCCCCTTCCCAACCCCATTCTCCAGAGAGGGGAGATAGGCTGGAAATGAGTTAATAATTGATCATGTATACATAAGGAAACTTTTTAAAATCCCAATACTATTGGGGTTGGAGGGCTCCCATCCACACACGAAGAGGGTGACACATCCCAATTCCAGAGGAACAGAAGCTTCTGCACTCAGGACGCTCCCAGACTTCACCCTATGTATCTCTACATTTGGAAGTTCACCTATTTCCTTTATCAAATGTTTTATCTATCTGGTGAACTTCAATAAGTGTTCCTCTGAGTTCTATGAGCTGCTCTAACAAATTAATCAAACCTGAGGAGGAGTCCTGGGAACCTAAGATTTATACCTGGTCAGTCAGAATCATAGCGGACAACCTGGACTTGAGATTGTTATCCGAAGGGGGATGGGAGCAGCCTTGTAGGACTGAGCCCTTAACCTGTGGGATCTGATGCTATCCCCAGATAGACACTGTCCGAATGAGTTAAATTGTAGGACATCCAGCTGGTGTCACAGGGAGTTGCTTCTTGTGTGGAAAAAATCTGGTGTCAGAGGTGTGGTGACCGTTTCGTTGTTGTTGTTGTTATTTTCCTATACATTTGATTAGGATGACTTAGTCTAAAATCAGCATTCTTTGAAGTTGTTGACACAGTCGTTTTTGTTGGCTTGAAAATCCAAGAGATTTTCAAGACCCTGGAGTATGGTCCAAGTAAAGACTTATTGAATCTAACATCACCACCATTAGGGAAGTAATAGTCTTACCTCTGCTGCTAATCAAGACAATTGGCATAAGCTGGCTTAAAAGAAGTTCTCCTGGGGACAGAAATATTAAGCTCCACTGACAGTTCATAGATGTGTCCATCAATATGAGATTGATTGCTGGAAGCTGGAGATTAGGATCAAGAAGAGGCAAACATGAAGTTAAGATAGTCTTACCGAGTCCTCCATGCAGGCAAATTGTTGCTCATCTCTCAGTGGGCAACATTTTGTGGCAGCAGCTGCCATGCTCTTCGTGAACATAACCAACTCTTGAGCAGATAGTTGTGGGGCTTTCTTAGTATAAAGGATTATGAGCCTGAAAGAATAATTTCCTCTTACTCCTGGCAATGACTATGTGCCTAAAATGAAGAATTCTAGCGTTTCCTCAATATTTGACAATCTCTAACTTAGGTTGAACAAATCATTAAACAGGGTTTAATTCTTTTTAGTCCTTGTTCCAATGGCCCAATAACTTATTCAATACACCTAGAAACCTCTTCGCACCTCCCTCGCACATTACTCCACCCTGATCCTTTGCGGCATGGGGTTAGGGAGTACTTATCAAGGATACTATGAGAGCTAATTTGGATGGCTGCAAAATCAGATTTAGTAAACAGCTCCTGAAATAAATGTATACACAAGCCATTACAGCTTGTGTTGTTTGTTTACAGGTGTAGGAATAGGAGGACAGCAATAAGCAAACAGGCCCCACTTTCATGGGGTTCACACCCTAATGCGTGAAATAGCAGGTACACTTGATGTTGTGACAGGAATTCAGACTGCTGTAGGTGCACAGTGAATGGCATCTAATCCCATCCCAGGGAGATCAGGCACGCCTCCTGGAGGAAATGGCCTGTGCCCTGAGATCTAACAATAACAAAACCGAGCCAGGTGAAGGGGAGTAAAAGTGGGAGGGGAGCCACTGAATTGATTGTGGTTTTGTTTTGTGGGGCTTTGGGGTGGGTAATTGGGGGTTGGAGACAGAAAGAAGAAGAAAGCTTAGTTACAGAATCAGATTTGCTTTGTTTTTAGGATAATTATGGTTGTCACATAAAGAATGAATGAAGGTGGGCAAGAAGCAATGTGAGGGAAGAAGAAGTTGAAGGCCATTCCAGAAATCCAGGTAAGAGACAGTGATAGCCTCAACTAGGAGAGTGGTGGTAGGAATAGATGGACATGAGGAAGATTTTAAGGAGAAAGACTCTACTGACCTGGGTTTGAAGACAACAAAAAATCAGAATCAATCATTGCTTTTATATTATAATGGAGTTGGGGGGAAAAATTTGGCTGTAACATCCAATGAGCAGGCAACCTAATCCAGTGGTTCTAGTATGTGACTCATGGACCAGCTGTTATCAGCAGCCCTGAGTACTTGTTAGAAATGCAAATTCTCAGGCTTCATCTCAGACTTCGGGAATGAGAAACTCTGGGGATGGGGCTATGTTTTAACGAGTCCTCCAGGAAATTTTGATATACTCTGAATTTTGAGAACCACAGATCTAATTTTTAAACTAGAAATTAGTAAATGAACATGATATAGAAATAAAAAGCTAAATATTCTTTCTGAAAGAATAATTTTTTCTGGATCCATTATTCTGGACAGTAATTTAATTTATTCCTTTAAAATATCACTTTAATTCTTACACAATTTTTGTATTAGTTTGGATAGACTAGGTTTTGTAAAAATAACAAAAAAAATGCAACTTTGTTGCATGGCTTCAAACAAAAAAGATTCATTTCTTATTCAAGCCATATGTCCAGTGCAATTTGGCATGGTGGTTCTGCTTATCTGGAACCAAGGCAGATAGATCAGCTACCATCTCAAATGTATCCGGCCATTGTGTCAGAAGGAAAGGAGAAAATAGGAAAGCGTGCATTGGTTGTTAAAGCTTCTGCCCCCAAAGTTTTCACATTTTATTAGCCAAATCAAGTCACGTGGTATGACATGTGTGTGTGTGTGTGTAAGTGTGTGTGTGTGTGTGTTTTAAATAGACACAATATTTTTCAGATCCTCCGATCAAGAGATTGAGTCTATTTCTCTACCCCTTGACTTAGCTTGGCCATATAACTTACTTTGGCTAATGGGACAGTAGCAAATGTGATGTCAGTAGAGTCTTAAAACTGGACATCAATTTCAAGCTGAATTTATGGGACATTATATCAAACTGATTTTTTCCTCAACACTCTACTTCTAAATAGACTATTCAGTAAGACCCTGAAGATTACTAAGAGTTGGCTTTTGGTTTTTGATATAGTGATCTTTGAAATACTGGTCTCTCTGCACACGAGAGGTTTATGTGTTCTCTCTGGCAGATAGGTACCTATTCATCTCTACCCTCAGTGTTAAAAATACTAAATTTACTATATGACCGAACTTGACTCTGACAAAGGGACCCAACAACTACAGGCAAAGCCCCAAACTAAATGTCCAGGTGGGAGGGAGAAGACCCCAAAGAGACTGAGATTCGGTCTATTTCTCTACCCCTTGACTTAGCTTGGAAGGCAGCCAGGGTCTGCTTGGTTCCCTAGCCTCTGGACATGGCCGGAATCTGGAAACTGGCCTGGAAAGTCATGTAGAAACCCCTAAGGCCATGTGGATATTTGTATTATCAAGACAAAGATAGCTTAGTTAATTTTGAACTCATTTTTTCCTTGGCCTCTGAGATTTCAAGGTTGGATGTAGACTCTTAGCAGCTCTCAGAATCAGGAGTTAACACAAACTCACTAACAAGTATAAATCTGGACAATATCTTGGAAGCCTACCTGTCATGGAAGTTAGCATCTCCTAATTTCTCATGCAAATCACAGTGATGTTTTACACGCTCGTGGCTTTCACGAACCACTCTTTGGAACATCTCTTGCTGGAAAATAAAGATAATCAGTGTTATCACTGTAACAATATATCTTGAGGTGAGATTGCAAAACCCTGATAGTTTAATGTAACTGTTTTCCTAAACCAAGGGCTTTATTTACTTAGTGAGCTTGCAAATCTTGAAAAACATGTCCTGGTAAAACAGGAATGGCCATGTACTTTGTGGAGAAAAGAAGTGGTACAACAAGATTGATATTTAGTTTCTGGTGATATAAACTCATTTGTGGGTGTATTTTACAAGCATAAGGCATATCATTCATCGAACCAAAGATATCTTTAAAGGTAGTTTACAGATCTAAGTTTGATTGGTCAGAGTGTGTTGGTTATATCTAATAATACAGCCTTTTTACATAAACAGCACAGACACAGAGATAAGATATAGGCATAGAAATACAGATATGTATTAAGAAGTCATCGTTTAATAAAAACATGTAGCAGCCTTTAATATAGAAACGCACTTCACAAATACACATTGAAGTGAAGCAAATGGAATTCTCAGAACTGCTAGTTCAAAGAGTTCTTCAACTCTGCACAAAAAAATTCCAGTGGGAAAATACAAGTGACCTTTCAGGCTTAGTTCTTCAGTAGGAGGACAGGTTGTCATCTTAACTAATCCGACCCAGTGTACTTGGTCTTACTGAGCAGTGTTTGTTACAGTGAAAATTTTACCAGATTTGCAAACTATTTGGAAAAAAAAAAACTATTTGCAAAACTATTGCCTCAGCCTTGCCCTTACTGCCTGTGTGAAGTTGGGCAAGTCTTTTAAACCTTAATTCAATTCTCCCATCTATAAAATGCAGTTAATAATTCTGGCATTACCTATGTTACTGGGCTGGTGTGAGGATGAAATAGGACACTGGTTGTAAAGTTGTTTTGTGATCTCTAAACATCCATGTTCTGTAAGGTGCTATTATCATAATGACTATTGTGGAGGTCTAGTGGGGATGCGGCAAAGGGGTGCTCACCCTCAGGGGAATGAATTATCTTCACTGATCCTTCTCTCTGGGAACAGAAATGTGATAGATGCACCTGCTTAAGCCCAGACAGGACTGGACTCTACCTCTACCACTACCCTCTGTAAATGTGTAAGCCTTCTAAGAAGCCAAGACCACCTGGTTCCCGCTAACCCATGGATAAGTGATCATCCAGTCAGGTACATAGGTCACCTGCTTTTTTCATGTCAGATGCACAAACAGCTGCTGCCTGTGAACAGTCTGATTTCTGGCCTGAAATGGAGACAGTTTCCAGAACTGCTTAGTGGAAAGAGTCAACCTTCTCATACCCTAATAGCTGTGCTTTCCCGCCATCTGCGACGGTGCCCAGCAGACACTCATTAAAAGGGAAGATTGCACAGAGAAGCTTTCATGAAGCATAGAATCTATAAGACAGTGACTCACATAGAAAGCTGCTACAGTATGATGATGTGGCCTTCAGTTTAGATGAAAATCATATTTATTGTGAAGTTTGGTGATTAACATGAAGACGTACAATCCATTTTACAAAATATGGCACTACCAACAGCACTGGAATTTTTCCTATGTTGGTAATCACTTACGAGTAACAAGTTGGAAAATAAAAAGGCATTTACCCCATGGCTGTAGCATTCCAGAGGTTTTTCTAATTTACAGCATTTTGCCAATAAATTTTGATAGATCGTATCCACTCTTAAAATCACAGGAACCGCCAATTCTGAGTGTCTTCTTGAATATTCATAAAGAAACCTGTGTCCATATGAAACACGTTAGAAAGTAAACAGTAAAATTCAGAAGTCATGAGTTTTCTTTCAAAACCCAATTATGACTTTGAAATTTATTCAATATTTTCACTGATTTTAGGCATTTGGAAACCTGGGGAGGGTGGCAGGAAGGTTTAATTGACTACATTTTGAGATAAGAAAATAATCAATAAAATTACGTGAATTTTCCAAAGTCACACAGGAGTGGTGTCAGATTCAGAATTTGAAACTAAAACGATCTGATTAGCTGATAGTTTCTGGCTCACGGTCACTAACTTACTTTTATGAGAAATGAATTTCCAGTGTTTGGATGAAAGAACATTTTTCCCAATCATCTTTGAGGCTAGATTTTATAAGTATTAGAATTTTTTTGGTAGAAAGTGCTAGCTAACTCTTAAATCATCATCTTCCTCTCTTTTCCACCTAAACCTTCAAGCTTGAGTGGTTCAAGCAATATCTACACATTCTTCTGGGTTACAAGAAAGAGAAATTTGGACCCTTGAGTGTTTACAAAGGAATCACAGAGACCCAGGAGGCACCTTCGAAGTGATCCTATCCAACCCCTCAGCTGGAACACAAGAGCCTAGGAAATTAAGTGGCTTGACCTACATTCCAAAATTTATGCATGACAAAGCTGGTCTTTGGAACTCTGGTCTCCCAACTCATAGCTTAATATGATTTCCACCAGGAAGTTGTGCCTATCGACTTTTCCAATACCAAACGCAAGTTTAGGAATGAGTGGGTTCAGGCAGTGACATTTAGTTTTATAAGCGATATCAAATGTAATTTCAGAATATCGTTCAAGTCATTCTACAAAGAGCTTTGAAGAAAACTCAAATTCTTATGCTTTGCTGGGGTTTAATTGCTCCAAATAATGCTTCACAAAGTGACTTTGGAAATACTTCAATCACACAACAATATTGTTTTAATATTACATATTGAAATCAATTTGTCTTGCACAAATTAATATGCATTATGGAATGGACACCTGAGATGTTAATATTCCATCTCTCTAATCTTTAAATGCCACACCATGGCTTTGGTAATAGGTATCAAATTAATTATAATAGAAGACCTCACCAGGGATACCAATCTGAAGCCCTCCTTGGGGATGAGTATCTTAAAGCAAAGTTTCCAAGCACTTGATCCTCACGGCACTTGATCCTCACGGTGTTTTCAAAAATTCTGTATTAGTTGTCAACACTTAAAAATCAAGCGACTTCCAGCTTCTTTCAAAATAGACTCTATGACCCAGGATTGCACTACTAAGTATTTACCCCAAACATACAAACATAGCATCTGAAGGGGCACCTGCACCCCAGTGTTTATAGAAACAATGTCCACAATAGCCAACTGTGGAAAGAGCCCAGATGTCCATCTACAGATGAATGGATAAAGAATATGTGACATAGGGGCGCCTGGGTGACTCAGTGGGTTAAAGCCTCTGCCTTCAGCTCAGATCATGATCTCGGGGCCCTGGGACTGAGCCCCACATTGGGCTGCCTGCTCAGTGGGAGCCTGCTTCCTCCTCTCTCTCTGCCTGCCTCTCTGCCTACTTGTAATCTCTCCCTTTCTGTCATATAAATAAATGAAATCTTTAAAAAAAAAAAAAAGAATATGTGATACACACACACACACACACGCACACACAATTGAATACTACTTGCCCTTTGCAACAACATGGTGGAACTAGTGGGTATTATTCTAAGTGAAATAAGTCAATCAGAGAAAAACAATTATCATATGATAACATTCATATGTGGAATTTAAGGAAAAAAATAGAGGATCATAGGGAAAGGGAGGGAAAAATAATTCCTAAGATGAAATCAGAGAGGGAGACAAACCATAAGAGACTCTTAATCATAGGAAACAAACTGAGGGTTGCTGGAGGGGAGGGGTTGGGGGGATGGGGGAACTGGGTGATGGCCATTGGGGAGGGTATGTGCTATGATGAGCACTGGGTATTATATAAGACTGATGAATCACTGACATCTACCTCTGAAATTAATAACACATTATATGTTAATTAATTGAATTTAAATTTAAAAAATAAAATAAAAACGCAGTAAACTCCACCAGCCCGAGCCTGCATTCCCATATGGTAACAAGTGGCTGGAGCTGTGTAAGTATCTGCCACTTTAGACTCCACGAAGCATCTCCTCTTGAACAATCGAAGTCACTCATTTACATCATGGGCTAGCCTCTGTCATCATTCAAGTCTACAACACTTCCTGAAAATCCATAAATATAGTATTCCATTACGAAGATTTTACAAAAATATGTATTACTTTTGCAGGAAATCATCCGGCTTCTCGGAGAATTGTTCACACACAAATCGGTCTTCTGTAAATCTTCTAAGTGGCAAGGATGCAAGATGAGGTTTCTCTTCATTTTCCGAGTTGATCATGCATTCCCCCCGGAATGGCACTGGCTGTGCACAGCATGGACCGATTTTGCTGGAGAGGGTCAACTGTTTGGAACAGGTGTAGTTCATAAGTTGGCTCTACGGAACATCAAAAGGAGCAGTTAGTTAGTTGTTTTTGATGACTTCATTCTGAACTTATTTATTTTTATTGTTATTACTAGAAAACCAGAGAAACACTTGGATCTTCTATCCCTTTATCTTAGGCAAAGTGAGTGAGAGACCAAAAAAGTCATGAATGGTGAGTCGTTCTAATAAGGAAGGCTTCTCTGTTTGACCTCAGTCAAGGGTCACAAGCTCTTTTCACATCTCTTAAAGAACTTAAGGGGAAACAGACTGTAGTATTGTTTCCACGGTTAGCCCCACAAGATACAAAGGAGAGTTTCATTGTTTTGCTATTGTTGTTATTGTTTTAAGATTCCAGTTTGAAAACATTTTGTCTCATCATTTACCACATATAATATTACCACATACAATATATAATATTACTATTATGTTTACATATTTAACATATTTAGTTACACACACATACACAAGTAATTATGTACGTGTGTGTGAATAAGTTAATCTCTACACTTAAGAAATTCACAATCTAATTGGAGAGTCAAATAATTAAGCAACAATCATAATGCAGTATAACAGAAGTTGTAGGAGAAGTGCATATGTGATGAATTGGAAGAAAAAAGATTGGCAATCCAGACTGGGTGGAGGTCAGAGTGAAGATCTTTAGCAATCTGAGTCCTGAAGGACAAATAAAGGTTACTTGAAAACTAACGAAGGGGAAGAACATTCCAAAATTATTCATCTTTATATATAAAAAATCCTGGAAGTGAGATTATATGACATATTTGGGGAAATGATATGTAAGATCTGTGGGGGTTATGGAGAAGCTATAGTTGAGAAATGATGGGGCTTACTCTGGAAGACAGTGTGGGGCTTCCCCAGAAAGTTAAAAATAGAACTACCCTACAATCCAGCAAGTGTCCTACTAGGTATTTACCCAAAGAATACAAAAATATGAATTCAAAGGGGCACATACACCCTGACATTCACAGTAGCAGTATTTACTATAGCCAAACTGTAGAAGCAGCCCAGTGTCTGTTGACTGATGAATGGATAAAGAGGAGATGGTATATATATAATGGAATATTACTCAGCCATTAAAAGAATGAAATATTGCCATTTGCAATGACATGGAAGGAGCTAGAGGGTACTATGCTAAACAACGTAAGTCAGTCAGAAAAAGCAAGTACCACGTGATTTCACTCACATGTGGAATTTAAGAAATGAAACAGATGAACATAGGGGAGAAAAAAGAGAGGCAAACCATAAACTCTTCATGACAGACAAAAAACTGAGGGTTGCTGGAGGGAAGATGGGTGGAGAATGGGCTAGAAGGGTGATGGGCATTAAGGAGGGCACTTGTGATGAGCACTGGGTGTTACATGTAAGTGATGAACCATTGACTTCTACTCCTGAAACCGAGGGCCAGGCATCGCAGACTATGTGTGTAAAATAAAAAAGGAAAAGGCCAAGAACAGATCTACCAGGAACACCAATTTTTAAAGGGTGGTAGAAGAGAAGAAAATTGATGAAAGATATTGTGAGGATACAGACATTCCAAGTAGATGAAAAACTTCTCCCACCTCCTATCATCTTCCACACACCTTTGCCATCATCACTGGAAAAATAAATCAGTGCAGTGGTTGACAGCTTTGGTTCTGAAGTCAGACTTCCTGAGTTCTAATCTTGACTTTGCTACTTCCCAACTTTGTGACCAAGAGGCAAGCTACTTTACCTCTTGATGCCTCAATTTTCCTCATCTATATCATGGGGTTAAAGTAATACTTCCTAAGGTTGTGGGAACTAAACAGATTAATAATTATTAGGAACAAAGAAAGGAGCCTGACCCAGGTTAAGTACTACAAAAGTGTTTGTTGAATAAAAGTAAAATGCTTAGAATTAGCACCTGACACACAGAAACCATTTTTTAAAAGTTTGTTCTATAGCAATTATTATATAACCCCATAAAGTCGGTCTAATAGTGCCTTGAAGTGAAAGAAAGAGAGAGAACCCTACAATGTAAAATTAAATTATGTTGACTGAGTGATATAATAGACTGATAAGCCCTATTAATTCATATCACTTGGTATTAAAAATTAACATCTATTATAAAGATTATATGCTTTTTTGAGTCGGCTGTGATATTGTGAAACATCATGGAATGATATAAGCAAGGATAAGTGTAAGAAACTTTCTAGAACATACAACTCAAAGGCATATAATCCATTCACTATTCCTAAAACCATTAGGAGAAATACTCTAATAGTAAGAGAATTAAATCAATATGAAAAATAAACAGTAAAAACAGTGCACTTATCATGATGAGCACTGAGCAATGCACAGAATTGCTGAATCACTACATTGTACACCTGAAACTAACATAACACTATGTTAATGATACTGGAATTAAAAGTTTTTAATTAATAAATAAATAAACAGCGGAATACAGTGTATCAAAGAAATGATAGTTTGACTGAAACCATTCTTGTTAACAATGTTATTAAAAAAGAAAAATTACAAAAAACTACAAAGTCAACCCAAACAACTGAAATAAAAACAACTAAACAAAAAGCACTAAAAATAATGGAAATTAGCAATTATAATACAAATGGCTGGGAATGTTTTTGTTCTTGGGTTAGATATCAAATTCATGGATGTCCACTAAATCATTATGTTTATAACAAAAAAAACACATCTAAACAGACCTGAGAGAATTAATAAAATTAAAAGCAGAAACCTAATAAAGAATTAATAAAGAAGTCTGAGAACTTTGCCTTGGAGAAAACCAAGACATTAAATAGGACCTTTGCAAGGCTAATTAAATAAAGTAGAAAATGCAACTATATGGATAAAAGGAAGCATAATTACATTCTTGATGTTTTTAATTATCAAATAATAATATTACTATGTAGAACTCAATACCTAAATGAGAAAATGCTGATAAAGGAGACTTCATTAAAAAAATGTATGTTATAAAACCTGACCAAAAAACGGTGCAGTTGATGCTCATTAGTCACAATAGTTATAAATTCTCGGAATTTGTGAATACTGACTCACCAGCCCAAGGGGAATCCAGGATTCGCTCCCTCCAAGCCTCTGGCCACATTTTTGTTGTCAACAGATCAAGACCTAACCTTGTGCTATGTGTGTTTCTATTTAAAGACCCTTTATTTAATATGTATTCTTGATTTATTAATGTTGAACAAAATGTCTAACACATTATTTTCTCCATAAATACATCATGGCTTTTCTGTGTTTAGGAACCCCAGACAGCACTATACTTGGGGGCCATTCCAAACAGCTAACTCACCAACAACAACAACAAAAAAAACACAAAAATGTGAAAAATGTGGCACTAGACTACAGAAAGGACATTTATTTACAGTACGAGAGCTAAAACAAGAAGACAGAGCTTTGTCATGTTCCCTCCCAGCCGGGACTATGGGCGTCCAACAATTCAAATTCTCCACCGTTCTGAGCACACCCAAGTCTGCGGACGACCCCTAAAGTGCTATGAGTATTGACTTGGGGGTTACAGATAAATGTTGGCAAACAGGTGAATTCACAAGCACTGAATTAATAAATAGTGAGAATGGACTGAAAAATGTCAAAATAAATCTATAGCCAAAGAAATGGAAAAGCTGTCACACAGGTTTCTGTCTCAATCCCTGCTCCGGTTTCATGGACAAGTTCTTTCAAACCTTCACAAAACAGGTCATTCTCAATATTGTTACATTATTTCAGAGATTTTGAAAAGAAAAACAGTGCAATTTTTGGAAGGTAGCATAACTGAATACCAAAACCTCAAAGTTCTAGATCAATCTCATGTAAACACATATGCAAAAATTTGAAAATTACGTATATGTAAAATCCAGAAATATAGCAAAATGAGATGGATGTAAGCAGTCCAAAGATGGTTAAAAATTAAAAAACCTTCTAATATGATTCATCAGTGAATAAGTCACATGAAAGTCAAATGGTCATCCTAAGAAAACAATAGAACATTTACTAATGTTAAGAATCCATCCTAATTAAAAACAAAACAACCGCAGGACACCTGGGTGGCTCAGTTGGATAAGCCTGGGGCTCTTGAGTTTGGCTCAGTTCATGATCTCAGGGTCATGAGATGAGCCTTTTGTTGGGCTCCGTGCTCAGCACAGAGTCTGCTTGAGGTTCTCCCTCCCACCCCCCTTCATGTGCACGCTCTCTCTCCAATAAATAAATAAATAAAATCTTTTTTTTAAAACCGACCTCTAAAATAATAAAAAATCTCTTAACACATACACAGTATCTTTCTCAAGCCAGTAACTTTAAACCTGTTTCCATGAAAGTCTGGACCAAGACAGGAATGCTAGAACCATTTATAGTTATTTTATGTTTGTGAATATTGGCCAGTATGATGAAATCATTAATGATTGTTCTGGCATTTCTGACATGGTGTAGAATTATAAATAGAGTTGCTGGTTTGGCACAGGTATTGTTTATGTACTAAAGGATATTAGAGATTTTGTTTTAAGTATGATGGAGTCAGTCAGGCCCCAACTTTCTCTTTACTTTTCCTCGATTACCTAATCTTCACACAAATAACATTCTAATAGCCTGTCCTGAAAACCCAGGACTCCTTCTAAGTATGCAGGGGACTGTTTCTTCCAGCACTACTTGGGATTCCTGCCATACAGAGAGAAGCTCAAGAACATTGTATTCTCCATCTCCAGGATCAAAGGGCCAGTGGCCACGTGCCCTTCCCAGCCGTGGGGCTGAATGTGGCACTGACTTAACAGCCACAACAGGTACTGAAGAAGAGCTGTGGTCTGACCCCAACTCTGTTCCAGCAAAGTCAATAGTTGAGGACATAGAATCCGAGGGTTGCTACCGAGTGTCTCTGTGATGACTTTCTATTTTAATTCCTGTATTTACTCATATCCCTTAATCTTTCATGGAATGGGAATAAAATAGTTGAAGGTGGGGGCGCCTGTCCATAAGAGTCACAGACATCCCCATGAAATGATGATACTAGTCCTTCTTTGTTCCTGGATTTTATTTCTCATAATGAAAATTATTCAATTTTCTGGGCACCCGGGTGGCTCAGTGGGTTAAAGCCTCTGCCTTCGGCTCAGGTCATGATCTCAGGGTCCTGGGATCGAGGCCTGCATCAGGCTCTCTGCTCGGCACAGAGCCTGCCTCCTCCTCTCTCTGCCTGCCTCTCAGCCTACTTGTGATCTCTCTCTCTCTGTCAAATAAATAAATAATTTTTAAAAATCTTTAAAAAAAAAAGAAAATTATTCAATTTTCTAACT
Source organism: Ailurus styani (assembly GCA_002007465.1). Lineage (NCBI taxonomy): Eukaryota > Metazoa > Chordata > Mammalia > Carnivora > Ailuridae > Ailurus > Ailurus styani. The sequence continues at coordinate 8,209,459 of LNAC01000013.1, read as the reverse complement.
TGCAGAATGGATAGGAATATGATTTGTAACCTGTGATTTACTAAAGCCTCATCGGGTTTTTGACAGTCACAATTTTTCCTTTTCTGGGATTTAGAGACCTTACACTTGGATGAGGGGCAGGTGAATTCTATGGTGTTCACGCCCCCAAACCCCAGGCCCAGATCTTTGTCTTAATGCTTCTTTTTTTTCCCCCAGGCTGATGCAGCCTGGGGCTCTGGGTTGCAGTTCTGGGACTTGCTTGGGATTCAAAGGTGAATGAAATATAAACCCAATTTGGAAGGAAATTAGAGGTCAACTCTAAAATTAAAGAATAACAGAATAAAGTGAAAGACAGGATAAGTAAGGAAGAAAAGAATGAAAGGAGGAATGGAGAGGGAAGAGAGGTGGGGAAGGCAAGAAGAAAAGAATCGTTGCCTAAGCTGAGACAAGACAAAAGGGGAGACACTACTGGTAATTCTACTGGTAAGACTGAGAAATGCTCATTACTTTATTTTAGATTCATTACGTACATGGTCAACTTTCTTTAAGAATTGCAAGTTTTGGGGCATCTGGGTGGCTCAGTCAATTAAGCATCTGCCATTAGCTCAGGTCACCAACCCAGGGTCCCGGAATTGAGCCCCATGTTGGGCTCCCTGCTCAGTGGGGAGCCTGCTTCTCCCTCTGCCCCTCCCCCTGCTTGTGCTCTCTCTCTCTTTCTCTCTCTGTCAAATACATAAAATCTTAAAAAAAAAAAAAGAAAGAAAGAAAGAAAGAAAAAGAATTGCAAGTTTTTTCAAGGCTGAAGTGAGTTTTAAGAAAGGAGAGGCTCTCACCCTGCCAAGTACACACGTGACCACGTCTCCTTCACAACAGGCCTGATGCAGAGTTTTAGTACCCACCGCCAGCCTGGCAATTTCAGAGAAGTCAGCTTTCGGTTGTTTTTTAGTCAGCAGAACCAATTCCCTGAAAAGAAAAATAAGTACGTCTTTAACCATATTTTGATTTCAATCCTTTCTAAAATTAATTCTGGTTCATTGAGTAACCAAAATAATAGAAATGCATTTGCAAATGTAGGAGGAAGAGAGTATATTTTAAATGCCTTCTATTTCTTCAAGATAGCACTCAGAGCCACACAAAGATCTACATCACAAAACAAATGCCATTCCATTCATAATCATGCAAAATACAGTCATTTTCACCATTGAAATGATCACTTAAGGAAGCTGAGTTGCTTTGATGGGTAATTTGGAAATTTATCTGACCTGACTTTCCAAGTAAAATTCTTCATCATGAAGGCAATAATTCTAAGAGTCTTGGGTCGCCCTTGCTTTCCTGTTGACAACTGAGCAACATCCCCCAAATTTCTCTGGCAATAAGGAAGTGGGCCTGCCTTATAAAGAGAACGAAGCTTTCGTCTAGCCCAGTGCTGTCCCAGATTGGGCGAGAAGGTGATAGAAGGAAGGATACATCTCTTCACAGGTAAACTTGGACAGAAATACGATCTGGGCCAGGAAAGAGGCACACGTCAAATTCTCATCCCACACTCTTCCATCCCTACCCCCAGGACACCACTAGATTTTTCTGTCCTACATGACACTGGAGCCAAATCTTTCCTATCTTCCCAGAGAAAAGAATACATTTGGTCTGCCAGCCTTTATCGTGCAGAACAGTTAAGTGTCTGTGTCTTCATGTACAGAATCTTTTGGGCACTAAAGCAGAGATAAGGGCTGTGAGCAGATGAGGCAGGAGACACTGGGTAGAAACGAAGACTGCGGTTTCAAGCCCTGCTCTATGTGCCCTATTGAACAGACAAGTAGCATACGTGTAAAGAAAGGAACCAGGTTTGCACTGAGAGACATTATTAAATGAAAGAAAAATGACTTTTCAAATGAGTTTGATCAAATGGGGTGACCCAACAGCGACAGGGTTCACATATCTCAATTAGTAACTTACACTGCTTTTGCTACTTGGTGCTTGAACTTAATCCCAATTTCACATAAATGGTGATGCCTCAAAGATATTTCTCTAACGTATTTTCTGATGGGTTCTAGCTGCAATTAGAAAAACAATTCATCAAAGAAATGTGGTTGTAACAGGAAAAGTCACTCTTGTCATTAGGAAACAAGAGAGAAAAGTAAAAGTGGTTTATCTCCTCAAAATTAGAAAATCCTTATTGTTTTATTTAAGAGAACCAATACAAAAGTACAATGTGGTTTGTTTTGTTCGTTTGTTTTATAAAATAGCATCTTACTTCCCAGAGATCAGTTGTTCTAGAACCTCAAACATTTGGAATAAAAAGAAGACATGAAATTGAGGAAACAAAAGTCCAGAAAGCCACAAGAATAAATTTCAATAATGTCTTACAGTTGTATTTGTTTTTATTCAAGTTACTAGCTCTGTCATGTTGGACATGTTTCCTACTGCTTATCTAAAATATATGCTCCAGCTTTGCAATTTTCATTAATGAAGTCCCCCTCCCCCAATATGTTCATCGTTTTTAACCCAGGATTTTTACTTTGGAAACTTGCAAATAAATTCTTCTACATAAATAAAAATATAATTATGTAAAAAGAAGAACATGCATGTCTTGTTAAGATGGCAACAATTTGGAGACAAATAAAATGTCTCAACAGCAGAGCGATGGTAAAATAAATAATGGCACATTAATTTTGACAAAATGTGTATTTCCAATAAAAAGTAGGTATGTTTAAATCTCGAATCAAAACTATATATTCAGTGTGATCACAACAACGTACAAAATAAAATCTGTGACTGGAAAAATAAATAAAAAAATACTGAAATTGGTACCTCTGTGTACTGGGAATATTAGTAATATTTTAAAATATCAGAGCAGCTCTATATTTTCACTTAAAACATTATAATGAGCATAGATTATTTTTACTTTGGTTAACTGTACCTTACAGTGCTATTTTTAAGAACAAGTCAAAAAATATATACAAAGGCAATATTCAAACCACGAAACTAGCACAATAATTATAATTTAATTTAATAATTACTATTAAATATAATGAATTACATTTATAATTAATTATAAATATAATTATTACTTTAATCCTGATTTTGTTGTAGTATACTCATTTAAAATCTAGTTCAAACAAGCTTGTCTACTTCTTCAAGAGTCTCTGAAGACTTAACTCATAAACCACATTCTCTGATCATAGACACAATTTTTACACATTTGGTTATGTCATTTCTTAAGGTAGAAGCACGAACTATTAGGAATAGACATCCTGGAAGCAGCAATACTGTAAAGATCATAAAGTGGGGTAGGAGAGGAAAGAACTCTTGGCCAAATTTATAGGGACATGTTATACATTAAGGAAAATTCTCCACTGGGAAGGGTTATGATTAAGAAAACTTTGTAACTTAAAAAAGTACTTTACCCTTACTTCAGTTACTTTACTTTAAAAAAGTAACTTTCGCTCAAGTTACTTTAAAAAAAGCTTAACCTCAACAAAAAGTTTCATTCTTTAGAAATGTGAAGTAATGAGATATAAGTCTGCATGATCATTCATTCTTCTGTTTTTAATTAATACAAACCTAAAAGGAAAAAAACAAACTATCCTGCTTAGGAATTCAGAATTGACTTCTGAAGGAGTCACTAGGGAACAAATGGAGAGGGAGGTAATATATATATATACATTACTATATACATATTAAAGTTATATATGATAATGATAATATCTTTAATGGTAATAGCTATAATTATTGAGTACTGAGCTTATGCCAGAAACTCTTTAGATAACATTTAATTTCTTATTAAGGTAGATGCTGAGGAGCTCAACAGGAAAAATAGGTTTAGTGGAATAGAGAAATAGGGGTTTTGAAGAATATGAGATAAATTAGCACTGAGAATATCAAAGAAAACAGAATCAAGTGGCACTGCATTTAGTCTTGAGGGATTCATCAAAATGATTATCAAACTACTACTCGTTTCAGTACAACCTTTGGAAAATTCACCTGGTGCCCTCTCTAGTAAAGATGGTCATTTTATGTAGATACTTAAAGCATTTTATGTTGATATTTAATAAGAATGCATGATAAGTACTTTTATCATAGAACTAATCATTGATTTACATCTCTTCAGTGAAAGAGAAAAGGCCTTAAATGTGATAGATTGTATTTTCCAAAGATGGCTGCAGTGAAATCTTCTATCCCAGGCTCTTCATAAACAATGAGATTTTGACAATTTTCCCATCAAGAGGTATAGTATATATACTATCCCTTTCAAACCGGTAAGGTTTTATAGTGTTTCAACCAATAGTGTGTGACAGAAGTAACTTCTGAGGCTAGCTCATAAAAGGGCCATACAGCTTCTGCTTTATCCACTAGAATATGCATTCTTGAAGACTTTGGCCACATGTAAGCAATCCAACTGCCCTGAGGCTACCATGCTGTGAGGAATCCCAAACTAGCCAAGGCAGAGAGACCATGGAAAGGCCCTGAGATTCTATGAGAAGTAAGCAATATTGAACTAGCCCCTGGGTGGTTCAGCCCCCCAGAGTCCTAGATCCAGCCATTATCTGACTGCAACCACAAGAGAGATCATGAGCCAGAAGTGCCCAGATGAGCCCTTCCTGAACTCCTGACACATAGAATTCATGAGAGATAATGAAATGACTGTTGTCGGCTTGAATCAATAAATTTTGGGGTGTTTTGATATGCAACAATAGTAACTTGAATATTAAATATTTATGATGAAGTAATGTCTGTGCTAAATCATACTTCTCAAATTGTAATAATATGAATTGCCTCACTATCTCATTACAGTGAAGTCTTATTTAGTAGGTCTGGAGAAGAGCTTCAGATTCTGCGTTTCCAATGAGCTTCCCAGTGATACATAGGCTGCTGGTCCACAGTCCACAATTTGCAGAGTAAGGTTCTCAATAACAGTTGCCGTATGAATATTTTACCTTTATCTGGAAACATTCAGTTTTATTTTCTTCTTGGCAACATGACTGGATAGCTGTTTCATAGCAAGCAGACATGGTCAGAATAGTGGGTCCATACAAGAATGGATGCTTACGAGATGTTTCATAAATGTACCTGTAATTTGGCAAATACAAAGTTGTGTAATTTAGAATTTAAGAACATGTGACAACACTGTTTCTTCATCCAGTTTTGTTGACCTGAACTTCTAGAATCTTATGGTGAAAGAGAGGAGGTGACACAGTACATAAACACATCACATGTTCACGTCACTCTGGACAGATCACTGTGACGTTAGACAGTCACTGAATGCCCGTGAAGTGAACAACTGTAACTTCCAGGCTAGTGGGGAAAGAAAAAGTAACTAAAACTTGTCATTTTTATATGAGAAAGAAAGTTCAGTAGTCCAATCTAAATTGTAAATGCAGGATTGTACAGCTGGTACAGGAGCATTAAATTTAGAAACTATTAGTGAGGGGGGAAGAGTCTCCCAAGATCATCCAGATGTCCTTTCTAGACCAGGAAAGTTAATGTCATTGTCCTCCTAGATGTGCCCCTCAATATTTTGGTTTGAGACTAAGTCCCCTGTCTTTCTTTTCCTCTCTAGTTCTTTCATTCCTCACATTCACAGAGCCTGGGCATCAGGCCTGCCTTTCACTTATAATACATATCTTCTCCTCTTTTTGCAAAACTTGCTCAAAAGACCCCACAGACCCACATGCAAAAATACTCAACAAGATGACATTACAGGCAAAACTGGCTCAATGCTCACAGAAATCCATTTTCTTTTCCTGTGTGCACAGGAAGACTCCCTTGCAATTAGTTTGAGAACACGTAACTTGAGTTCTGGATGATGAAATATGAATGAATGTCCTCCACACCGTGGAGGTATGGCTGTTAATGTCTCTGCACAGTTACTCTGTGCAGTTACACTGCTCTCTCTTTTTCTCTTTCACAGTGACCTGGGAAACACATGCTTCAGATAACATAGAGATGGAAACATCTCACAATCCCAGTTACCCCTTGGAGGAGAATTGTCGGGAGCTGAGCCCAGTTAGAGAGCGATGAGCTGCCAAGTGTCAGAGTAGCCAACTAAAATGAAATGAAAGTAATACTCAAGACTTTAATCACTTACTGGGATAACATGAGCAACAGGTTAAACTTGAGAAAGTGTTGACTCCCCACCCACTCCCCCTGTCCACTTGCCTCTCGGGGTCCTGACCAGCTGAGGATCAGGTAGAGCACCACAGACTTGGGGATGGCTTCTTCTTGAAGGATTCCCAAACAAAAGGTTCCTGTGGTTTTAAGGACCTTGGGGCAGAGAGAAGGAGAGGGGAAAAGGCCAGGAGTGGGAAAACCCTGAGTGCTGAGCCAAAGTGCACAGAAGTCTGTCCAAGTTTCTCCCTCCATTCTGCCAATTAGGAAGCCTCAGCAGAGGCCCCTGATCTAGGAATGAAGCTATGCACAAAAACATGGCAGGTAATGAGGGGGACCCATAGGGACCAAGCCCTTCACTGAAGCTCCTTCAGAGACTGAAATCTGTTTTGTCCCAGTCTGGTGTGGGAAGGGCAGCTTGCCCCCCTGAGGCCTGTCATCTATAATTGCCTATTGTCAGGCCTGGAAAAAAAAAAATCATGCCCAGGAGTCAACCAGGAGCCAGACTCTTTGACAGTCACTGAAAGGAACCACCCAATTTAGACTGTGATATGAAAAAGAAATAAATCTTCATTCGATTTAGCCAAAATTTAGAATTTTAGGATTTTTTTATAAATTTAGGATTTCCTCGTGACCACATCATAGCTTAGTCCATCCTAATTATCATAGTACTATCACTAATGCAAGTTTAATATGTAATATTTATAAAGTAGGCCAAAGTCACCAGACAAATGGTGACACCAGAAAACCAGGTTTTCAATACTGAAAGGATAATGGAGGAAGTGATAGATAGAATAAGGACTTGGTTCACGTTTTAGCTTGCCCCCACCCCCAGTTCCTTGTATAATACAAAAATCTGTATGCCTGCTCCTTTGGGATTTAACTCCAAGAACTTTTGGGATCCCAGAGAAGGATACAGGCGCAGAAACCACTGAATCCAAAAGAAAAATTGCTACCATTGCCTTCCCTGGAACAATTGAAAAAGCAATTGTATCTCATGATGAATAGCCAAGGAAACGCTAAAAATGTTTTAATAGAAATTCCCTGAGTGCCACAGTGTCTAAAAGACAAAATCCCACCCAGCAGGTGGCTAGAGTTTCTGGGATCAGGGACTATATCCATTTGTGACTTCATCAGAAGAGTATTTCTTGCTGCTCTCTGACCAGATAGGGAATAGTGGTGCCATAGTGAAAAACAAGAGATTTGCAGGAGACCTGAAGCACTAACCAAACATTAACAGAGACCTTATCTAACAACCGGTGTGTAGCAATCCTGTGGTAACATTTCCTTTCGGTTAAAAGTACAAAATCTTTTCTTGTGGGTGGATGATCACCGAGGTGGTGGCCATTAGAGTTGTTTACCAGAGACTTCCAACTCTGGTTGAAGTGATGAATGTTGCTTCTAAACAAGCTTAAGAAGCAATGCGTGATTTACTATCGTCCCTTTCCCTTGCCGTAGTAATCAAAGAAGCAAGTGTTGAGATGGTGTCTTTGTCAACCTCGGTCCCCAAGTGACTATGATAAGCAGACCTTCTACCAATCTACATTGGACAGATAGCATGAGGTGGGGGGGGAACAAATTTTTTATTATATTGAGCTGCTTAAAATTGGAGGTTATTTGCTATCACACTAAAGTTAGCTTATCCTGGTATTATATTCTTGTTTTTTAAAAACCTATAAAGGAATAAGATAGAATGGAAAAAATCTTTTAAAATATTAAAACCTATCAAGGAAAAAATCATCCACAAACCATGGAGGGAGAAAAATAGGCCAAATAATAGAACTGAACATCATTCATTGGCAAGACTTAGAAGAGTAGGTCTGTGCTTCCCCAAAAGCCCTTCTTCATTCTCGCCAAGGGGCCCCAAACCCTGGAAGTTTAGTCAATAGGCTCCTATCAGCAGACTTTCTCAAGCACAACTTGTAGAAACAGAACAGAAAAGAACAGCAGAACTGAGATTATCAACATACAACTGTCTCCCAACATAAGGCAAATTCTTGGTCAATATGAAATTTCTCCAAAGCCATTCAGTACCTCTGTTCTTTATGGTGTATGCTGAATTAAGAGTTCACTTTTCTGCTACAGTAACAGTTCCCTTAGAAGATATTCAATATGAGCCAATCTAATTTCAAATCTCCAAAGACAAAATTTAACTTAGTCTAAGGAAAAGCTTTCTGATAATTAGAGCCATTTAAAAAAATGGAATGTCCCTATTGCAAGGTAACATAGGGTCATGCTTGATTGGAAGTTGGGTTCTATAGTCAGACATACAATAGAAGCTTACAATAATTAAAACTGCTATTGAAAATTCCTTAGATAATCCAAAGGTACAATAACTATATATTTTTTTAAAGATTTTATTTATTTATTTGACAGAGAGAGACACAGTGAGAGAGGGAACACAAGCAGGGGAAGCAGCAGAGAGAGAGGGAGAAGCAGGCCTCCCGCTGAGCAGGCAGCGAGATGCAGGGCTTGATCCCAGGACCAGGGGAATCATGACCTGAGCAGAAGGCAGACGCTTGATGACTGAGCCACCCAGGCACCCGAAACTATGGTTTTAGTTTTTGTAGACTATGCTATCTTTTGAAAAATCTGAAAGAGCTGACCTCTCCACCCAGCTCTGATATATGTTACTGTTTCCTTGGTTGAGAATTAAATGAACTTATTGCCTTATAATTATGAGTCAAGTAATGAGAAAATTATTTTTCCTCTGAATATTTATAGTTGTTTGCACCTAAGTTAAGATTAGCATTTAAAATAAGTCCTTAATATTGACTTCACTGTAAATATTCCAGAAGAGATTTCATTTGCAGCCTGAGTATTGGTTAGATATTATCATCTCTGAATGTTCAATCCAAACCTGATTTTATAATTCTCCTTTAGAGCAGCACTGTAGTAAATAGGTAGCTGAGTCCTATTTTGGTTCCCATTTGGTTGCCCTTGATGTCAGACAAGTTGGAACCTGCCCAATCTCCATCCCTTAGTGCTTTCTTTTCTTTTTTTCTTTTTTTAAGATTTATTTATTTATTTGAGAGAGAGAGAGGGAGAGAGCGCGTGCGTGTGTGCGCACACACACACACACACACACACACACTCACACATGCAGGCATCCACAACCAGGAGGAGAGGCAGAAAGTCTTAAGCAGACTCCACTCTGACCGCAGAGCCCAACGCAGGGCTTGATCTCCAGACCCTGAGATCAGGACCTGAGCTGAAACTAAGAGTTGGACACTTAACCGACTAAGCCACCAGGCACCTCAGTCCTTTCTACCTAGGTGCCTAGGGCCAATTAATTTCTTCTTGAAGGCTCAATAATGTCTGGGGCAATTCTGCCCCCACATGGGTGAATTAAAGGAGTTTACACATTCAACATTGAGTCACCCTGTCTGCTCATTCATCTCTGGTTTAAAGTTTCGTGTCTAAAATCTGAAATCAAATCACTACCATGCTCCTTGCCCTCTAGAACCAGCAATCAGATCTTTGCCTTATTCCCATTGTCTGAGCCTGTCTTGATAAGATGGCTAGAATTACATTGCTTGAGAACTGAAGCTTTTTGTTTCTCTTATCATTTCTACCTCTCTAGGCATTGGTTTCCTGCCTCTAAACCTAAGCCACTTGCTCATACCTCTTTACAAATAAACCTCTATGCTCCCCAGGAAAACAAAATAGAAGTTTGCCTACCCATTTGCTATAGTGCTATCCACTCCAAGTGGGAATTATAGAATCAGAGTTTATGAGTAGAAAACTCATCTCCGTCTAATCTGCAGCTGTTACTTATTCCTAGGTTCCCACTGACAGACCCTCTCCATGCCCTATCAGATACCTTCTCTGCTATCCCCTGATGACTCTCCCAAATGCCAGCCCCTTGTCAGGGCTATTGCCTGCTCTCTGTCCCCAATACTCCGTTTATTATGCTCTGCCTACTTGCTGTACCTTTCAACATCGTTTGCTACTACTCTGACTAATCTAACCATTAAGGAGATGGATTCTTTACACTGTCCTAGTCATTTTTTTTATATTCTATTTTTTTATTTTATTTTTTTAGTGATCCAAGATTCATTGTTTATACACCACACCCAGTGCTCCATGCAATACATGCCCTCCTTAATACCCACCACCAGGCTCACCCATCGCTCCTCCCTGCTCCCCTCCAAAACCCTCAGTTTGTTTCTCAGAGTCCACAGTCTCTCATGGTTCGTGTCCCCTTCCAATTTACCCCAATTCACTTTTCCTTTCCTTCTCCTAGAGTCCTCCATTTTATGTCCTAGTCATTTTTTTAAGTTTATTTTAAATTTTTTTTTGTCCTAGTTATTTTTAATGTTTCTACACATAGACATTTCCATGCCCTGTCAGGTTCACTGAGATTGTAACTGTCATTCTGAGGGAGCAAAATATATATTGTAGCTCAAATCTTTACCTTAATTCATGTAATAAAGCATTGTATTCTCAGAGGCCCATATATACAAAAAAGATCTGTCTTCAAAATTGGAAAACACTCTTCTTCAGAGAGTATGGCAAGGAGAAATGACCTACCTCTCCTTCACTGATGCTTGATTCTCTTTGTCCACCTCACATATGTGCTCAGGATTTGGAATTTGGAATATATCACTGTAATCTGCATCATCTTTTTTGTAAAATAGGAAGCACTTGAGTCTTGCTTTGTTATTTATATTGCAACAGTCAGAAAACTCCTGTTTGTCAGCCTTTCCTTGGTTATTACAAATGTGCTCTAGGAAGGTAGTCATCTGCAGGAGGAAATAATAATTTAAAGGGGAAGTACGTGTGATTTACATTCCTAGGGAAGTTAAAGAATGATTATCAAGAAAAGGCCACTGATGGGTGCCTGGGTGGCTCAGTGGGTTAAAGCCGCTGCCTTCGGCTCAGGTCATGATCCCAGGGTCCTGGGATCGAGGCCCACATCGGGCTCTCTGCTCAGCAGGGAGCCTGCTTCCTCCTCTCTCCTCTCTCTCTGCCTACTTGTGATCTCTCTCTGTGTGTCAAATGAATAAATAAAATCTTTAAAAAAAAGAAAAAAAGAAAAGGCCACTGAGCATATGATCTTACTCTCTGTGTTTAATAAATCCCTGGACATAGTTCTTTAGAGCAAAAGATTTTTGGTTTTTAAGTCTAAATTCCCACATGCTAGACATGGGCCAAATGGAATTTATCATTCTGTCCTTTCCAAAATAATTGTGATTTCAAATTCATTTTCATACAGTTGTTAAGAGGTACTAAACATAAGCCAAAATCCCAGAGCCTAAGGAAATCAAGATATTTTTTAAACTATCCACTAAGAAATAAATGCAGTTTACTTTCCTTGCTTCCTAGTTGTTTTCAGTTTGGTTTCCATGGGAAGTTATTTTAAGAATTGAACTCTGAGGCAGTGTGTATTCAGCGTCAAATGTTCAAATGAAAATGTAATAATTCAGTTAGTTTTCAAATACCTTTGAGTGGCAGTAAATGTGTGGGATGCTGTAAACCTCAAATAACATGCATGTCCAGATTTAAGGAATAAAAGCAGAAAAAAGGCCATCATTTGAAGTAGAAATAAGAAGGAGTCACTATAAAATAAGTGAGACTAGTGACTGGCAGAAGCACTTCATTTCCAATGTGTTTTAGGGACGCCTGGGTGGTACAGTCAGTTAAAGCATCTGACTCTGGATTTTGGCTCAGGTCATGATCTCAGGGTCCTGGGATGGAGCCTCACATGGGACTCCACGCTCGGCAGGGAATCTGCTAGAGGAGCCTCTCTCCCTCTACCTCTGTGCCTCCCCCCCCCACTCTCTCTGTAAAATAAATAAATAGATCTTTAAAAAAATAAAATAAAATGTGTTTCTAATTAGACTGATTGTTTTTCTATGTCTACTAAGAGTCTAGTAAGAAATAGGTAGGTTTTAGCTCCAAGAAGATGGAATCATAGTAATTTTAAAAAACTGACCAATAAAGAAGAAAACTCTTGATTTGTAGTTTAAAGTGTTTGGCATGAGATAAGTGATCCAAAAAATATGTAGACTGCACAAATATGTTAGTGTTCATCAAGACTTTGCTCATCATAAGACAGACATACTTTATGAGATATAGTAATCCCCAAGATTTTCTACTAACTAGGGAAAAGAGCCTATAATAATATTCACTTCTTTCTTCTTTTTCATATACTCTAGAAACTTTTTTAAAATTAGTACTTTGGTTCCCCAGGAACCTTTATATGAAGATGTCAGATAATAGTATTCCAGTGGGAGAGGCAGAGCAACCAATTGAAATGAACAAATTGGCCTTTAGGTTATAATTCATTCTCTAGAGCATTTGGTTCTCAGAGTTTGATCTCCCAGAGATGAAATGAAGAATTTTGGCTTATAAACCTACAAAGATTATAGTTTGAGTGTGACTGATATACATATTGTTGCCTTAAAATCCTCTACCTAATTCTTCAACATCCTACTTCATAACAACACCTTTTGGTTGGAATTTTAGTTTAAAAAAAGAGAGAGAAAGGCAAAACTTGATTCACCTACCAACTGGTGAGAGCATTCTGATGGTGACTCGTGTGCCTTGAGGATCTTGCACTTGTCTGCAAGATCTACCAACTCTTCAACTATGGTTTGTACTTCTTCGTAAGTTAATTTCTGAAGAAACTGTGCCACCATAATGCTGGTGCTGAAACATAACACTTGTGAGAGTGTTAAAGATGAAATCAAACTCTTCCTCCATCATTGTTAGATCACTGCCCCCTCCCCCTTCCAAAATGATTGTGATTTCAAATTTCAGAAGAGAGAATATTGATAACAAAACTCACATGTCTCTTAAGTTCTCCTGTAGATAATTCTGGCTATTAATGTGGTGCAAGGCTGAGGGGAAAAAATGAGATTTTATTTGCATAACAGGATATTTTCAAACTTGAAATCTTTATAATTCTGAAATCTGTATTTATTCACTTATAAATTTCCAGATATATTTTATTTACCATCAAAAATTAAAATGAATTACCAGACTATATTTTCACTTGTGTTTGCATTCTGTGAATGACTTCTTTCTATTCATATATGGTCCTTGAAATCTGTCATTAGCCCACAAAAAAGTTGCATGTACTTGTGTTGACACACCTGAATTAATTAACATGATTTGGTTATTTAACTCCTTATATTAGAAGTTAATATCATATCCAAGGAATAGTAAGAAAATTAAAGTTCAACATTGGGAGCAAATGTATAAACAGCACTTTGCCAGGCTTCATTTGGCAAAGACAATATCTCACCCATTTTGGATTTACTCATCAACTTTATCTTTCTTATAACCTCCACTCACCACACACACACACACACACACACACACACACACACACACACACACGTTCCCTATTGAAAACAGTATCTTCTTATACTAACCAGTTCTAAAGAGCTGAGCAGCTTTCTATGAAATAAAGAAACTATTATCATATCTATTACAGGGAAAGGCTTTGGAGTCAGTTACTCTGAGTTCAATTTCTAGCTCTGATACTGAGTGTGGCCTTGGGAAAATAGTTTAAGCTCTCAAACTTTGTTTCTCTACCTAGAAAACGTAAATAAACTCTACCACGTTGGATAGTTGTTAGGATTAAATGTAAACATATGTGTGTACTGCTGAGCACAGCACCTAGCACCGAATAGGTACTGAAGAATGTAGCTCATATTATTCCTGCTACTATAAACACAGTTGCTTTACCCAAAATCATTTGCCCAAATTCAAACACAAGTTTGATTCCCTCATTTCCTCACCTAGAGTGGAAATAAGGCTAAAATGAGATCTACCTGTGTGTGGTGCCTCAATATATTAGCTTTCTTTCTGCATCCCTTCCACAAACTAATTTCTGGCAATTTCCAATGACCGTGTTGACAGTGTTGAGCACTGAGGAAGATAAGCCTTTTCTTAGTAATTACTTTAGTGGTCATTATGCCTTATGTCCTGACACATGGGATGTATAGATTGTAAATAGGATCCCTACCTGCAGCTAGTAAACTTCTCTGAAGAGTTTGACATTGAACGTAGCTGAAGAAAACAAGAAAACATGTGGGTCTAAGAGTCTTCATTGTTCCAGATGAACCTTTAAAGAAGGTGTTCTATCATCTCAAAGAACTGAAGAATCCTTTTTATACTCTTTTCAAGTAACAACTATTAATAATTAACCTTTTTCTGGTGAATATTTTTTCTAGGCCAGTACAACCCTGATAAAATTGAAGAAATTCATGACAATGGAGAAATATTGTTAATGGATGGCATTCATTAATGAATACTGGATTTTAAAATGAGTCATGTCAATCTACTTGTTTTTTTCCCCCAAGATTATACCATGTAGGCCTTGTAGTAATCAATAATCACCTTTGGTCCACATCTCATTTGCTGGGAAGGCCTGTTGACACGGACAAAGTTCTAAAGTGGCAGGAGGGAAGGTAAACATGTACTATCACAGATTCAAATAAATGGCTAAAGCCCTGGTTCCAGAGCTGGGCACATTTTCAAGTCCCTAGAAGGGGTGGCAGGGCATAGGCCTTGGGAGCAGACCCAAGGAAATGGGGCCTAATTTATTGTTTATTGTGAGTCTGGTGCTTTATAGGACCTTATTTAGCCAACAGTATTCTTATTTCTTGAATAAGAAATTAAGACTCAGGATCATATAGGCCTGCCCACCATACTAGGTAGTCACCTAAGAATGGCACCTGGAAGACTCGAGTTCTGGAAAAGGCCAGGAACACATCGTGCAGTCTGCCTAAAGGCCGTAAAGCTGCTGACAGCACTGGCAAGGATGAACCAAGACAAGTGCACAGGCAGCCTCTTGGCCCAGTAGCTATATGAGATTGAGAGCATCATGAAACTCAAGGGCAGACACAAGGACAACATGGAGTTGCTGGACCAGTGAAGACATCAGGATGCAAGTGGGCAGATGAAGCACGTCCTGGTGCTGAAGGTGCTCAGTGAGAAGTGGGAATTGGCAATGAATTTGGGCCTTTTCTTCTCTTGATTCAAGGAATGAACTTTTTCAATGACCCGGGACAGGCAATCGGAAATCACTTCTGAGTGCATGTAGCTCTTGAGGATTATATCTGAGGCAGACCCAGAGAACCTGGATTTTCCCTGCCAGGTCAGGGCCCATCCACAGGACTGAGAAGCTAGCCTAAAGCAGCACGTGGGAGTGTCAAGTTCTGGGGAAGCTTGGGAACACACCACGTAGCCTGTATGTAGGGTACAGGTGCAGGAGTCTGGACGGCTTTGCAAGGACGTGGCTTGTTGGGCGGCAGGAATATCCTTCACTAAGCGACACCCAGCAGCCTTGACCAATCTGGATGCCTTGCAAGGGCTGATTCCAGTATGCTTACCATGGTATCCTCAATAAGAGACATTCAGGAGTCATGTTTGTTACAGAAGGCTGGGACTTCAGAAAATAGGCAGACCAGAAGCACTTGGATTGCCCTGCCATGTTGGAAACAGAAGAAACTGAAAATTTGAATAGACCAATTACCAGCAATGAAATTGCATCAGTAACCAAAAACTCCTGACAAACAGAAGTCCAGGGCCAGATGGCGTCACAGGCAAATTCTACCAAACATTTAAAGAAGAGTTAATACCTATTGGGTTTTGTTTTTGTTTTGTTTTTTTGAGTTAATACCTATTTGAAGCAGGAGAGCTAGGTTCTTGTCTCACAGACTCCAAGAATGAATCTCATGGACAAAGGAGAGTGAACAAAGCAATAGAGTTTTATTAAGCAAGGATACAGATAAAGCTCTCCGGGGTGGGAGGTGTCCCGAGGGTTGCCAACATAGGCCTCCACCGACGGGCTTTCATCTAAAATTGACCAGGGAGCTTGTGGCCTTAACATTCTTGTGATGTCTTGGTTTGAGTCAGAACTGGTGATAACATCTTTAATGGCTTACTTCTACTTTGGGTCTGGTTATTCTTTGAGGTTCACAATATGACTGCCATGAAAAGACCCCAGTTCTGACGCCCAGGGCAGGGTGGTCTGGTTTGTTCCCTTATCTCTGATTTCATTGTGCCTCAGCATTCCGCCTGATCACATAGCCTCCGACCTAGCCCCACCTGCCCCTTACTCATATTCTCCTCAAACTACTCCAAAAAATAGAAGGGGAAAGGAAACTTCCAAATTCATTCTATGAGGCCAATATTAAGCTGATACCAATATAAGAAAAAACCACCACAACTATGACAGACTGTGGACTCTGAGAAACAAATAGAGGGTTTTAGAGGGGATGGGCATAGGGGGATGGGTGAGCCTGGTGGTGGGTGTTAAGGAAGGCACGTATTGCATGGAGCACTGGGTGTTATTTGTAAACAATGAATCTTGGAATACTATATCAAAAACTAATGATGAAAAAGTTCATTCCTTGAATCAAGAGAAGAAAAGGCCCAAATTCATTGCCAATTCCCACTTCTCACTGAGCACCTTCAGCACCAGGACGTGCTTCATCTGCCCACTTGCATCCTGATGTCTTCACTGGTCCAGCAACTCCATGTTGTCCTTGTGTCTGCCCTTGAGTTTCATGATGCTCTCAATCTACAACTAATGTTGTATGGTGACTAACATAACACAATAAAAATTTTTTTAAAAAACCCACAGAAAAAGAGATCTACAGGCCAAAGTCTCTGATGAACATGGATGCCAAAATCATCAACAAAATACTAGCAAACTGAATCCAACAATACATTTAAAAAATCATACACCACAATCAAGTGGGATTTAGTCCCAGGTTGCAAGGTGGTTTAATATTTGCAAACCAATCAGTATGATACATCACATTAACAAGAGAAAGGATAATAACTATGAAATCATTACAACAAATACTGAAAAAGCATTTGGCAAACTGCAACATTTATTCATGATATAACCCCTCAACAAAGTAGGTTTACAGGGAATACCTCGTTATAATAAAGGCCTATATCAGGAACAAGACAAGGATGTCCACTCTCACCACTTTTATTCAACATAGTACTAGAAGTCCTAGCCACAGCAATCAGACAACAAAAAGAAATAAAAGCATTGAAATTGGTAAGGAAGAAGTTAAATTTTCTCTATTTGCAGATGATATACTACTATATCTAGAAAACCCTAAAGACTACAGCAAAAAACTGTAGAACCGACAAATGAATTCAGTAAAGTCACATGTTGCAAAATCAATGTACAGAACTCTACTACATTTCTATATACTAATAATGAAGCAGGAGAAAGAGAAATTAAGAAAACAATACCATTTATAACTGCACCAAAAATAATAAAATACCTAGAGTAAACTTCACCAAGGAGGTAAAAGACCTGTACTCTGAAAACTACAAAACAGTGATGAAACACATTGAAGATGACACAAAGAAATGGAAAGACATTCCATCCTCATGGTTTAGAAGTGAAAATAATTGTTTAAATGTCTGTACTATCCAAAGCAATCTATACATTTAATGCAATCCCCACTAAACAGCATTTTGCACAGAACTAGAACAAACCATCCAAAAATTTGTATGGAACTATAAAGGATGCCAAATAGTCAACACAATCTTGAAAAAGAAAAACAAAACTGGAGGTATCACAATTCCAGAATTCAAGTTATATTATACAACTGTAGTAATGAAGATACTATGGGACTGGCACAAAAATAGACACATAGGTCAATGGAACATAATAGAAAACTCAGAAATAGGGAGCCTGTGTGCCTCAGTTGGTTAGGCAACTGCCTTTGGCTCAGGTCATGATCCCGAAGTCCCGGTTTCGAGTCTGACATTGGGCTCCCAGTTACATGGGGAGTTTGCTTCTCCCTCTGACCTTCTCCCCTCTCATGCTTTCTCTCACTCTCTCTCTCAAATAAATAAATAAAATCTTAAAAAACACCCCTCAGAAATAAACCCACAATTATGTGGTCAATTAATCTTCTACAATGGAGGAAGGAATATGCAATGGGAAAAAGAGTCCCTTTGACAGATGGTGTTGGTAAAAATGGACAGCTACATACAAAAGAATGAAACCGGACCACTCTCTTACACCATATACAAAAAATAAACTCAAAATAGATTAAAGAGCTAAATGTGAGACCTGAAACCATAAATATCCTAAAGACAGAACAGGCGCGCCTGGGTGGCTCATTGGGATTAAAGCCTCTGCCTTCCGCTCAGGTCATGATCTCAGGGTCCTGGGATAGAGGCCCACATTGGGCTCTCTGCTTAGCAGGGAACCTGCTTCCTCCTTTCTTCTCTCTCTCTCTGCCTACTTGTAATCTCTCTCTCTGTGTCAAATAAATAAATAAAATCTTTAAAAAAAAAACAAATAAAGACAGAATAGGCAGCAATTTCTCTGACATCAGCCATAGCAACATTTTTTTAGATATGTCTCCAGAGCCAAGGGAAATAAAAGCAAAAATAAACTACTGGGACTATGTCAAAATAAAAAGTTCTTGCACAGTAAAGGAAACAATGAGCAAAACTAAAAGGAAATGGGAATTTCTGAATGGGAGGAGACATTTGCAAATGATGTATCTGACAAAGGGTTAGTATCCGAAATATATAAAGAACTGATACAACTCAACAACCCAAAAAACAAATAGTCCAATTAAAAAATGGGCACAAGACATAAACAGACATTTCACTAAAGAAGATATCCAAATGTGCCAACAGGCACATGAAAAGTTACTCAATATTGCTCATTGTCAGGGAAATGAAAATCAAAACTACAATAAGATCTCACTTCACACCTCTTAGAATGGCTAAAATCAAAAACATAAGAAACAACAGGTATCGGCGAGAATGTGGAGGGAAACAAACTCTCATACACTATTAGTTGGATTGCAAACTGGTCAGCCACTGTGGACAACAGTATGGAGATTCCTCAAAAAATTANGAAGATATCCAAATGTGCCAACAGGCACATGAAAAGTTACTCAATATCGCTCATTGTCAGGGAAATGAAAATCAAAACTACAATAAGATCTCACTTCACACCTCTTAGAATGGCTAAAATCAAAAACATGAGAAACAACAGGTATCGGCGAGAATGTGGAGGGAAACAAACTCTCATACACTATTAGTGGGATTGCAAACTGGTCAGCCACTGTGAACAACAGTATAGAGATTCCTCAAAAAATTAAGACTAGAACTACAGTGTGTTCCAGTAATCATACAACTAGGTAATTATCCAAAAAATACAAAAACACTAATTCAAAAGATAAATGCATCCCTCTATTTATTGTTACATTATTTACAATAGCTAAATTATGGAAGCAGCCCAAGTGTCCATCAACTGAAGAATGGATAAAGAAAAGTGGTGTACATACACATAATAGAATATTATTCAGCCATAAAAAAGAATGAAATCTTGCCACATAAATGGGGCTAGAGAGTATAATGCTAAGCAAAACAAGTCAGAGNTAATCATACAACTAGGTAATTATCCAAAAAATACAAAAACACTAATTCAAAAGATAAATGCATCCCTCTATTTATTGTTACATTATTTACAATAGCTAAATTATGGAAGCAGCCCAAGTGTCCATCAACTGAAGAATGGATAAAGAAAAGTGGTGTACATACACATAATAGAATATTATTCAGCCATAAAAAAGAATGAAATCTTGCCACATAAATGGGGCTAGAGAGTATAATGCTAAGCAAAACAAGTTAGAGAAATACAAATACTGTATGATTTCATTCATGTGGAACTTAAGAAACAAAACAAAACGAACAAAGGAAGGGAGAGAGAGACAAACCAAGAAACAGACTCTAGAGAACAGACAATTACCAGAGGGTAGGTGGATGGAGGATGGGTGAGATAGGTGAAGGGGATTTAGAGAATAGTTATCATGATAACCACTGACTACTGTATTGAATTGGGGAATCACTGTATTGTATACCTGAAACAAATAGAACACTAATATAATAATAAAAACTATTATAATACTGCATGTTACCTCTAATGGAATTAAAATAAAAATTTTAATTAAAAAATGATCAATAACAACAACAGACTCAGGATCATAAAATTTGCTCATGGACTCACAGGTAGAAATTCAGGTTTGTCTGACTTTGGAGCCCATACCACCCAAGAGCTAGTACAGAAAACTGAGGTGTCAGCATTCCTGAGCTATTGTCACCTTTATCTAACACCCAGTTTAGGGGGCTAGGGGAAGAAACAGCTACTTACTGATTAAATAAAAAGTCTAAGGAAAATATGAAATCCATAAGTTTTGGAAATGGGAGATCACTGGTTACTTTAATAATTCCCATCCTGAGTTTCCTTATTTATATATGAAGGATTTCGACCATATAACATCTAAGACTGGCAATCCATTGCTTGATTCTTATTTCTGGTTTCCTGGGCAAAAAGAAATTATATATATATACGTATATATATGTGTGTATATATATATATACGTATATATATATACACATATATATATATACACACACATGTTATATATTTTATATATAAATATATACATCTATTTTTTTATATATAAAACAAGTGAGAAAGATATATCTGCCTGAAAAATAATGACAAATCTCTTCTTATTTAGGTTTGGGACACACTGGCTAACAATAAAGAATATAGATGATGTGTAATGGAAAACTAGGGTCAGCAAAGGAAAAATTATCTCTGGCAGGTTTTCATTATCCTTTTCAGGGTCCTCTAAACAGTGCTAAAGCTCAACACCTCTTCCATTGTGCATTCTTAGAGCTATGCCCTTGAGCTGTTACTCTGAGCCTCCTGGAACAATCAGAACTGGACCTATTACTATAGGGACGGCCAATACTTTGGATGAGAGCTGCCAGACTATCACCCACTGCAGACATTCCTAAGTGATCACTGCCTCTTTTCACCACTCAATGCCACAAGAGAGCCACTATTAATTGATTGGAGCTGACAATTAGAAAAAAAGCAACCATTTCACTTATGCTAAAATAATTCCCCTTTTTATAAAAAACAACATTTTCATCCTATTTGAACTCTCATCTCAGAGTAAGAGATTCTTGAAAACATAAAATGATGTTAAATCCTTTATCAGTGACTAAAGATGGAATTTCAGACCAGAGGAAAAACAAGTAGTGAGGATTATTTAAATGAAGGTGAAGGGATGGGTTTCCTGATAAGACTCAAAAGACAGCACAGAATTTGTTCCCTATGAGAGTGAGATCTTTACACTGACCTTAAAGATAAAAAAATGGAAGGTATACAAGACACGGGGATGATTTTTAATAAACATTATTTCACCACAAGCCTAATTCTTATCTGAGTCATAGAAACAGAGTTTGAAGGAACCTTAGACAGACCAGGACTGGATCCCTGGATCCCATAGAAACTGGGTGGGGACCGCTCGTGCACGTGCATTCTTGATGCTCATTATTGTACCATGAGGCCTACGCCACTTGGAATCATCACTAATACGAGAAAATTCTTCATACACTGATTTCTGGTATGTTCTAGTGCCTGGTTTGAGTTTGGTCTGAGCAATACAGAGGATGTATGATGTGCCCCCATTCCATATCCTCTCTTCTGAGGCAAAATAAATCTTTTTAATAAATGATTCCTCTCCCTCCTTTCCTCACATCACATTGGTTACCTGCTTTTTATTAGTATGTTCTCTGGAATATCAGTAGATAGTTTTAGGTTAAGTTTCTCTGTGATTACAGAGTCTTGTGATTAGAGGCTCCTAATCAATATCTAGCATTTACCTAAGTGAGTGTGTACATTGAGGCCATGGAAAGGAAGGGATGAAGTCACTGGTAGTTCATAAGAGGCCCTGGAAGAAAGGGTGTTGGGCACCTGGGTGGCTCAGTCAGTTAAGCATCTGACTACTGCTCAGGTCATGATCTCAGGGTCCTGGAATTGAGCCCCGCAACAGGCTCGCTGCTCAGAGGGGAGTCTGCTTCTCCCTCTCCCTCTGTGCTCCCTCTCTCGCTCACTCACTCTCTCTTGCTCTCTCTCGGGTAAATAAATTAAATCTTTTTTAAAAAATAAAGGTGTTTATTGTCTCCTATACAATATGGAACGGCTTTAATTTTAACCCAGCAGGTTCCTGGGCATCTGGTTTCTTATCTGCTGCATCTAGCACAGTATTGGACACAGAGCTGAATCCACTATTCGGTACCAAATTGAATTAGCGAACTGGGCTCTGATTCACTTCTGTTTGCTAAACTTATTATCTAATATCTAAGTGAAACTTTCTTCCTGTTCTCCTCATTAGTAAATGGAAATGTTTGGGAAAATGACAAAAAGGACAAAATAACTTCACAAAATAAACATCTGTTATCTGCTGGCCATGGTATTGGGGGTACTTTATATAGTAATTTAACGCATTTCTCTAAAGCCTTTGTGAAGTGGAGATTATTCTCCCATGTTACACAAAGAAGTGAAGGTCTTCGTTTGTAGGGAACCTGTCTGAGGCCATGCAGCAAGTTAATGGCAGCAGGAATTTGATGCTTCCTACCCCTACTTCTTCCCCTACATCTTCAGCTTAGATTGAGTGCCTGTTCAATGTGCTCCCACAGCAGAGGACTTTTTCTATCACTATGACATCATATGTGATTGCGTGTTTACTATCCTTCTCGCCTGCCACGGGGAGCCATCTCTAATCGGCTCATATTTGTATGCACAATATCTGCCACACAGTAGGTGTCTAATAATAAATATTTGTTGATGAAATAAATAAAAATCCCAAAGACTACACCTGTGACACATTGGCAAACGATGATGACCAACCTTCATTTCCTGGCTTCCCACTTCCCCCAGCTCCCTCTCCTTAGACATCACCAACAAGCACTTACATATCCAACATTAACAGCAATCATGGCTTGGAAGAGTAAGACAAAGAGCCATTGTCACTGATGCCTTGGGTGGTCCTCCCTCTCTATGAATGACAGATTTTATAAGTCATCCAACATGGCCACACCTAGGACGTAGGGCGGGCGTACAGAGGTCAAGAATATTGTTCTGGGATTAGAGGACTCAAATGTAAACCTCGGTTCTGCCAATTACCAGTTGTATGACAGTGAACAGATGACTTTATCTCCCCAGGACTCAAGTTCCCTGTTTGTAAAATGGGAATTAAAATGATATCTACTTCAAGGGCGCCTGGGTGGCACAGTCAGTTAAGCATCCAACTCTTGGTTTTGGTTCGGGCCATGCTCTTAGGGCCATGGGATCAAGCCCCACATTGGCCTCTGTGCTCAGCGGGAAGTCTGCTTGAGGATTCTCTTTCTCTCTCTCCCTCTGCCCCTCCCGCTTGTGCTCACTCTTTCTCTCTCTCTCTCTCGCAAATAAATATATAAATCTTTTTTAAGATAAGGTATCTACTCCATAGAGTTGTTAGGGTTCCATGAGATAATGCGTGAAAAGTACTTCAAGTGATCTTTTGTACGTTGGAAATGTTCAGCGGCAGCAGGTAATGCTAGGAGCACTGGCAGCAGGAGGGCTGCCCGGCCTCAGCCTCCCGTGTCCTTCCCAGGAGCAGCGAGAACAAGCATCTGAGAGGATTCTGCCCACACCACTGCTGCTTCCTTGGAACAGTGTACATTTGCCAAGGAGCTGATGAATCTGATGGAATGAATGCATCCTGATTGACTGATTTTGTTATGAAGTTGACACATGACATCGGTCTCTGAGAAATAACTTCATGACGGTGTTTATTGCTCGCTACAATAACATGATTTCAGGGAAAGGTTACAGAAGAATCTTTTCACTGCATTCTTCTCAGAAAATAAGATCCACCACAGGACAAATAGGAAGCAGGTAAGTTGGTGTTCCACTCTTTTCCCCACAACCTGGGAGGAAAAAAAGAGTATCTTATGCAACACAAGAATGTGAAATCGTATAACTTGGGTGATGGGAAGTCACGTATATAGAAAAGCGTGAGTGGTAAGGATGTTGTGCTTCTTGTAGCCCAAACCTACTCCCTGTGGCAGTCCAGGCCTCTCTTCCCAGACGCCGAACATCATTTTGTTCCTAAAGTTTGTGTACGTGTCTTACCTAAACTGCAGAGGAAGGAGCATCCTTTAAACAGCTTTGTGAAATCACATATCGCTTTTCATTTAGGAACACGCTGTTGCGGCAAGACTCTCGGGTCAGGTTTACTGAGGCCTGCCTGCCCACCCTCAGCCCTCCTCTCCCTGTCAGTATTCACGGATTTCCGTTGCCTCTCCGTTCTGGTCCAGACAGCTGAGTGCAGCAGCAGAGAGGTAGAGGACTGGGTCCCTTTGGGCTCCTCGGAAAGTTGCTTGAACATCAAGAGAGGTGCTGCCACAAACAGGCCACACAGAGTGGTAGAGACCCCGAGAGACGTGACAGGACCGAGGTGGGTGTATGAGGTACAAGGCACGTGGAATGAACCAGAAACAGACACTGAAGCACCAGAAGGGAAAAGCCCGAGTAACCACAGAAGCTACGTGTACATTTGGCATTTGACTCAGCAGGGATTACCTTTGGTGGGTATTATTTTGTATTTCTCAAGCAGCCTGGCTCTTGGCTGCCACTTTGGGCCCCTGAGAGGGGAAAAAAAAGAAACAAAAACACATAGAAAAATTTAAGACATGATTATTTAAATTTGGAGACACATGTTGCCTTGAATTTTGGGAAGAAAAATTAAAGCGGTCCCATCATTTTGTACAGGGAGACAATGAACACCCTTTCTTCAAGTGCCTTTTATGAATTGCCAGTGACTTCCCCCCTCCCTTTCCATGGCCTCAATGTACATTCACTCAGGTAAATGCTAATACTGATTAATGCTAATACTAATGCTAATACTGATTAATAACCTTGAATTATATTAAACATATATTAGAAAAGCTAATAATTTGAACCACTCACACACACAGACACACACATATACACAACATTCCCACAGACTAGAGGGCTGTCAACCAGAATGAAGACTGTGTGTGTATGTGCATGTCTGTGACTAGGCAGGAAGGATATGAGTGGCACAAGTGTGCACATGTGTGTGCGAATTGTGAGTCTGGGGCGGAGTGGGAGTTGCTGAGAATGAAAGGGTGAGAAAGGAAGTTGGAAATCAGTGAAGAGTTACTTCCAAGCAGCCATCTTTTGGGGCTGGCTTTCACACATACCTGAGAATCCACCTCAAGCTGGCAAGAGACGTTAGTCACTGGAGTAAGAACGCTCAGAGAGTACGTCTCCTCTCCTCCCCCTCACTACACGCACCTCCCCCAACTCCCCACTTCACACACATGCGTGCTCTCCTGAGGGATGCTGCAACAAGGCCCATGAAGGTGAGCCAGCCACCCCCAAGAGACTTCACAGAAGAATACCCTTCGTGCTCCCCTCCTTTTGGAGCTGATTATGATTTCCTTTGCAAACCAGTCTGGTTATTTGCTTTAATTAAACTAATGAGTGATTCAAAACAAGAGGGTAAGGACCAAAGCTATAATTCAAAGCTAATTATCACCACCCTCATTTACAGATGGTGAAATACAGTTCAGTTTAAATTATATGACCAAGATTACTGGAATTAGAGCCTGGGTTCTCCTGACATCTTTTTCTTACACCATGTGGTTACCGTGGAGACGGTTCCAAGGTCCTTCCACAGAGACGTCTGCCTGTGACATGAGGCTCCCGGTGCTCCCAGAGGCCTCAGAGACATTGCGGGGAGGAAGCAGGGTCCTATTGGGAGTTCTGCTGTATTTTGTGTGACCAGGAATACCAGCTGAATTTCAGCAGAAAAGAAATAGAACTACCTCTTCATTAAAGCAGGCTTCAGGCTCCTCAGCTTTGCAACACTTCACCACCACGTTCGTGAAGTCTGTAAGCAATGACCGCAGCGCTTCATCCGTAAGTTCAGGCTGTCGCTTCACTAGATTAACAAGAAACCTGTGGCCCAGAGATGCCAAATAGAATTAATTAAAGACTTCTTTCTTAAGCTCCTCTTCTCCAAAATGCTTGTCACAATATCACAGGTCTTAGGGGGCACTTGATTTGAAGGGAGTGTAAAAAGTTAAAATATTCTACTTTGAAGGAGTGCCTGAAGCTTTCCTGTTCAACTTGTGGGATGGATTTCACATTAACATTCTTCAGAGGGTTAGGTAATTATAAACAAAAATGATACAAAAAATGTGAGCATAAATTAGGTCTTCCTTATGTGAAGTATTGTAGATTATGTGATTACTTTTGGTCTTTCTAGAAAATTCATTTTCAAAACAACCTCTATTCCCTTTTTCTCGGTAGCTAAATGCTGCTTCCACTCCACTTGATACAGACACTACCTAAATCCCCCATTAGAGTCTTATTCTTTCTCATTTATAACATTGCCTGAGAAGACAAAAGTAAAATTCTCGTCCCTTCTAGGCCTCTCATTTTTTTCAAACATTAACCAAAATTCTCAGGAAAAATATCTATGACATTCCCTCAAGAAAGTCCAGTTCATTATGAACCTGCCTATGAGCCTTTTTGCTGGCAGCCCTCAGTAACCTTTCCAAATCACAGTGTACTAGACGCTCCACGCCCAGAAAAGAAAAGACTAGCTAGGTATTGACTTATAAACAACAGCCATAAATAGGCCCTGGTGTTTTTCTGGATTGGAGAGACTGGACAATTTGATGGAAGTAACAAGATTAGAACAGCAAAATCATATGTATTACAGTATACCTTCTCCTTAATACATGATGTGCCTTCAGGCTGAAGAAAAAGATGAATGGAAAAGAATGTTTATACCTGTCTTTCTTTCTTTGAAGCTCCTCATTATGAGCCTGACATAAGTCTGTGTGAAAGGTAAATAAATCCTGAGGCATAGATGGAGGTACATAGGTTTTATCAGCTTCCAAGCCCTCAAAGCAGGGCCTTCTGAAGGCAAAGTTGGTTTTACAACAGTGGTCCACTTCAGGGTTGATGTTCCGATTTTCATTTATTCCACATAACTCTCCAAGAACTAAATCCATCTGTCCCAATGAAAGTTGGAATTCAGATATGACTTTAAAACTTGAAGAGAGGTTTGAAATATGGTTAGAGAAACCGTTAGATTGTTCTAGGATGACTGTTAACTGTACTCAGAAAAACCCATGTACTTGTAAACATGATACTACGTACAAAGCAAAGTAGAAGCTTGTGTTACAACAAAATTTCAAGCCATCGCAATTCAAATGCTCTAGGTTAATTTCTTGTTAGCATATATACAAATCTGTAGTTATGAGCAGAGAGCATCGAAACAGCCAACTGAAAGTGGCAGCCAAACACTGTGGCCCTTTGACTTATTCCTTTCCTAGGGTGTCCTCCAGGATAATCTCCACTCCAGCCCTAAAGAGATACATCCAAGTTGTGATTGGACAGGAAGCATCAATTCTCTTACTGAGCTGGTGGGATAAACTGAATTTGTAACATTAAAATTACAAAGTTTCTTATATCATTCTGAAACAATATTATTATTCTTGCCATTTGCCCTAACAATTTACATATAACAAATTAGTAATAAGAAGTAAGGGGCGCCTGGGTGGTTCAGTCAGTTGAGCGTCTGACTCTTGATTTTGGCTCAGGTCATGATCTCAGGGTTGTGAGATCAAGCCCTGCGTCAGGCTCCAAGCTCAGTCTGCTTCTCCCTCTCCTTCTGCTCCTCCCCAGCTCTCTCTCTCTCTCTCTCTCTCTCTCTCTATTTCTCTCTCTCTCAAAAAAAAGTAAGAATGATGATTTGGAGAACCCCAAGAAAATATTTAAGATATTCTCCTTTGCTTTTTAAGATTGTGATGTAGGGATGCTCCCCAAAACTTTGACCTTCCTTGCCTAACAATCTTGAAAACAATGAAGAAAGGCATCTAACTGCCTAATTGCTATAGAATAATGAATACAGCACAGCAGATGTCTTTTTTTTTTTTAAGGAATAGTTAGGTACATGGGCCGTGCTCACCAAATTGTCAACGCAGGCAAACTCTTCACTCAGTGTGCAGCAGGTGGCCAGGGCTGTCACCATTTCCTTGCCAAGAAAGGTCAGTTCTTCAGTGGAGAGCTGGGGAGCTATCTTGGTGAGTTTGATAAGGTAGCTGAAAGAACATTGGTCTGTTTGGTTCTAAACAAAAACAGATACCCATTTTCCTTTGTCTAACTACTTGAAATCCTAACTCTTCAAAGCTAGGGACAACCAAGGTAAGGACAACGGCTTTCTCATAAAATGGCAGAGAACTGTCTTTTCACTCCCTATTTCCCCACAGCCTGCCTCCTAGAGTCTGCATTTTTGGCTTCCTCCTAATTTCATGGTAATCTCAGAAATTTTCAAATTTTCTCATCCTGTCTTACCTGGAAGTATAGGAGCTCCCCAGCAGCAAGTACCTTGGCTAGCATGTAAAATCCTGCTTGAAATCCCTTGCATAGTTAATATTTTAAAGGGAGAATTTAATTAATGTTGGAAAAGGATAATCTTGAGATGAAGGAAACTAATATCTTTAATGGGCTGAGTTTGAGTTCTCAGCCAACAGCCAGATTGCAGAAACAGTGAAATCATATTTTTTAAGCTGTGTTTTGTTTTAAAGACATTTGGTTTAAACACACACTATATTACCCTGGAAGTTAATTAAGAAAAGCCAGAATAAACTGTTCGTTACTCCTGAATGCTCACAAGTGCACTAAAAAGTAAATATTAAAATGTTAAACAAATCCAAAATTATTTCTATAAACTTGATAAGATGGGTTCAAAATCTGGGCAAACCATCTTTTCCTTGGGAAATTTCAACAACCTGAAGTTTGCTCTTTCCCCTGCCTTCCTAAATGGGGCAGAATCCAGAGAATCTGGCTTGGTATTGACAAAAAAGCAAGTCCAAGTGAAAACTAAAGCATTAGAGAATCAATTTTCAGGAATCCTGTATTTCTTTCATTTCTAGCCTCATTCCTGATAAAGGCTTAATAGGACAGTTTAATGCACATTCTTGACTTTTGTGTTTTCATTCTTTCCCAGGTGATGGATTTTCCATAACTGAAAGACTGAACTGAAGTTTTGACACTTTGTGGCACTCTGTATCTTACCTGTCCTGGTCACAAGTGTTAGCCAACTTGAGCAAGCAACTTACTAGTATTTCAAGTCATCTTTCCCCAAATTCTGGAAATGTTCACATTCTCGTTGTACTATCTTAAGGCTTTTCTCAGTTGTTTCATTGAATTTGTATTCCTAAAAATAAGAACAATCATAGTTATGAACATTTTATCTAAAATTTAATCATAAGCTTCATGTCAACTTGTCAAATAGCTTTATCAAATAGTATTTTGAAATTATCATTACCATATATTGCTCACTAAATGGAGAGTGGTTTTCTTCATATAAGTGGGAAAGAATTTAAATCTTTTCAAGTATAAATATAGAGATGGCTTTTACTAAAATTTGGAAGTCCAAATTTTTCATTATAATCCTGTACATTTTTTAGAGTTTTCCAGCTTGCCAACTATAATCATATCTGACAATGATCATATCTGATTATCACTTTCATGTGACCAGAGTAGCCTTTCATCTTTACATAGAGGAAATCAGCCTTATGAAGTCAAATGTCTTGCCTAGAATGATCCAGCTAGTCCATATTGCTACAGGACGTTTTTAGTCACATTTATCTTTATTTTATGTCTTTTTTTGTCATCATTTAGAACTGGAACTTAAAACCCCTAATAATTGTCTTCAAATATTTGACAAACTCTACCTCCTCAGCGTAAAATTGGGTATCTACTGAGTGGCTGCCAGAGAGAAAACTACACACCAGTGAATGGATGTGTGGGACATACTGTGCCTCCATATAAAAAGAGAATTTTCTAGCACTATGTTTCATTTAAGGGTCAGGAACAGACAGTGGGAGCACTAGACTGAGAGTCAAGTCTTCTTACCTCATTGTTCAAATATGAATGGGTGTAAGCTGGCTATTTTGGTGAGTGGAAGCAATTTTTTAAATAAAGCAAAAGCAACATATATCAAATGAATGAGAAACAAATCAGAAATGTCAAATAATTAATTTCTCTAATATATAAGGAATGCTTATGTGTTGATACTAAAACACACTTATTTCAACACGAAAATGGATAATGGGCCTGAACAACTTATTCACAAGAAACTTATAACTACAATAGCTAAAATCATATGGGAAAAACCTAACTTCACTTAAAAATCAGCTAAATGTATAAAACACAGTCACTATTTTTTACATATAAACCTAGCAGTTAATTTCCATGTACAACGATGGTGAAGCAGGGGGTGGAGTATTTTCAAGAACTGTTGTAGGACTGTATGCTGATAAACTTCCTAGAAAGTAACTTGGGCATTTGTATCAAGTGTTTTGTTTGGTTTTTTCTTTAAGTCTATATACTTTAATCTAATAGTTTCCCTTCGGATAACCTATCTTAGGAAAATCGTCATAAATATTAATAGAGATAAATAGAACTTCAGGGTCACTTAAAAAATTAAAAACCTAACTAAATGTTCACAATGTCCAACACACAATAGAACAGTTAAATAAATCGTGATGATGTGATTCCATCATTTAAAATGAAGTACACTTTGAAGTCTGTTTAATGACATAAAAAGTTTTCTATGATAGTAATTAAAAAATAGATCCAGGGTGCCTGGGTGGCTCAGTCAGTTAAGCAACTGGCTCTGAATTTCAGCGCAAGTCATGATCCCAGGGTCCTGGGATCAATGCCTCACCCGCACCCCATCAGTCTCCCAACTCAGTGGAGAGTCTGTTTGAGGATTCTTTCTCTCCCTGTCCTTCTGCCCCTCCCTCTGTTCTCTGTCTCTCTTTCTAAAATAAATAAATAAAACCTTTTAAAAAAATTGATCAAAAAATTTCTTAAGAAAGTATTATTCCAATCTTATTTTTAAACACATATATGAATAGAAGAAATGAAAGAAAATGTTAATTATAGCTATTTCTCAATGACAGTATCAAAGCTTTCATTTTTATATTTATAACTTTTGGTACTTTCCTAATAATCTTTGATAATCATTTATTACTTTTACAATCATAAGAAATCTTATATGTCTTAATAAAATGAGAGTACATAAATAAAGATCTAAATGTAAAATATTGAATGGGAAGATTTCTCTTTTTTTGCATCAACACACAGAATTAGTAGTTCAAAACATTGTGCAGAAACTTAACATAGTATCAGTCTTTCCAATGATCAGCCTGCACTGAATTTAAGTACACTCAGATGACTCAATCACATTTCCTAGTCAATCACATATCCTACTCCCTAGACTATAGTAAGACTAGGCTTTGTTTCGTCCAGTTCTGTGAGCCCGGAACGGTGGAACCTACGGCATGGCGGTAACAGTCCGGAGGGTTTTCTGTGTGGCAACACTCTTTCAGAAGATCCTCATACACCCCAGCAATTCTTAAAAGCTCCGGTGTAGACAGTTCCAGATGTCTCCTTGAGTGTTCATAAAGAAACCTGTGATGTGTAAAATGTTTCTAGCATTAGATCTTAGGGAAAGAACAACATATCAAATCTTGTTATCTCTTAAGCTAGTCCGATCTTATAACACTGAGTCTGCTTTCAAATGCTAACTTCCTCCTCCGGTTTGCTCAGGGAGTGATTTCAGGGGATATTTTGACTACAGGACACCATTTTACAAAGGTTCTCTTCCGTAGTTTATTTTCAATCAACAGTGCTTTTACTTGAGAGGATAGAATGATGAGTTATTCTGAGTTAATTATTAGGATGATTTGATGCATAAAACTTCAAAATAGCATATCATGCCACCAATACTTGCGAAAATACATAGTGAGTCTAATTCTGTTGGAAACTGCATTCAAACCTCTGACTTGAGATGGTGGAAATAGGCCTTGCTCCCCACTCCGGGGCCATCTTGGTGAGAGACTGGGAAGCAGTTCGGCCTGTGACTCTCCCATCACTTGTCAAATATGGGAGTCACCACCCCTGGAGCTCTAAGTCATTGGCAGTGGTTTCCATGGCCTCAGTGAGAGGCTCCAAGGGTACAGGCGGTATGATTTGGAGAGAAATGGGGAATCAAGAGGAAAGAGGCTAACACTTATTAAGCCCTTAGTAGGTGCTAGCACTGGATCGAGCTCTAGGCATAAGAGATAAAGAAATGCTTCCTAGCCTCTGGAAACTCTTTTCTCGTTTAACTTCCCTTAGTCCTCATGATCAGTACTATTTTTTAGCTGAAGAAAGGAAGTCTCAGACCAGGGAATTGCCTTGCTATTAATGGGAAGTGTTACAAGTGAACCCAGGTCTAGTAGGATGCCTACTTCATTCTTTTCTCAATCAAGTTGACTCTCTTGCAGAAGGGTGTCTCCTCTAAGCATCCAGCTGTGCTCTTTACAATTGTCTTCATAATAAAATCTTATCAGGGGCTCCTGGGTGGGTCAGTCCACTAAACATCTGCCTTTGGCTCAGGTCATGAACCCAGGTTCCTGGGATTGAGCCCAGCGTGGGGGTCCCTGTTCAGCAGAGAGGCTGCTTTTCCCTCTCCCTCTGCCCCTAGCCCCACTCACGCTCTCTCTCTCAAATAAATAAATAAAATCTTTAAAAAAAATCTTATCTATCCATCCATTCAAAATAAGTTGCAATACATCACAAAATTTTTCAATTCTAGGGAACTCCGCATCCCTTTTTGGTTCACAGGCTTTGAATCTCCCGATTAATTTTGGTGTTTCTGACATTGTCTCTTCTGCTTCTCCACCTGCCTTCTCAATCCTATTTGTGGGATATATTCCCAGACCATAAAGCAACTGCATTTAGCCTTCAAAGAATCAAGGGCTCTTCTTAATATCCAATATAAGCCATGGACCTTTCTACAGGAATTAAAAAAAAAAAACCCAAAAGACTGCAAACAAAAATTCCTAGAAGCATACCCTAGCCTAGAAGATCCATTGAGATCTTGCGTCAAATGCTTACATCCAGAAAGACTGCACCTTTCAACTCCGTTTCTGGCTCAGCATGTTCAGCGTTGCTCTGTGATTTCTCCTCAAACACTATGTTGTAACATGATGGTGATGGTGATGATGATGATGGCGATGGTGATGATGATAAAAAAAAATTGCTTCCATTTGGTGAGCACATGTGTCAGATAGAAGTGAAACACACTACCTCTAACATTTTGTTCAGTTTGAGTTAATACCCACAACTCATGAGAAGCAATGGAACACAGTGGGTGGGTTCTAAGAGCAAGAGTCTGGAGCCAAGCAGCTTGCACTTGAATCCTGGCCTCACCACATATTATCTGTGTCACTTGGGAGCAAGTTACTTAACTTCTGTGCTTCCGTCTCCTTACTTGTAAAATGAGGACAGTAAAAGCATCCCAACCATAGAGGGTTGTTTCGAAAGTTAAACTGATTAGTAGATGAAAAGCACTTAACATTTGGTAAGTTTTCCCTAATCTCTGTCCTCCAGAGCTCTGGGTTTGCATACAAAATTGTCTCATGATACTCGAGACCACATGGATGGAACTGGAGGGTATTACGCCAAATTAAATAAGTCAAACTGAGAAAGACAAATACCATATGATTCCACTCATAAGTGGAATCTAAAAAAAAAAAAGACTACAAACAAATGAATAAACAAAAAGGGGAATTCGACCTATAAATACACAGAACAAACTGATGTCTGCTGGAGTCGGAGGGGATGGGAAAAATAGTTGAAGGGGAGTAGGAGCTACAGGCTTCCAGTCATGGAATGAATCAGTCACGAGAATAAAAGGCACAGCATAGGGAATCTAGTGAATGGTATTGTAATAATGATGTGTGGGATCAGATGATAGCTACACTTGGTGATGAGCCTAGTATAATCTGTAAACTTGTCAGATCACTATGGTGTACACCTGAAACTAATGTAACATTGTGTGTCAACTACACTCAAGTAAAAAACAAATTGTCTCATGGCCCTGCCAGTTAGTTACTTCATGTGTACCTCAGAGTCAGTGTCGTCAGACCCAAACATATTCTCTTTCCCACAACCTTCAACCCACACTTCCCATCTCATTGAATCTGAAAACTACTTACCCAACCACCTAAGCCCCAAACTGGGATTCATTCCAGATGAAGTTTCTAAAAGACAAAAGTGATTTTGTCCTTCCTTATTCTTCAGTGAAGGCCCTTCAGTGGCATCTCGTTACTTAGCATGCCTGCATGATCTGACCGAATATACTTCTCACTACCCTCCTCTCTCACTGCCAATACCCTACACAAAGCCACAAATGCACCAAGTGGTTTTATACTTCTATCCACAATCTACCCCTTCTGTCTAGATTACCAAAATGTCTTCAAGCACCTCCTTCCCTATCAAGCCTTTCCAGGTTTCCCAGGTACAATTGACTACTTCCTCCTCTGTCTTTACATTAGGGATTACATAGTGCTATCATAAATAAAAGAACATGTCATGCACTCATTTATTTATAAGTCTGTCTCTTCCCCCATGGCACTCCCTGTTGATGAAAGCTTACTGCGGATAAAAGCTCTGTCTAACCTCGTATAGTGCCTGGATTGGGTTTCATTACCAATCCAAGTTTATTGGTAAACATTCCAAAGTTTACCAATAAACTTGGAATGAATGAATATACTTATGTGAATTTTATGTATGACGATGTGAAACACAAAGAGGTTAACTTGTTCTAGTGACCCATCCAGGTCCCAAATCCTGTCCCTTTGGCTCAAGTCCACTAGATTCCCTTCAACGGCTGTGGAGTGGCATAGCAGCAGTTCAGCCCAGAACTTCCTAGGCCAGACCTCCTCTGCTCAAATCCTTACTCAGCCAGCTTTTCAATGTGACCCTTCAACAACAAGTGATTTAGATGCTCTTTACCTCCATTTACTTATCTGAAAAAATGGGGGAAATCATACTGGTGTCACATGACTGTTGTGAGAATTAAAACAGATCATCTACATCGATTATTGAGCTCATTGTCTGGCACATATCAAGTACTCAATAAATGTTAGCCATCCCTGTAATCACATAGTTACATCTTCTTAAAATCAGGTGAAAATACCATAATCTGTAACCATCATTTTTAAATATTATATGATACCCAATGAT
Source organism: Ailurus styani (assembly GCA_002007465.1). Lineage (NCBI taxonomy): Eukaryota > Metazoa > Chordata > Mammalia > Carnivora > Ailuridae > Ailurus > Ailurus styani. Next base: position 8,174,394 of record LNAC01000013.1, on the reverse strand, counting down.
TTGAATGGTTCCCATTCCTTCCACCCAAATTAGCCAAAATAGGTCAAATCATAAGTTTCTGTTTGCCTTATAAATTTCAGTATAGACTTATGTTACTCAGCCATGAAGATCGTTTGATTAGCATCTCGTTCTTCACACACATTTTCGCTTTCAGTAAATTTCACTTCTCTTAGAGCTAAGTCCTTTGGTCTATCATCTTTATTCGAAGAAATGATGCACTCGCCACGCTCTGGCATTTTCTTTTCACAGCACTCTTTGATTTTGCTAGAGATGGAATCTTGTTTGGAGCAAATATGGCTCATAACCTTGCTCTGTATGACAGAAGAATGAAAAATTAGTTTATTCTCATCATTTCTTCAGGGCTGGAATTTCCTTCATAATGAAATGGTTGCATACACAACCAACCATGAACCTCACACCTGGAATTGTTTCATCAGATAATCTGGTCGTAATATTTAAATTTTGTCTTAATGTAATACACATGAAGTTCTCACATGAAAGCAAGTTTTATTTCTGAAGATTTTAAATGATATAATTATGAAAATGCACCCTCTTATAAATTCCCATTTTATTGTTAAATATTAGTCTTTCAAATACTTCACTCCTATCACCCTGATATATTGGCATTTTAAATTCTAAGTGTTGTTTCTTTCCCTTTCAATGGAGGCCACCAAAGACATGTGACTAGAATGCCTATAATCCTAGATGGCTTCTCTCATGCCCTGATACTATATTGCTAAGCACATAGTAGAAACTCAATAAGTATTTCATAACTGAATGACAAAATGATAAACAAATTAACTGCCAGAGCAACTACCAGATAATGACTTCTCAAACATAAGAAGTTATCCTACTCGCTGTTGCCATTTTCCCATGGTTATCATTAATTTGAAGCTGTTCAAATTGTCAAATAATATATAAAAGAAAAACCCTTACTATGTCCTCTCTCCCTACTCTTCAGCCCAATTCTGACCTCCATGCGAAATGGTGGGAATAAGGGAAAAAGTGAAGTTTTCTTATTTACACATTAGTCGGATAAGTTCTTAAAAGCTGACCTTCCCCCTAGTCTCTTCTCCAGACTCCCCAGTATGAGTCTGCACATTCTCCCTTCTGCTCCACTTTGACGTGTACTATGTTGAGTTCCAGAAAATGCTAAGCTATTCCAGGCCTCTCTGACTTTGCCCAAGCTGTTCTTCCCCTTCTTTTGGTGAACACTATAGGTGAAGAATGGGATAAAGCTCTGGGTTGAAGTGAAAAGTGAGATGTGGGTTGTTGGCACCATGTTTCCAAAAAAACCAGATAGAACCAGGAAGCTGATCCTTGCAAACAGATACACATTTCACTGAAGACCATCACTGTTCTGGGCAGCACATCTCTTTAATGTCTGGAATTCACTTCTGTTTTGAACTCCTCTACAGTTTAACTCCTCTTATTTCTTTATGAAGGTATTACAAAAAAAGATATTAAGGACATAATACGATCTCTTAGCTTCCACTCCAAACTTCACAGAAAAATCCTCAGCTTTATTCCAATTCAGTATATAACATTTAACATTATAAAACCCACATTTTCGGGGCGCCTGGGTGGCTCAGTCGTTAAGCGTCTGCCTTAGTCTCAGGTCATGATCCCAGGACCCTGGGAGCCAGCCCTGCATCGGGCTCTGTGCTCAGCGGGAAGCCTGCTTCTCTCTCTTTCCCTCTTGTATCCCTTCTCTCTCTTTGTGTCAAATAAATAAATAAAATCTTAAAAAAAAACCCCACATTTCCATAACTAAACAATACAAAAATAGTGAGATTGCTTTTAATTGAAGTCCAGTTAGGGACAAAATAATCCTTGGGGACATCTGTTGACCACTGCTTGAAATAAAATGTATATATCTTCATATTCTAAAAATCAAGTTAATTAACATACACTTCTGCTGTGAATTTTAAAAAGTAAAACTAATTAAAAGTCATTAAGAAAAAGCCTCATTTCAACTAAGAAGGCAGGATTTTTTTTCTTTCTGTTTAGAGATATGTTTATTTACTGGACAGAGACAGAGAGAGAGAAAGAGAGGGAAAGAGAGAGCAGGAGGAGGGCAGAGAGAGGAAGAGAAGCAGACTCCCTGCTGAGGGCGGAGCCTGGGGCAGGACTCGACCCCAGGACTCCAAGATCCTGACCTGAGCCGAAATCAAGAGTTGAACGCTTAACTGACTGAACCATCCAAGTGCCCCAGAAGGTGAGGTATTTTTAATGAAATGGTGTTACTTTTGTGTGCATGAACAACTTAAACTAAGTCAATAATATATTTACCAGTATATGTCCTTCGAAAATCACTTTAAAGAATAACATAAGAATTATTTTAAATGAACGTCTCCACTTATTTGCTCCTAAATAGCTCCAGGAAACTCAGAGAAAGCAGTTCTTAAAAATATAAGGGTAAAAATCATTCTCTGAGCTTTATTAATTTCTAATATCTCTAAAAGAAGAAGTACAATATTAAAGAAAACTTCAATCTGACTTAAGTGATTCTAAATTCCTCAAGTTTTATGTCAAGGACATTTAGCTGTGTAAAATAAATCTGTTGAGTAATCTAACAATAACCCCATGTGTAAAAAAAAATCCCAAAGTTTTATTTGAGCTTATTTGTTAACATTTTTAAAATTTTATTTATTTTATGTTATTATTTAACAATTTATTAACCTTCTTTTTTTTAAGATTTTATTTATTTATTTGACACAAAGAGAGAGATCACAAGTAAGAAGAGAGGCAGGCAGAGAGAGAGGGGGGAAGCAGGCTCCCTGCTGAGCGGAGAGCCGGATATGAGGCTCAATCTCAGGACCCTGAGATCATGACCTGAGCTGAAGGCAGAGGCTTAACCCACTGACCCACCCAGGCGCGCCTATTAACATTCTTTTTTTAAGATGTATTTATTTATTTGAGAGACAGCAGGAGGAGGGGCAATGGGAGAGGGACAGAGAGACTCCTCAAGCAGACTCCCCCCTACGCAGAAAGCCCCACACTAGGGGCTCCATCCCAGGACCCTGAGATCACGACCTGAGCAGCTTAACTGACTGAGCCACCCAGGCACCCCTTATGAGCATTCTTGTTTCATGCGGTAAATGAAGTAGCTACATATCAGGGCAACTTCAGAATAAAAAAAAGGCTGCCCCAAATCACCATTTGTACTTGGCTCGAGAGAATATTTACCCTGCCACGGATACACTGCACAGCATCCCCTTCACAGCATCCGTCGTACTTGGAAGAAACATCTTTTAGGAGGGAGGTAAGTTCCTTAAATTCAATCTTGGGAAACTTTTGACTAAGTATAGCAACATTTCTGGAAAAAGAATTAATAAACCACTAAAACAACTCAAACAGCAACTAAGACACGGGGGATTTCTCTGCTGCTACAATGTAAATAGCTGCAATAAGAATTGGAACCCTTGTTTTATTCACAGATATCTGTACCAAAGAGCTGTTTATATGTGGCACAGCCTGCAGGATCACTCAGCAACTCTCTGGCTAATATTTTGAGGCCTGGACCAGGAGCAGGAAAAAAAGGCCTGAGATATATGCTCACCTCCATAATTTTTATAGCAAAACACATTTTTGTCAGGACCACAGCTTCCTACTGTGCACCCATGGCAAGGATAGATAATCTAGCCCAGAACTCTTTCCTGGTGATCTATTTAAGATCTCAGAATTTTTCTCAAGGCATTGCAATAGTAGCACCATTACTAATTGGTCAGAATGAGCACTGGAGATAAAATTTATCCTTATAAAGTTGTCTCCTAGTCATTAAAGTCAAAGACGGATGGATGTGTCCCATCTAAAGCACTTGGAGGTTTTAAAACCCTGGTTGGGAACTTCCAGACCAATTCAGATTCCCAACTAACCAAACAATATCTCAGAAATAACCCTCTTTCTCTCTAGGCTCTCCCCACCTCCCAGGTCTTCTCTACTTCTGACCTAATGTCCTGGTTCTAGGCTATCCATGTGGACTGCAAACTACCTCAACACCCCTGGAGAAGAATAAAAATAAAAATCATCAACAATTTAACAAAAATGGAACACAGAGGAGAAAATATAAGCAAAGACAAGATTCATATTAAAACTCACATAGATTCTAAAACTTGCAGTCCAAACTTCATAAGGGCCCCACAAACATTTTTTTGAAAAGAAGATGATGCTTTTAAATATTGTATGACAGGTTCCGCCTGAAGGAGAAAAAGAAGATTCTATTGGAGCAAAACCAAAACCCCACTATTCTTTTATTTCTTAACTACAACCAAATTTTCCAAGATTTGCTCAGAAACAAAGTCTATGGGATTTTTATGCTAATAAGTTTATATATTAAAAGGAACATGCATTTGTGGCACATTATAAAAGTTAGGCCAGTCTTCCTGATGACTGAATTATGCTTGGTAGGAAGGTAAGAGGTACAGTGTGCTGTGAGCTTGTCCATCTCTAATGGGATGATTAAATTTTATGGATAACCAAAAGAGAATTTGTCCAGAATAAAAGATAAATGCCGTTTTTACCCTAGACATTCACTCATTCGGGCTTTCTTAAAATTTACAAGGAAGATAATGCTAGAAGAAAGACCCCGGAAATAGGCAATTGTCTTTCAAGGTCTCAGATATTAAGAAATGTAGATCAGCAGCAGGTGGACAAAGGGTTGAAAAAAAACCAGTGAAAGTGGCAAGAACATGGCTAATAAATGGTAAACACCCCTTTGCTATAATTTGACTCTAACTAAGGATCTGCTATGGGGGTGATTCCTTATCGTTTTAATGAAATAAATGCAATACTCACCTTTGTCCGAAAGCAGTCGGCTTTGTCTTGTTCTTCACAACATGTTTTAGTCATCTCCTCAAAATGAGCAGCAACAGTTAGAAGTGTAGGGGCAAAAACAAAGGGATTCCTTCTGGAAACTTCATAAATATAACTATAAAAGAAAAAAGAGGCAAGGAGGGAAAGGGCTTAAAAGCAGGAAAGAATTTTTTTTTTTAATGGTAGACAAGGAATGGTAAGAAAGGGGGAGGGAAAGGAAAGATAGGAAAAGATGAGATAATCAAGTTGTAAAACTGAAAGTAGAAAGACTTCCCATTATGGAAGTCTTCAATATAAGGCAGCATTATCCACTCTCTAATAAAAGTTTTATCAATTAAGTTGCCAACTCCCAAATCAGAGTGATGATTACAGTTTTCATCCTGAACACTGAAGAGATGGTCAGCAGTTCTTCCTTCCACATTCAAAGAACAGCTACTTGCGCACACGCATTTGAGATTCAGGAATTTTAGTGACTTATGTTCAAGCCAACTTGTAATTTAAGTTTCAACAAGCATTCCAGCTTTCCAAAAAAAGTCTCTGCTTCTGTAATTACTGCACTATTGCAAGCAGATTTTTAGTAAGCACCCATTAATTTAATATTTACCCACAGTAAAAGCTGCACCTTACTTTTGGGAAAAGTAGATTATTCCCTCCAGTAGCAATTTGGCACCATGCACATACTCTGTTCTAGGGCTTACCACATTAGAAAAATATGTATCTTTATTGAAAGTAACCTGAAAGTATATCTCATATCTTATTCATATTTATATCCTCAATGCTGAACATAGAATGTGACCCATAATACACACTGAATGAATTAATCCATTAATGAAACTAGCTATGTTCCTTTGGAAAAGAGACTGGACTCAGTCTAAGAATAATTCTTCGATTAGGTAATTCTACTGCTAAAAGAAAACTTACTTGTTTAGAAAAGATTCTCTGTTATTTTTATAAGTCTGGCATTTCTCTTCAGGATCCAGGGTAGGAAGAGGAGGCAGAAATCCTATATCAGCTTTCTTATTATGGAAGAAACAAAGTTTTCTTTCCAAGTCGACCTTACTGCAGCAGTGTGAAAAATTATGCTTTTGTGGCAGTCCCTCCAGAGCACATATATTTTCCAGTAAAACATCATTCTGGACAATAGAAAAGTGAAAAACATCTTTTATTCATTGTAAAGTTTTTCAGCCTTCTGGGATGACACAGTGACTACAATGAGTGATGAGTGTCACCCTTTAGGAAGGAGATTCCAATTTCCCCAGTATTACCAATAAAACATTGTTACTCACACCTGTGACAACCATCTCACCTTTTGGGGAACTTTTTCTACCCTATCCTGGGGCCTTTTAACCTCTTCCTCCTTCTTTGCTACTTACATTTCCCTTATATAACAACAGCTTTTTTCCTTTTCTCTCAAGGTGATAAGATCATAGTGTGAATGTGTTGATAAAGTATTAGCAGTAGTGTTTTGTAATAGTCTTCTAGAAATGCAGATGGTGGGGTGCCTGGGTGACTTAGTCCGTTAAGCGTCTGCCTTTGGCTCAGGTCATGATCCCGGAGTCCCAGGATCCAGCCTCCTGTTGGGCTCCCTACTCAGCAGAGAATCTGCTTCTCCTTCTACCTCCTCCTGCTCTCCCTCTCTCTCTCAAATAAAAAATAAAATCTTAAAAAAATAAAATAAAAATGCAGAAGCCCAGAAAAAGGAATGTTACAATAGAGCATATATTGAGAAAGGCAGCTAAGGAGGGCACCTCTGTACTTATGTGCACATTGTCTCCCTATAGCCCTAAGAGACTATTGGCTGCCTCCCTGCTTGTGTACACACGACAGGGACTGCAGTCTCATAGCCAGTTCCTCCTGTGCGCCACGATACAGAATTGCATCTCTCCAAGGAAGGTACCATATCTTAAATCCCAAAGTCAGGCCAAAAAAAAAAAAAATGAGGGGGCACAGAGCATCTCTTTTTTATTATATTTCAAGCCCAAAATTCTCTGTTTAACAAATGAGCTTATTTGTTTAAGAAATGCAAACAATTTACTTACAGCTAACTTGGAACACATCGGGAGTGTCCTGTCACCCAAGCATTTATCTCTATATTCTGTCATGGCTTTTACCAACACTTCTACTTCTTCAAAGGAGGCCTCCTGAATATATTGAGCAAATACAATGATAGTGCTGCAAGAGTCCACAGAGAGTCCACAATGATCGCCTGTAGAATTTCCACTTCTGTCCAACAAAAACTCATAGAAACATTCACTTGCTGACTAGTCTCAGGAAATGATCAAAGTGTGAGGGCTCCAAATTTTACAATTTCTTGACAATTCAATTGCCTCATCTGAATTTTATGAGTGATACTGTATTTACTTTTTAAATACAGCTTCTGTTTAATTCAATTACTTTTGAGAAGCATTAACATTTCTGGAATATATCAGATAAGATCATGTAAACACCATCATCAACAAAAATAGTTTAGAGAAACTCACATATATCCAACATTCTCCTCTATAAATTTCTGGGTGATACTGACATCATCTGAAAAGCAAAGAATATATAGTTTATTGTGTGTCCTGGCATTTGAACCTTTTCCTACCAAATAACTATACATGACCTCTATGTTTACAAAGTATAAAATAGAAAACTAACTGTAGAAAGTAATGTGGCATACTTAATAAGAAGGAGAGAATTCATATGAACCAAATTTGAGATCTTAATCACAGCTTACTCTGTACTCAAGAGATACTCATTAAGTTGAATTGGCTCGAACTAGTTTCAAACAGACGAGACTTCAGATTTGCCATTGATGGGTCCCCAGTACAAATGTCAAATCCAAGCACCATCTTCATGCTAAGTACTTATCATGTATGACTATGAAAGCAACAGGGAGATTAACTGATATATGATGTATTGCTACTACAGGGCCCAACAAGAGATGCCATAGTGTGCTAGTAGTCAGTATAGTTCATAGTGCCAGCCAGACACGGACATTTAGATGATCTCTGAACTAGTCTAAAATCATTGATTCCCTCCAAAGGAGGATATATTAATCAGAGCACACTTATATTTGTCTGCATAGACTACTTTTATGGAGTCCTTACTTTTGCAAGTTGTCGTGCTGGTCAATATGAGGCAATCAGTGATAATTAAGACATCTCCTCTGGACCTCAGGTTTCTAAGTACTCTCATAGTGCAAGTGACTTATGAACATGACTATAATCCAATTTAGAATGTACATGACATTCTAAAGTAATATGGGTAAGTTTATGACAGCTTTATGTCCAAGCTTTATGATGCTTGGATGAGAAATAAGAAAAGGATTGTAGCAAGAATGGCGTGTGAGTTGAGTCTGAAAAAACTGTACAAGATTTCAGCCAGCAGAGAAATAAGGAGGCTCATCTCTCTGTGTGGAGAGAATAATGTGAAGGAAATTACAAAGGTAAGAAATCTTGGGATGTATTTGGAGAAAGTCAATTAATCCACTTTTAGGAGAGAGTGGGTGGTAAAGAAGAATGGAAACTAAGATGGAAAGGACTTGGATCCAAATTTTGGGGGTCTTGCATATAATACTCAGGATTTTAGGCTTCAATTAGAAGCTATGAAGAGCCACTGAAAATGTTTATATAGAATATTAGTATGTTTATTTCTTTTTTAATTGAAATATAATTGACATACAGTGTTATATTAGTTTCAGGTACACAACATATTGATTTGACAATTCTATATATTACTCAATGCTCACCACAATAAATGTAGTCACTATCAGTCGCCCACACAACATTATTACCATGTTATCGACTATATTCTTATGCTGTGCTTTTCATTTCCATGACTTGCTTATTTATTTTATGACTGGAAGTACCTCTTAATCCCACTTATTTATTTCACCCATTCCTTCACCCACCTTCCCTTTGGCAACCACCAGTTTGTTCTCTGTATTTAAGAGCCTGGGTTTTTGTTTGTTTATTTTGTATGTTAGATTCTACATTAAAGTGAAATCATGTGGTGTTTATCTTTCTCAGTCTGACTAATTTCACATAGTATAATACCCTCAAGTTTCATCCATGTTATCACAAATGACAAGAGCTCATTCTTTTTTATGGCTGAGTGATACTCCATGTATATATACACCACATATTTATCCATTCATCTGTTGATGGACACGTGAGTTGCTTTTGTATTTTGACTATTGGAAATAATGTTGCAATAAACATAGGGATACATATATCTCTTCAAATTAGTATTTTCTTTGGGTAAATACCCAGTAGTGGCATTATTAGATCATACAGTATTTTTAATTTTTTGAGGAACCTCCGTACTATTTTCCACAGTGGCTGCACCAATTTACATTCCCACTGATAGTGTACAAGTGTTCATTTTTCTCCATATCCTCACCAACACTTATTATTTCTTGTCTAATTTATATGCAACCAGAAAAGACCCTGAATAGTCAAAGCAATCTTGAAAAAGAAGAACAACTGGACATATCACAATTCCAGATTTCAAGATATACTACAAAGTGGTGGTAATCAGAAGAGTATGGTACTGGCACAAAAACAGACATATAGATCAATGGAACAGAATTGAAAGCCCAAAAATAAACCCACGCTTATATAATCACATATAATATGTGACAAAGAAGGCAAGAATATACAATAGGGAAAAGACAGTCTCTTCAATAAATGGTGTTGGGAATACTGGACAGCTACATGCAAAAGAATGAAACTGGACCTCTTTCTAACACCATACACAAAAATAAACTCAAATGGAATAAAGACCTAAATGTGAGGCCTGAAACTATAAAATCCCTAGAAGAAAACATAGGCAGTAATCTCTTTGACATTAGGCTTAGCAACATTTTTCTAGTTATGTCTCTGCAGGCAAGGGAAGCAAAAGCAAAAATAAACTATTGAGACTATATCAAAATAAAAAGCTTTTACACAGAGAAGTAAACCATCAATAACATTAAAAGGCAACCTGCCGAAAGAGAGAAGATATTTGCAAATGATATATTCAGTAAGGAGTTAATATCTAAAATACATAAAGAACTTACACAACTCAATGCCAAAAAAAACCCCAAGCAATCCAAGTAAAAAAATGGGCAGAGAGTCTGAATAGACATTTTTCCAAAGAAGACATACAAATGGCCAAGAGACACATGAAAAGATTCTCAATATCATTAATCATCAGGGAAACACAAATCAAAACCACAATGAGGTATCACCTAATATGATTATTTCTATATGCTGAGAAATAACAGCCAGGTAGTAGTATATCTAATATGCAGGGAATTAGAAATAGACACAATGCCCGACAAAGAGAAAGTGGCAAGAACTATTTGTCAAATAGATGGGTGGGAGAATGAATGGTTGGATAGAAAAAAAAGCAAGAAGCCCATTAGGGGACTTTTGCAATTGTTCTCTTGAGAAATCAGCAAGATGTGAATTTTATTAAGTGTAATAGAAATGTAAAGGAAAGCATAGATAAAAAATATACTGAGGAGACAAAAATCGACAGAGTTTTTGAAGAAGTCATTACAAGGGGCAAAGGAGAAGAATTCAAAAACGAACATTCTTCAACCCCTGTGACTGGTCTCACTAGCAGGCACTATGGGGGTATGGAATTAAGTCAGACACAATCCACATCTTCAGGTCACTGAGATGCTTTATGAAACTTTTGTGCAAGTTACAAAAAAGTCCTTCATCCATGCCAGAGTGATTACAAAAACACCTCTTCTAAACAACCGAAGTTCAAAATATTCCCCCTTTGGGAAGAAAATATATATAAGTCCCCCTTTCCCTCAGGCTGACACTGCCTTGGCCAAATTTATGAATATGTACAAACTTGAGGATGTTTATAAAATATATAAATATTTTTATACTTATATGTAATATAAAAGGGTCCTGCATAGATTTTTACCACCTAGGTGGGAGATACATCAGACAACCAAAGAGTATAGAGAAATCCCAACTCATATCTCATGTTCCACTGTTACCATACACTATATACATTTGTAAGACATACTAGTATTTTCAAATCCAATTATGTATCCAGCAATACTTTCTATACTGCCACAAAGCTGGTGACCATGTGCTGGGTGGGAAAACCACTATCTCTTGTCTATAAATTGGGTGACATGACCATGAAAATACAAAATCTGGGAAGGTTAGTTCAGGATATGTGACCAGTATATACAAGCTCATGAGAGTGGGTGGAAAGTGAAAAATTAAATGGAAATAAAGCAAGGTTAAAAAATAAGAAATTATCCCAACCTAGTCATTCCTTAGCTAATATACAAGTAAATTTCTTACCTACATCTTGAGGCTGTGTGGGTAGGGTTAGGGATTCAGGCACAAAGAACAGGAAAATAACAAAACCTGTAAGTTTTAACTGTTTCATTTTTTTTTTTTTTTAGAAATCACATTCACAAAAGAAAGTAATGTAACTGAGGAAGATCAAGTTTTTATATTATTCTTTGACACTATTAGTAAAAAAGTAACCTGTTTAACCTATTTCTCATATACCTCACGTTTGATTTTTATTTGATCACACTGAAGATTTTTTTGCTAATTATTAACTAGGAAAAAAATTATCTCTGTCTTTACTGGAAAAATCTATTGAGTTAGAAAAAAAAGTCCACAGGTTAAGTATGCACAATACCTAATCAAATAGACAACCAAAAAAAAATTCTTAAAACTTTGCAAATGCTAAATAAAAGGAACTAGAACAAATAATTCACCGAAGAGGAAGCACAACTAGAAAGATGCTAGGTTTCATTAGAAATCAAATCAAAGGAAGTTAAATTTTAAAAAGTATACTTTTTATATACCTGATAGAATTAGAAAAAAGAAAATAATTAAGATGTCTAATTCTGGGAGACATATAGTAAAACAAGCCTCATATAATCAAAGCTTTTGGAAAACTAGTTTATAATAAGGACCAATAATGTTGAAAATATTCTTATTATTTGAGCTAATCGCTTAAATTCAGGGAATCTACACCAAGAACATAATCCTAAATATGGAAATATTTGTAAGTACATGACAATGTACAAAAAAACCAAGAAGTGTATTATTTTAGTTATGCCTAGTAAAAGAGCCTGAAAACAATAGCAACCAAGTAGTGAGGAGCATATTTTGTGTCCATATTTTGGGTTCTAAACACTGTTTTCTGCCATAAGGATCCTGAGATTCACAGAGAAATGATTAATTCCAGAGCTAGGACATGAAAAATAAAAGATAAGCTGAGAACATGGTGCCAGAAACTAAGGAAATGCTCAAAAATTGATGGGGTCATTTGCCAAAAAGGTAAAAGCCAATGGGACAATTTGACATCATAAATAATGACAGGAGTGCATTATAACCCATTATGTTTTTGAAAAAGAGTATTTGGATCTATACCCATCCAAAATTAAAATGAAAGTAGGGAAAGGAAAAGCTCTTTTCTACAGAAGAATGCCAACTAATAAATATAGTTAGAGACAAAGCATCACAGTTGGTAATACCATAGTGTACACTAAACAGTGATACAGCCACTCTGGGGGTTACTATTAGTCTTTATAACTAATTAATATAAAGAATATTAATGAGAGGGGAAATATTTGCTACATAATATTTGGAGAATGAGTAGAATCTAAAATTGATTATGTTATGTGTAGAAAGTGGTAATGTGAACGGACCTATTACACCAAAAGAAAGGAAGAGAGAGAGAAGAGACTGGAGAGATGGAGAAGGCAGAGGATGTTATGAGCAATCTGGGGAGGGAAAGATGCAAGTTTCAAATAGGTATCTATACCCTAGGATAATTCCAAATAGATCAAACATCCAAATGAAAAAAGGAAAAACGAGCAAACATAAAAGTACTAGAAGAAACACAAGTGAAGTGGGAACATTTTTTCTAACCATGATGCAAAATCCAGAAACAGTAATAAGTTCAACTACATAAAAAGAAATGTCAAGATTTTACATGGAAAAATACTGTAAGCAAAGTCGAGTCAGAGGAAAAACCAACAAAAGATGGCTGCCATCTATCTCGTACACAGAGCTCTGGAAATTTGAGAAGACAAAAAAGACCAACGATCTGATAGAAAAATAGTAAAATGATCTGAGCAAATAGTACAAAAGAGGGAAAAAAACTAATGGGTTCTAAACATAAGAAAGGATTCTCCTAATAAAAGAAATCACATCTAAACAACACCACAGGCTTACATCTTTCACAACCCATCCACCCTATCCCTACCCTCCNGAGGGAAAAAAACTAATGGGTTCTAAACATAAGAAAGGATTCTCCTAATAAAAGAAATCACATCTAAACAACACCACAGCAGCATGTCTCATCTATACGATTGGCAAAAATCTAAAAGTTTGGCAATATTCCATGAGGATAAAACTGGAGAAATAGTTCCTGTCATCCATTGCTGGTGGGAATGCAAAATGGTGGCGAAGATCTACAGAGGAGAATTTGGCGGTGTCTAAAAATATGTGCATTTGTCTCCTGAGCCAACAAATTTTCTAGTAGGTACCTATCCTAAAAATACACTGCTAATATTTCTAAATGACTAAAGCACTAAGTTATTCATCATGGCACTATTTGTAATAGCAAAAGGTTGGAAATAATTCCAATGCCCATCAATAGAAAGTCAGTTAATAAACCATAACATATCCACACAAAGAAATTCTATGAAATTGTTTAAAAGCACTGAAGAAAAAACCATGCATCCTATGGAATGATCGCCAAGATTATGTTTTTAAGTGAAAAAAAGCAATGTATAGAACAATATAAGGAATACGTAATGTCTCATGTAATAAAAATAGAATGGCATCATAGGAATATATTTATATACATAGTTGCTTAGATATTAAAAATAAAAGAACAGAATGATTAAACTATTAAGAAAAGCTGTTATCTGTATGAGGAAGAGGAAAAGGAGACTAGGGTAGAAGGAAAGTCTAAGTCAGTTCAGACTACTATAATGAAATGCCATAAACTGGGCAGCTTATAAAAAACAGAATTCTATTTCTCACCCTTCTGGAGACTGGGGTCTGGGACAAGGCACCAGTGCGGCGCGGTTCCGGTGAGAGCCTCTTGCAGGCTGCAGAGTGCTGACTTCTGTTGGTATTCTCATACAACAGAAAGAGGGCATCAGGATAACGCTGGCCTCATGGACTGAATTGGAAAATATTCTTTTCATTTTCTGGAAGCATTTGTGTAGAATTAGTATTACTTCTTCCTGAAATGTTTAGTAGAGTTCACCAGTGAAGTCTGAAGTTTTCCTTGTGGGAATGGCCTTATTTTAACTACATTTCCATTGCCTTAGTAGATAGAGCAATAATCAGATTATCTGGTTTTTCTTGACTGGTAGTTAATGGCATTTGCCCAGTTCCTCTAAGTTATTGAACTTATTGGCAAAATGTTTTTCAAACTAGCCCTTATCATTTTAATTTCTAAGGTGATATCTCCTCTCTCATTCCTGTTATTAGTAATTTGTCTATTGTCTTTTTTTTCCCCCTGATAAATCCGCTGAGAAGTTATATTTATCAATATTTTGGTAATAATATCAAAATATTTATCAATATTATTGATCTTATCAAAGAACTTGCATGAGGTTTCATTTATTTTTATGTATTTTTTTGTTTTCTATTTTGCTGATATCTGTTTTGATCTTTAGCATTTCCTTTCTTCAACTTTGTTTTCATTTGCTCTTTTTTTTTTTAGTTTCTGAAGGTGGAAACTGGGTTCACTGTTTGAATCTTCTTTTTCTAATAAATGTGCTATAAATTTCCTTTAAGCACTGTTTTACTGGCACCCCACAAATTCTGCTATGTTGCTTTTCATTCAGTTCAAAATATTTTTAAATGCCCTTTTTATTTTCCCTTTGATTCATGAGTTCTTTAGAAATGTATTATTTAGTTCATGCGCATTTTGGGATTTCCAGAGATCTTACTATCACTCATTACTGGAATTTAATTCCATACTATCAAGCAATTCTCTGGAATTTCTCTTGACTCTTTGAAAGCAGTGTCACAGGGAAAAGACAAATTCATTGTATGGAAATCCATCAGTGCTGGAGAATTGGGGAGTGTCAGGGAAGAAGTTGGAAGAGCTAATTCAGGCTGGTCTATGTCCACCTGTTTTCAGTAACTTGTCATCCCAATAGTTTAGTCCTACCCTGATATTATGCTGTGGACACCAGGCAATCTGGGCTACTGCTTCTGATTTATGGCAATGGGGCAAGTGACAGTCTTCTTTGCAATTTAGCATACAGACAAGAGCACAGGTTAAAATCTACCCCTTCCCCAAACTCTCCTACACTGTTGGTGGGAATGCAAACTGGTGCAGCCACCTTGGAAAACAATATGGAGTTTCCTCAAAAAGTTAAAAATAGAACTACCGTACAACCCAGCAATTTCACTATGGGGCATTTACCTAAAGGGATACAAAATACTGATTCAAAGGGGTACCCTGACGTTTATAGCAGCATTATCAAGAATAGCCAATTATGGAAAGAGCCCAAATGTCCATTGACTGACAAATGGAAAAAGAAGCATATACATACATATATATATATATGTGTGTGTATATATATATATATATATATATATATATATATATAGAGAGAGAGAGAGAGAGAGAGGGAGGGAGGGAGAGAGAGAATAGTGAAATATTACTCAGCCATAAAAAAGAATGAAATCTTGTCATCTGTAATGACACAGATACACGGATAGAGCTAATGAGTATTAAGCTAAGTGAAATAAGTCAGTCAGAGAAAGACAAATACCTTATGGTTTCCCACATATGTGGAATTTAAGAAACAAAACAAATGAACATGGGGAGTTGGAGAAAAAGAAACAGCGTCCTAACTCTAGAGAACAAATAGATGGTCACCAGAGGGGAGGTGGGTGGGGGGATGGGTGAAATAAGTGATGGGGATTAAGGACTGCACTTGAGATGAGCACTGGGTGTCGTATGGAAGTGTTCAATCACTAAATACTACACCTGAAACTAATATTACACTGTATGTTAACTAACTGGAATGTAAATAAAAATGCGAAGAAGGAAGGAAGGAAGGAAGGAAGGAAAGAAAGTCTATCCCTCCACCAACACCTACCCCCCCTCTTTAAAGCCAGCTGCCCTAGACTGTTACACACACCAGATCTTAGGAGTCTTTAATTTCCTCAGTATTTTCTCCTGTTTTTATATTAACTTCTCAGATCTATGTTTCTCCTTCTTCCCGGCATGAACTTTAGAAGATGGAGCTAGCAACCCCTCTAGTTCACCATGTTATTAAAAAAAATATATAGCCCATGACATATGAGATCCACTCACATATCCAACAAATATTTATGTGATGCTTATTATGTTCCAGGTGCTGTTCTGTATGCTGAGGATAACAGAAGTGAATAAAACAGACAAAAGTCCCTCTCCTCAGGGGCTTACAGTAGTGGGCAAAATTAGTAGACAAAAATTAAACAAGTGAAATCTAGTGCATGTCAGATGGTGATAAGTGGTGTGGAAGGTAGGGAAAGGGGTACAACTTAAAACAGGCCAGTCAGGGAGAAGGATATCATCCAGCAGATGATAAGGAGCTGAAGCCTGAGGAGGTGATGGAGTGAGCCCCACGTGTCTGAGGGCAGCTTTCCAAGCGAGAAGAATCACAAGGGCAAAGCTCTGACCAGGAGATGAATTGGTAACTTGAAGAACAGCGAAGAAGCATTGTGCCTGAGCAAAAAAGACCCAATGGAAAAAGGGGATGAGAAGAGGACAGAAATGTATCACCATGTCGGGCCAGTATATAGAATTTGCATTTCACTCGGAGTGAGATGGGAAACCATTACAGGTTTTAAAAGGAAACTGGTATAATGTACTTAGGTATAAAGGATCATTTCAATTACTATGTTGAGACCAGAGCTGGGGGTGGGTCAAGGGTACTTGGGAAGAGGGCAATTAAGGAGATATTGCAAGAATCCGTGTGTGGTATTATTGTGGCTTATACAAAGGGTATGGAGAAGGAGTCAAATTCTCCTGACAAATGGAAAAAGAAATTGTAGATGACTCTAAGGTTTCTGGCTTGAGCAAAAAGAAGAATGGATAAGACAGAGGGAGACACAAATTTGGGACAGGATGGAGTTCAGTTTGGAATGTGTTATGTTTGAGTTGTCTCTTCATCATCAACATGAAGATATCAGGGAGAAAGTGACACATGAGCCTGGAAAGAAAGGAAGAAATCCAGGGTGGAGATATAAATATGTGTTGTCAACATCTAGATGGTATTAATGCACTAAGAATAGATGAGATTACCCAGAGAGGGAATTTAGATTCAGGAGAGTTGCTCTGGGACACTCCAAATTTAGAGGTCAAAGAGTTGCAGAAAATGCAGTGAAGTCCAAGAAGTCACAGCCAATGAGACCGGAAGAAAATACAGATGCCAAGTAGGTAAATGTTTCAAGGAGAAAGGAGTGATCAAATGTGTCAAATTGTGCTGGGAGAAACCAGGTAAGCTAAAGACTGAGAATTGACCACTGTATTTTGCAGCATGGAATTCATCGTAACCTTGACTATGTATGTTTCTACTTTATGGTTTGCCCAACTTGTTTCTCCAAAGAAATAGAAATGCTCTAAAATTTCTGGTTTACTGTTGTATTTGTGATACTCTGTCCTTTTGTTTCCAATCATTTTTTTTCTTTATGTATGTCAGCAAAATGTCATTTGGCTTATAAATTTTCCTAACAGTTTTATCTTCTTTGAACTTTCCTCTTAATAATAAAAAAATATATTTTTCCTCTTTAAAGCTTTTATATTGAGTTCTACTTTGTCTTATTGTGATCTCTGAGTTAGCACCTTTTAGAACTACACCAAAATCAGACAAGGTCCATAGATGTAACAACAGAATTGAAAGAAGAATATAAAGTACAAAGCAATTGAGTTAGAACTGAAAGGTGGCTTTTATTGCTCTGGAGCAGTTGTTTTCTCCTGGAGCAGAGGCCAAAGCATGAATGTAATTTTTAGATTTCTTTTCAGAGCTAATATGATAAGCAGCCTCCCTACTGATGGGCTAAACTTTTGCATCACTTGCTTACCTTGGACTTCTGCTTCCCCTCCACACGCATACTCCCCACCCTCCATATCTCGTGAATTATCTTCCTAAAAACTAACCATCGTGACTCTTCTCTGCTTAGATAACACTTTGGTCCCTATTATTTATAAGATAGTCCAAACCCTTTGGAATAAAACTCATGAGAATCTTCTCAATCCTACAGTGCATGTATCTTGCTTCATCTTCTGTATCTATACCCTTCCTAGCCACACAGTAACTGTCCTAAAACCATTCACCATGTTTTGTCACGAGCTACGTTTTTTCCTCTCTAATGAATTGGACTTCTTCTTTACATGAACTGATGAATGCCCACTCATCCTCCAAGACTCTTCTTAAAAGTCTATCTCTTTCAGTGTGAACCTTTCCCCAAGCAGAATTGAACTCATCTACCCACTGATTTGTTCCACAATTTGCTGCCATCTCTATGGTGACCATAATCTCGTTGCATTGCTATCAGTTGCTTCCTTCTCTGCTGGAGCATCCAGAAAACTGTGATTGCACCCAGAACGGAACCTGGTACCTCTTGAGTGTTCAGTATATACTTGTGAACTAAGAAAAATCAACTGCTAAATATATTAATAATATTTAATCAAAACAACTACAATAAACACTTATATTTTAAAGTGTCTGTCAGTAGAGAACTCAAAAAGATTAAGAAAAAAGTAGATATTAAATTTTGAGTAGTATCATTCTTGATGGATCCCATAAAAGCATAATAATTTCTTTTTTCATCTCCAGTGTATCTGTTTGAATACATAAGTGGCCATTTAATGAACAAAGTGCCCTGGCATCACAGTACTTAACTTGAACATTTTTTTAGTGTACCAAGGAATCTAGACTTTAAGGTTGTAAGTTTATCTTTGAGTGGCTTGAATCTCCCACAACAACCAAGACCCAATGCTTATTTATCAGAATCTGCTTCAGATAACGGTATACGTAACTATTTTTAAAAGTCATCTATAAACTTCTATAAATAAGCACACTAGGAAAAAGGAAACATTTGGAAATACTTTATTTTTATTATAGGGAAATCACACATTAAAGTCTTGATCATTTAATTAATTCACAAAAAGCACTATCTCAGTTACAATTAAAGGAAAAGATTCACACCAAACCACAAGGACTTATTTTGTCTCCTTTTCTTCCCCCTGTAACACAAACAAAAATATATAAGTTCTAACTCAGTGAATGGGTGCAGAAGGTAACTGGTTCTATTATTTTACATCAGGGAAATACTAAATAGAAGAGCAGTTCTTCTGGTGGCATTCTCTAAAACCTTAGAAGTGACCGAAGAGCATTTTGAGGTTGTTGAGTCACTGATTTACGATTGTGGAAGCAACATTGTTCCGGCGTCTTTAACATAAACTTTTTGTTGAATTGCACTTACTTTTAAGAAAAGAATTTAATGGTAGGTCATAGGACATATTTCACTATGGATCAATATTTTGGGAGAATGATCATTATATTTATCCTTGTCTGAATTTTTTGTTACCTGAAGTAATTTAAACTCCCAAAGCAGCACGAGTCTTTGAAATCAGTTTTGGACCCTGAAAATTTAAAACAAATAAGAATCATCAGACGAAGAGATGAATGACTGTGTCAGTTATACAGTTAACTCTCCACTACCTAGGGGTGAATTCAGATACATCTCTGATGCCAACAAGCTGCGACAATGGAAGTCAGAGAAAAAACTATCCACTCATACCTACAGTAGAGATAGTTTGTTCTGCCCATGCCAATCTCCAGTCTCCAAATTGTGACCATCCATCACCACACTACTCACCTTCCTCCACCAGTCAGTCATAGAAATCAGAAGGTTTGCAGAGAAAGTACAGCCACTATGTGTTAATGGTCTCTACACCTAAATGAATGTCTTCTCTCATCGAGGGATATTTATCCAAAATGGTTTACATCAAACCTCTTTTATCAGTTTTGTCTTATCTGATTTCGTTATCTGTGTTCCATCTTTCTCTACTAAAAACACAGACACACTGGTAAGCGTACACTTGGCAAAAAGGGAGAATTACAGGATATCTTTTAAAATTATAATGATGCTGGACCCCTGGGTGACTCAGTAAGCTTAGTGTCTGCCTTCAGCTAAGGTCATGATGTCAGGGTCCTGGGATCCAAGCCCTGCATGGGGGCTGGGGGGGTGAGGGTCCCTGCTCAGCAGGAGCCTGCTTCTTCCTCTCCTTCTGCAGCTTCCCCTGCTTGTACACTCTCTCTCTGTCTCAAATAAATAAATAAAATCTTTTTTAAAAAAATAAATAAAATTATAATGATGCTATATTCAAATATATTTAGTAACATAAGCTAAAGACTTACTAAATGTAGCCAATTACAAATCCAGTTAAAATTGCTAAATAATAAGATTAAGATAATTCCTAATTACTAGTCTGTTGGAATACCAAGGCATGCTCCTAAATGAATTCAAAAATATTTTTTATAAAATATTCCCCCAATATCTTGTTTGCACAATTAATTTGCTATCCTTTTAATCTATTAGCTGAATTGATCAGTTTTAGACCAGAGACTGTCTAAATTATCATCAGTTAATTATATGCTCACTTTATAGTTTCCTCTACCAGGAAATAAATCAAACTTACTAATTCTTTTAACATATTTGAAAATTATGCTTCTTCCTAATATTTAGTGAGAAAGTTGGGATTATTTCTTAAATATCATAAAATCCTTCAATCTATTTCTAAATAAATTTAAAACTCTCTGGCATTTTCAAGTCTAGATTAGTGGAATATTCTTTTCATTATGCATACAGAAAATGCCCTCCCAAGGATTTCGAGTGTGCAATGAGCTGCACATACCTCGTCCTCAAAGCAGGCATCCTGCTCTTGGCCTTGGCAGCACTTTTCCAGTAGACCAGAGAAATCTGCAATGACAGCCTCAAGTTGTTCTTCTGTTATTTGTGGCTTTTGCTTCACAAGGTTAATGAGAAATCTGTAATTTAAACAAAATAAAAGAGAAACCTGTTATGCAAGGGTATTTTTCTAAAGCCATCCTAGGGGAGAATTTTTAGAGCCCTCACAACCCTCCGCTACAAACCCTCACTCCGTCAACCCATCACCAGATTTACAACCTATACTAAGTCCAATGACTTCATCAGAAAGACTGAGGCTAGAAATAGCCAGGTGTTCCACTGGTCTGGATTTGTGTAGACTGTAGATGAAACATGATTCTATAGTTCCCCCATACTTAGGTGTAGTAAGACACGGTTTTTTTCTTACTTGCCTAGAATATCCTTTCCCGTTCTCCCCTCTACAGTACATCCTGTCCATACTCAAAGGCCCAGATCTCCAAACTCCTGCCATCCATAACTATCACAGCCTCAGCTGAGCATTGGCTCCACCAATCCCCTGCACTACTCGTTTAGTAACTCCTTCACGTGGGAATTAATGTTGACCGGGGAACAGGGAAGACTTGTCAGAGGAGGCAGCATTCTTACTGTACCTTGGAACATGACACAGATTGCGACAGTGGAAAAGGGAAGAATGGGTTTTCCGAAATGAAGGAAGACCATTTCCAAAGCACGTGAGTATTAAAATGCATGGGAATTTGAAGAACATAAGTTGCATTGACTTGGATTGCCATCACCATCACAGAATGCCTCCCACAATGGGCTGAAATGTGCGTTCCATCTCATAACACCCATACTTCACGGTTGAATCAAATATTATGCTTACTCTCTTCAAAAAGTAAACAGTGTGGGAAAAAAAAGATTCAATGGTGTTTTTCCAGTGTTTTGGAATGGAAGTACCCAAACTTACTGCCAAGACATATCCTGATTCTCCAAAATAGATTCCCTGCTTTCCCTCAGTCCCATCACGTATCACAACAAGAGTTTCAATGGAGACTATTTTTACAAACAAAAAGTTGTCTGCCCTTGTGAATTTTTCCAGACCTATGTTCCAAGGAGGCTGTGAAGACACTGAGACAAAACTAGTTGAAAAGCCACTTTCAGTGTTTTGAGGCAATAATGTTCTCCTAACGAGCCCAAGATTGTTGGGTGTGTAAGTTGGAAATCTCAACTACTATTTAGTGTCGTTGGTCTTCTCCATGTTAGCCAATGACAATTTCTTACTGTTGCTTCATTGTTTGCAGTGCTACACCCTGAGCTTGGCACAGGTCCTTATGGAAGATGAACTTGTCAGCAGAGAAGGGTGAAGGGGTATAAGTTTCATCCACCACTAAGCTGCTGAAACACGGCCTCCTGTTGGCGTATGAAGAAGTGCAGCACTGGCCAACACCAGGGTTTACAGGAGTCTCCTCATGCCTGATGCACAATTGTCCAATAATAAGATCAGCCTGGTTGGGAGAATGAGAAAGAAGACAGCAAGGCGATTCAGCATTAGCCACTAAGTTGATTCAGGTTTCCAGAGAATTGTTGCAATTTTTAATGCTCAGTAATTTATAATTAATATTACAGGAAAACTTGCGATCTGTGTAGAGTCATGGGTTGCCACATTGCGGGTTCGTTTTTACCCATTTGTTTCGGACAAACCTCACCATTTAGTGGCAGATACTCCAAAGATAATGTTGGAGATAATCCTTTCAACTAGTTGTCAGCTATCTGAAGTACACTTCCACATACATACCTACTTCCAAAGGGGAAACAGTTATCTGCTCTGACCTAGAAAATCAATACATGGCTTAAATTTTTCATGTATATCTAGCTGAGATTTCCATTTTATTTTTGGGATCCAGAGAACCACTTTCTGAAGGTAAGAATCATGCAAGCCTAGCCCATTCATATACGTACATAGAAGCACACGTGCATGCATACAGCTAACATATAATCCTAATTGAAAAAAAGTAAGGCGGGGCGCGGGGTGGCTTGGTCAGATTAAGTGTCTGAGTCTTGATTTCCGCTCAGGTCACGATCTCAGGGTAGTGAGAGCACCCCTCCTGGGGCTCTGTGATCAGTGGGGAGTCTGCTTGAGGATTCTCTCTCTCTCCCTCTGCCCCTCTCCTGCTTTCACAGGCACATTCACTCTCTCTCAAATAAATAAATATTAAAAAAAAAAAAAGAAAGCAAAGAAGGCTAAAGCGTGTGTGTGTGTNATCAGTGGGGAGTCTGCTTGAGGATTCTCTCTCTCTCCCTCTGCCCCTCTCCTGCTTTCACATGCATATTCACTCTCTCTCAAATAAATAAATATTAAAAAAAAAGAAAGAAAGCAAAGAAAGAAGGCTAAAGCGTGTGTGTGTGTGTGTGTGTGTGTGTGTGTGTGTGTGTCTTTTAGGGCTTTCCTACTGCAGATTCCCCGTATCTTCCACACTTCAGAGATATTTCTTAAACACCTAGCAATAACTCGTAATAAGGGCCAACATGCTTTGTGTGCACACTGTGTACCGGGCCAGTGCTGAATGAGTTACAAGAATTACCTCATTTAAGACAGTCATCCTATGTGGGTGGTATAATTCTTATTCCCAAATGTCAGCTGAAAAAGCTCAAGCCTAGAGATACAACTCGCTTTCCAGAGTGACACTACTAACAAGTGGTGAAAGTGGGATGTGGGTGTGGGCAGGAGGCTTCCAGAACCTACACTTCTGATCTGTTACAACATCCTGTGTCCCTGCAGCCTCTCAATGTGTGGAATTCAATAAATGATAAAGATGATGCTGAATCACAGGAATCCTTTTACTCCTAACTTTTGGTGGAAAATTCCAAGACATGATGACTAGCTAGCAAATAAGTCCTCGGCATCAGAAAGAGGAAAAGGGCAACAATAAATGTACAATTGTGTTCAAGATTGTGATTTTAAGGGAAAAAATAATGAAAGAAAATTCAGCCTATAATCTTATGTATGATGCTAGTGACATTAGAAAATAAAGGTGATTGGCATTACTAACTAGAAAGTCATTTTACTACTCAGAAGGACTTATCCTCTTCTAAACTCTTTACCTTGTTAAAGGGGTGGAGAAATGTCCCTAACATAATAAGAATTAGGGAGGGGGGGGGGAAATGTCCCTAACATAATAAGAAGATTATACGACAAAAGGCAAACATATAAGTATGGCTGAAAATAAAATGACTAATTTTCATCCCTCAGAAGTGAAGCGTTCATTTTTTTAACTCAGTTCACATTTTTTTCACTGTGTCCATTAGACCAAACTCGGTGCTCATGGGTGCAGAGCAGCGTAACTGAGATGCATGTGTGAACCTGATGCAGGGCGATAATAGCACAGCAGCAGCCGAGGTGGGTGAGACCAGCAAGGAAATTCTGAAGAAGGTATGGCCTTTGGTGCTGGAGCATGGGCTCCGGAAAGAGGTACACATGCATTCAAATATCAACCCCACCATTTCCTATCCGGGAGAACTTGTCCTAACATAACTTCTTTAAGACTCATTGTCTCTATCTATACAGCGAAGATGGTAATGGGGCATTTCAGAAGAGAGTATTATAATTGTTAAATGAGATAATACTTTTTTTAAGGACAGTGTGGGTCTTTTGCATAATCCTGAAGAATTGCTTTGCTGTTATGAGGGTGAAGTGAGGGTCTCCATGTTGGTTTAAGAAAGGTGGCTGGTGAGGTGCAGGTACACCTCCAGGTGTAGGGGATTTTGAAATCCAGTTGGCTTACTCCTTGGTTTTCTTTTTCTTCTCCTTTTTTTTTTTAACAGTAAAGTATTTAGTAAACAAAAACAAGAAATCACAAACTGAATGATGTGCTGCTTAGTCTATCTTTCTTGTCCATAAATCTTGCTTGGACAGTGTTGGATACACTGGCTACACTCCCACCAGCCATTCTAGAAGGACAGGAAAGCTGGCCACATGCCCACTGTTCAGAGCTGCATCCATGCCCTCTCCAGCTGAATGAGTTAAACAAGTCTGGTAAAGCCATCTCCACAGTGGTTTTCACCATTTCCTCTAAGTGGGAATCATGAGACGACTTCAAGCCAAATGGGGCAGAAACACAATGGTACTAAACAAAACACTCACCGCTCCTTCGCCACAAGCCAATTGTTTGTCCTCACTGAGTTGGCAACAGGTAGCTGCTGCGGTTGCCATTTTCCTGGTAAAGGCCATCAGCTCAGGTGGGGTCAGCTGAGGGGCCTTCTTTGTGTATGCAACAAGAAACCTGGAAGAAGCATTTTTCACCCAATCCTGAGTCATTCGTGAGTTTGGGGACGTCTCACTCTTCAAACACCCTTTTTTTTGGTATCAGAAGCCCTGAAATCAGCTAATTTGTTTTATCCACATGATCCTGGGACCATCTTTCAAAATGCATTTACTCTAACAACCACCCCAGTGCTTCTAGTCTATCAACATATCACAATGTGAAAACAAACTCTGGATGGTAGGCAGACTTCTATTCCCAACCTCAAAACTTCACTGATTTCAGTTTTGATCTATTCTGTGTTTCAATGATGACAGACTGCAACAGAATAAGTATCTTTTCTGCAAAACTCTGCATGGTTTGGGGAAGCTAAAGCCAGTACCAAAGATCAGATTTTCACAAGTCATTCTTCTTCCTCCCTAAAAAGGCGGAAATGAGGATTCCCGCTTTCTCCCAAGGGAAACTGGATGATCAGAGTACACTGACTTTCGATCTGAAATAGGGGCTGAAATTAAATTCGTGCTGGGTAACTAATTTAGGCTGATATTTCCCTCACCAGTTCACCATTTTAAATCACTAAAAATACTGTTTAAAAAAATATACGTGGGCGCCTGGGTGGCTCAGTGGGTTAAAGCCTCTGCTTTCGGCTCAGGTCATGATCTCAGCGTCCTGGGATCGAGGCCCGCATCGGGCTCTCTGCTAAGCAGGGAGCCTGCTTCCTCCTCTCCCTGTCTCTCTGCCTGCCTCTCTGCCTACTTGTAATCTCTCTCTCTGTGTCAAATAAGTAAATAAAAATCTTTAAAAAATAAATAAATAAATAAATAAAAAATAAAAAANTAATCTCTCTCTCTGTGTCAAATAAGTAAATAAAATCTTTAAAAAATAAATAAATAAATAAATAAATAAATAATAAAAAAAACATACGCATTTTGTAAGTAATATTCTCCTAGTTTCTGGAAGAGACCACAGCTTCGCTTTGCCAATGCTTGGCTTTCTTGGATGTATTTCTCTAATTCTTCTTCCTAAAATACAAGCATTATTACATACTTTTTTCTCTTCTTGGACACAAAACTTTGTATATAAAAATTGATCAATAATATATTATATTATTATGACACCAATCTTAGAAAAAGCAATTTTAGAGGTTTTTTTAATACTAAAAATAAAATATGAATTGTGAGAATTAAAGCAAACAGATTTTGGGGAGATTAAAACTTTGTGAATCACACAGAATTCAATCTTTGGATAAAGGACTATGGCTCTTTCTGTACAAATTCCTGATATTCTGGAACTGTTCAGCAATGAATATTATTTTTATTCTGTGTGTCGAGGAAATTTTGGTTAACATTTTTACTTCTAAAGTAGACCACTCATCGTTGACTACCAGTTAATAACTACTTAATATCTAGATTGACTACTTAATAACTAGATGCTTTCAAGCAAAGGCATTTTTGATGGGTAACCTCCATGCAGTTTTTCAGACTCTCCCTAAAGCTAGAGCAATTTACCCCTTTATCCTGGCATTCAACAGGGTTTTCAGACTGGGAACACTTCTCCAATAACTCCTGGTATCCTTTAGCGACTCTTAGAATGACTGGGACAGCAAGTTTCGTATGTCTTCTCGAATATTCATAAGTAAATCTGAAATATGTATGAAAAATATCTTGTTATTGGAATTAAGAGACAATTTATTCCCATGTTATAGGGCAAGCAAAACTGAAAATTCAAATACATAAACCTGGAAATCAAATTATGACTTGAACGAAGCATGGTAAAACCATTAATGCAAATAACAATCCTCCAGTTGTTCTAAAAGGGTATTTTGTTTTGTTCTGCACTCTTCACCTGGGTTTTTCAATTATGAACTTCTCAGTCATTCATTCAACAAATGTTTTTCTAGTGCCTACTCTATGTAAGCATTTCTCTGAGCAATAAGGATTCAATAATGCATAAGATAAAATGCCTGACCTCTCAAAAGCATACCTTATAGGGAGACAGGATTGAATAAACAAGAAAGAGGTCATCACATTCAGGTGGTGATAAATTAGTGAAGCAAAAAGAAGGAATTTACAATAGAAGGGGAAAAGTGACTCCTGATTGACAGCATTGTTTAAGAAATGTCACTTTGGGCCTCTCTTTTGGAACAGAACCTGGGTGAGGGAAGCTACATAAGGATCTGGGGGAAAATCATTCTCAGCTGAGAAACTTTCTACTGCAAAGAACCTTTCTAAGTGAAGAACGATTTCTGTTAAACAATTAGTGTTGGGTGTGCAGGTGGGTCAATTTAAAGATAATTCTTGGATTTACTAATTGTATTTCCAAGTTATAGAAGTAAGTCATATTTAGTTCTGCCACCAATAAATTGTGAAAACAGCTTTCTTCAATCTGGACTTTGCTCTTGAGTGGGTAATTTTACTGAGAAATGCAAATAATGTTTGAATGTCCAGTTTGAAAGCAACAATAGAGTGATATCCTTAGGGAATATTAAAAAGAAAATTGGGCCATTATTTTCATTTTTACATTAGAAGCAAACTGTTAAATTTATAAAGACCTTTGGAGATCATTAGGCATAATATCCTTAGAGTTGCACAAACCCATCCTCTGATGGTGTCCATAGATACACACCGTACACTAAAAGACAATGTATTCACTTGACTGCTTACTTCCTATCAATGTCCTATCATGTCCTATCAATTATAGTGATACAATTAACTACTATACTGCAAGTATCTTGACATATGTTTTGATTTTCTTACAAAAATAAAACATACATTAAATAAATAGCAAATATACTGTTCTAATAAAAACCCTACTATCTACCATTGAGTTACACTTCATGGGAAAGTTCTTAAAACATGCACAATGAAAAATCACATTCCTAACCATGAGCTCTTCTTATCACAAAATATATCTTATTTGGAAGCTCAGAGGTGGTCTTCATATGAGTAATCCATGCAAAGCTGACACAACAATGCTTCTGATGCCAGAGAAATTGATACAAAATAAAATATAACTTCAGCTAATAACAGCGATAGTGAAAGTCTCATCAGTATAGGATGGATCCCATTTCTTTATTCCCTACTTACCTGCTTAAATATATTTTGGCTCAGAACATTCTAGCATCACCCTCATATACTGAGCTCAAAAACCATAGCCATCATTCCCCATTTCAGGCACACAAAGGTGTCAGCTACATCCTAATCTTTACTTATGTGAACATACATTTACAGAGTGTATTACCTTGCCATGAAAAGATCTTTTTCCCTTGAAGAAAATTGGTTGAAATCTCTCTCTCCTAAAAACCTATTTAGATTTGGAGATAAGCCTTCAGGTTTGTCATCATTTTCTGCATGAATTATGCATTGACCAAGTTCAAGTATGGGCAATTTGCAGCATTCTGCTATTTTGCTTGACAGAATATCTTGTTGAGAACATATGTAGGACATAATTTTTTCCTGTAATAGGAAAAACGATGTATAAGTTTTAAAGGTTTATTCTTTAATGCAGGACCTCAGGGCCAGTTTTAGGAAGGGAGGGGGGATACAAAAGTGGGAGGGAGGATAGAAGGGAGACATAGGAGGGAAAGGAAAGAAATAAGGAAGGAATAGAAAGAAGGCATTTTACCTTGTCTCCCATTTTAGTGCTTTTTCTCCCTAGTTTGCTTTTCCTCACTCCTTTTCACCTACCCCTGTTTTTCAATTCTTCTTTTCATATTTATCAGCTAAAACCTATTTTATTGTATTAGGAAGATTTTTAAAACAAGAGAAAAATATGCTCTCAAACTAAATGATATGCACCTTGGTATGTATCTTTTCTATTACTATTGAAATTTGCTACTGGACAACGTTTGCTGTCGATGTCCTAATATGGAGAGCAAACTTTCTGCTCCATTTTAACAGAACAATCTGCAGTGACCCACTGTGACCTCCAGAGGGCAGGCTATAGATAATGAAATGGCAGCTCTTCTAGGTGGCCAGAATGAAGCAAAGCTGACATATCCCTGTCAGGGGACAAAACATTCTATGCATTCTCAATAGGGACAAGTAGAAAGCATTATTCAGTCATTAAGATCAATTTATATACCATACTGAAATTAATTTTTCCATTTTAAAGGAAAAGGGTGGTTATGAGCTCCAAAAATGGAAAAATAATCTTTAAGTGCCTATAAAAATCAGTAAAATTGTCAATTAAAACCAAGAAAACTAACTTCAGAGAAAAACAAAATAGTTCTTATTATGGTGCCTACTATGCAGGTAAAAACTTCTAAAAGGAAAAATAAATGAAATTGGAAATCTGCCTTTGAGACTCTTCCCCGTCTCCTCACACCAGGATCTCTGCCCGTGCTCAGAGACTGTCCCTGAGGCCTCTTAGAGCCTCAGCTTCCAGAAGCCTTCTTGGACTCTTTCACCCAAACTGCCAAGGGACCGGCTGAAAGAAGCACTTTATCCTCACATTTGAACTTTTGGAAACTATGTTCAATCTCTGATTTTCAAGCCATTTGAATATCAAATAACAATGATTTTAAGCCTTCTTGGAGAAGAAGGTGTTTCACCAGGGACTGGAGAGGGAGTAATTTGGGGATAGACAGACCTCTGGTACAGTGGCTAAAAAGCCTAAGGTTGGCCCAAAATAGATGAATGCGACACTGCTTAAATGGTGACTAACCATGGCATTCTCAAGTATTCTGCGTTGGGGGTTTTGGGGTTTTGGTTTTTAATTCTTCTAGAGCCCTCTATCCACACCTCTCTTTGGCATGGTTAGCTTTGTACCTTGTAGAACAGTTTCTTGTGTTATTTTTGTTGTTTCTTGTGCTACTTTGCTGTATTCATAGAAAAGATAGATACATCTGATAGACATAATAGAGCCCCTTCCATGTGCCAGGCATCCTGCTGTCAGCCTGTGGAGATAGCAGCAAACAGAAGACAGTCCCTACCTGTCTCATCTCTTCAGACTAAAAATTCCCTGAGCTTAGCTCGTGCCTTCATAACAAGTGTCTTTTACAATGTCTGGCACACAGAAAGTACTCAATATATGTTTGTCAATTGAAATAATAAATGGATGGAAAAACAAATTTTTTACAAGTAAAGAGTCTGCCCCTCCCTCACCCCAAGATCCTAGGTGGAGTCTACAATCTCCTTCAGAAGGAAGAATGAAGGGGCACTGGTCTCCCAGGAGCAGAATCTCTCTTAAGTAAAAGGTAGGGTCAACAGAAGATGGTTTCAGTTTCACTATCAAGAAGTCTGTGACTTTCCTCAGCCAGCTAGTTACCCTGCCCTGCCACCAACTCAGACAGCCTTCTTCCATTTAGAAGGACAACAAAAGAAAGAAAAGGAAGTGGAATTATCTCAGGAGGCAAGACCCTTTACCCCATCCTGCAGACACTCCAGCACGTTTCCTCTGCAACATTCCTCATGTATGTGGGCCACATCCAGGACCAGTTTCTGAATTTCAGTAAAGTTAGCTTTGGAAAACTTTTGACTCAGTTTTGTAACCGTTCTAAAGGAGGGAAGGAAATAGAAGTCAATCCCGGTTATCTACCAACATTAACTAATACTTAGAGTATTAGTGTAGTTGCGGCTCCCAAGAGAAAGAACTGAAGTGCTCTTGCTATCTCAAAAAAGGAAAAGTGTTTGAAGTCCTGTCAGTTCCAGCCCAATCTTTCATGGCAATGGCTTTCTAAATTGACCTGTCCCCACAAGTAGTTTGGACATGATTTATTTGTCTTTAACACCTTTCCTGTGAACTGGGATGAAATCTATCTTTTCGCTGCTCATCCATGATGTTGGGTGTTTAGAATCACTATAGTGAGTGGGCAGGAAAAAAATTAAAAGGACAGACAATTAAGAAATAGAACATTCCATGAGAATAACAATCATTTTTTACTTGGAAGAAAAAAACACTTGTAGGAATACAGGAAGGGGGTGTATACGGGCAAATCAATAAAGTGAGACAAGAGAGTAGAGCAGACTAAACATCCAGACATGTCAGTATGCCAAGCCACCTAGTGTGACCAAAAGGGTCATAAGAAGGAAAAAGTCTTGTAACTTCTACATATTTCTTTAAATTTTAAGAGGTCTCCAGGTGAAGCCTCTATTCCCTGGAGCAACTGCCGTTCTTGCTGTTTCTGTTAAGGGTAGATTTTCTTTATGAATTTATAACATTTAAGTCTAATCACTTATGGATAGTAATGATAAATACAGTTATTATAATAATGTTTTAATTTATATTTTATTAGTAAGATAAACTGAAAGTGGCAATTCATGAATCAATCTAAGTTTCTAATAGCGTTGGAAGATAGTTAAAGCAGCATCTGACCTACTCCAAGAAAAAAATTTCAGTCAGTCTTGGAACTAACTAACTCCATGACTACAAACCTTAACCTGGATCTCCACTGTGTACAACATACTTAAATGTGTAATTTACCAAGCAAACAAATAAATAAACTTTGAATGCATGGACTTGATACTCTTCCATTAACATCTCAGATATTTTCCTCAAATAGAAATATCTTATAAAAGTTAAAAAGCACTTGAAACCAGTTACGTAGTTTCAAATTTTCTAGTAGCCACGTTAAAAACTAAAAAGGGAAACAGTTAAATCCATCTTAATAATATTTATTGACCCCACTATATCAAAAATAATACCATTTCAACACATTTCATTTCTCTGTGGAAGCTAAAAAATAAAACAAATGAGTAACAGAAACAAACCTATAAACATAGAGAACTGATGGGTTGTCAGAGAAAAGGGGTATGAGCGTGAGCAACATGGGTGAAGGGAAGTGGGAGATACAGGTTCCACTTACAGAATGAATAAGTCATGGGAATAAAAGGCACAGCATAGGGAGTATGGTCAATGATATTGTGATAGCGTTGTGTGGTGACAGATGGTAGCAACATTTGTTGTGAGCAGAGCACAACTTATGGAGAAACTGAGTCACTACACTGTACACCTGAAACTAATGTAACATTGTCAACTATACAGGAATTTAAAAATTCGTTAAAAAATGTTTCAATATGTAATTAACATAAAAACTTATTAAGAAGATATTATACGTTCTCTTTTCCATACTAAGTCTGTAAAATCTGGTATGTCTTTTGCACCTGGAGCACAGTTCCTCATTCACATCAGCCAGATTTCAAGTGTTTGGGAACTGCACATGGCGAGCGGCAACCATGCTGTGTGGCGCTGCCTTAAACCATTGGTAATTCTGATTCTTAAACATCTGGTGTCAAAGTCTCAACTGTCAGGATACAGACAATTCAAGATCACTGACCTGGCAGACAAATATGTGTAAGGAAAATAAATCCTGATCAGGACCTAGAAAACTGGGTTCTGCTGATTCACAGTGTGGTCTCGAGTAAAGGTTCTAATGTCTCTGGGTCTCACTTTATTCACATGTAAAAATGAAGCTGTTGAACTAGATGATTAACTGTTTGGGGTTTTTTGTATTCCTCTTTATCCTAACAATGAAGAGAATATGAGACAGAGGTAAATTAAGTAGGCTTTAAAAAGCAGTCAAATCTATTGGTTAGCTTCCTTCCAGTCCTGAGATTTCATGATCCTAAGCCTTGAGCTCTTATCAAAGAATTTTCATTCTCTACCACAGTGACAATGAGAAAAATGAGCTCAAAGGGCAAAATGGTAGTTTTGCAGATCTCACCTTCTTCCCTAGATACAGATTAAACTTACATGGCTCGGAAGGTTCGGGGTCCAAAATTTTTCATTACTGCACATATATGTTGATTTAACAAACTGCTCTCTCTTAACTCTTTTGTAATCAATGCTGTCTAAATACAGAAGAAACAAGATGTCAGGACAGGATGTATTTTCCTTTACAGTTGCTAATAGTTAGGAAAACAACGTAAAACCATAAAACCGTCAAACCATAAAAAAATTTTACTAGAATTTAAATGTGATACATTTTTACAGAACTTTCTTCATTCTTTCTTTCTTTTAGGTTGGTTTATATACATCGAAGCCAAACAGATTGATTTAAAATACTTCAAAACAAGAACGTTATAACTTTCTTACTTGGAATAATGAGTAAACAACTGTACTTTTAAATAAATTGAAACCTGATATCTCTTAAACATTTGTCACAAAAAAAAGAAAATGTCACAGCCAGACATTCTGGGAATGGTCACAGTTCTTACAAAGTTTTTCATGTAGGACTTCTGGTGGCATGATTAATTTTGGATCTTATTCTAGCTCTCCAAACCTAAGAAAGCTACTTACTTCTCTAAACCTAAGTTTCCTTTGGTTAGATAATGATGTTTACTCCTCAAATTTGTCCTGGGGACCAAAAGAAATAACGAGCAATACAGTATTTGTCATAGTTTTCTTTCTTCTCTCTCTCCTTTTGTGCCTCCTTTTCTCTTGCCGCTCATTCAACCCCATCTTCTTTCACCTCCTATTCTTCTTTCATTTATGTTATCAGCCATACCCCTGTCATCTTTTATCCCAACTCCCCCCAAACTGATGTCCTTTGTCTTATAATAATTACTGGCCCAAAGAATTAATACAATACAGCAAATCCAGCTGTTTTGGCCCAAAGAATATCAGATTTCTGAAATACGCTTGATTCTAAACATTGTATTCTGCTCACAAAGCATATTTCCATTTTTAACTTTGTTTGGTTTTAATGAATCATAGCCAGATTAAAGTATTGGTTCAGATATCTGTACAAATAGAATACCTTTGTTTGGAAGCATTCGACCGCATTTTCAGCTTTGCAGCAAGCTGGAATTATTTTGCCATAGTGGTCAGCCAAAGAAAGAATTGTGGGTGCATACAAAAAGGGGTGCCTTCTTGCTATTTCATAAATGTACCTATGAAATGAAAAGATGCTGTAAGACTTGCAAGCGTATATTTTAAAAAACAATAGAACTGGACTCTGGAATTTGCTTAAGAAGTCAGAAAACAGTCATATTTTTTTCCATATACTGACAAAAATTTTACTTACTACAGATCCAGGGGGAGAAACACTCTGGCCACCAATACTGTATTTTATCATGAGAACCAAATAGGCAGAAACTCTGACTATGATTCTTATCAAGGTGCCCTTTTTTTTTTAAAGATTTTATTTATTTATTTGACAGAGAGAAAGATCACAAGTAGGCAGAGAGGCAGGCAGAGAGAGAGGGGGAAGCAGACTCCCTGCTGAGCAGGGGGCCTGATGTGGGGCTTTATCCCAGGACGCTGAGATCATGACCTGGGCCAAAGGCAGAGGCTTTAACCCACTGAGCCACCCAGGCACCCCAAGGTGTCCTTTTCAATAAGCACACTCAAACATGTTTGGGGAGTCAAGAAATCCAGACCTCCACTAAGTATAACAGAAAGGTGGAGTCTGTTTTTCCTCATCAGTATAGAATGGAATCATCCACCTTGACAGTTTCCATAGCAGAGATGGCCTAAGTGTAGGCTCTCTAGTTCTCTGGTTCAGGCATGCAAGACAGATGTGATGGAGAGTTAGATATAGGATTCCCCGACAGAGAACCTGAGTTCAAGTCCCTGCTTGGAAATATACTAGCACTGTGCCCTCAGCCCTCAGTTTGAATTATGTTAACCTTCTAAATTTCAGTTTCCTCATCTGCAAAATGGGAGGAAGAAGATAGGAAAGAGCAGGTCACGAGCATTAATCAGATCAGGCGTGCCAAGAACACATGGTCCTATGACATCTTAAGAGCTTGGTAATTGCTAGCCATGCTTCTGTACCTTAAACCTTCCTGGAGCTCTAAAATACTTTATTTCCAGACAATTTGGTGAAGATGAAGCACCAAATATTTGACTCCAGAAGGAATCACTTTGTCTGGTACTAAAATCTTCTTGGGCGAGCTAAAATGGAGAGATAAAAAAGGGAAACAATAAAGGTACATCTCAAAAGACTAAGGGAACAACTGGTGGGTCTAGTGTGGTCTGTACACATCTATCAGGCATGCTGTGGCAACAAGGTTGCATTGAAAATGGCTCACCTAATTTCCCAGGGCAGGACCTCAAAAGGTGCAACATTATTACCACTTCTCCATGTTTTAGAGTGCATCTATAAATTGCAGAAATACTAGATTCTGCTTGATACTGCTTGCCTTCAGGAGTTATAATCTACATTTAAATTGGATCTTTACCTGTTCATGAACATATCCCTGTTTTCTTCATATGCTTTACAACTGGTGACCGGTTCTGGAACTTGGAAGGGTGGGATGGATGCTGGAGCAGCCTTTTTGTGTGCTAGTAAACAGTTGTGTCTTTCCTCTTCACTTTGGCTGCAGCAATCTGAAAGTCCGTACTTTTCAGAAATTTCCTTCTCATGGCAAATTTCTTCCAGAAAGACAGATAGCTATAAGAAAGATTTGTATTTTTGTTTGTTTGTTTGCTTGCTTGCTTGCTTGCTTGCTTGTTTTTTAAATAGATTTATTTGAGAGAGAGAGTGAGAGAGAGATCTCATGAGTTGGGGGAGGAGCCGAAGGAGAGGGAGAAGCAGACTTCCTGGAATGTGAGGCTCTACATGGGGTTTGACATGGGGCTCAATCCCAGGACCCTGGGATCATGATCTGAGCCGAAGGCAGACGATTAACCAACTGAGCCGCCCAGGCACCCCAAGAAAGATTTGCTTTTAATGAAAGACAACTGAGTTTACCTTGAAATTCTGTAAAACACAAGAAAAGTTTTCTTTTTTGTTTTCAAGAAAAGTTTTCTATTATCTCAAATTAGAACTACAAATTAAAAACAATTCCCTATACAAATGCCAATATAGTTCATTTCAGCCTATGGGAGCTTTCGTCCATGCCTTTTGGGAAATGGAATTTTAGTTTCCAACCTTGAGAAATATGTATGATCATTAGACAAAATTACTTTATCTTAGAAGGAAAAAGGCCATACAATGTTTTATTTCACCCAAAAATTTTGAAATATTTTTCCCTTTTATATTATAAGTAGTTTGGCTCTATGATATCTATAAGCTTTTTAAAGAATATATAAACCACTTTTTTTGTCACCTTAATTTTACCAAGTTCAGATGATGACACCAATAGTCTAAAGAATGCCTCTGAGAAATACATGTTTCATTCTTCTCAGGAAATTTTTATTTAGTTTTTGTAACTGCTAAAATTTAGGGAACCCTAGAAATTTTAAGTAAGACTTTCAATTCCCAATCCACATAAAAATTATGCCTTTAAGTTTACAATGCTATATCACCAACCTATAACATTATCTTGAACCTCTCATTGGATGTAAAGTTTCAATACAGAATGTATTTTGCTTAATTTATACATGCTTTTAGATGAGCAAGACAAGCCAAAAAATAGAGATGCAAAACAAGGAGTTTTATTAAATTATCAATTTTAGAATTTGGAAGTATTTTTTATCTTTAAAAGGGCATCTCCTCTACAATATCCCGGATATATTGATTTTTGGCCATTCATCAATCCCATCATGACAGAAGATTCTTTGGGCCTTTTGTTCCATAATTAGGTAGCTCTAATCATTATAAAGTTCCTAGTTTTTTCTACTAAGATAAAATAAACAATAATAACTATTATTTATTGGTCTTCTACATTAAGACATACTAAAAAAACTATTCATTGTTTAAAATTCAAAGTTAAATGAGTTTCATATTTTGTTATTGCTTGTTTGCTAATTCTGGCAACCCTCAGTATGTGCTATGCTGCTCACATTCACTATAGCACAGAGTATAGTATAATGAAACCACTAAGCATGGTCGTTTGGAGCTTGATGGCCTAGTTTAAGTCCTGGTTCTGGGCTCCCTTAAAAAAGTTACCTAACCTCTCTGTGCCTCAGCTTTCTTAACTAGAAGAATAGCATTTATCTGCTAAGATTATTGTAAAGATTTAATAAATTTATATTTGTAGATAAAGTAGATATTCTACCAGTGAGCCCAGCAAGGGTCTCTTGGCTCACTGGATATCCATCTGATTCATCTGTGCTATGCTCTAGGTCATAAAATATTTTTATTATCAATGAGTATGGGGCGCCTGGGTGGCTCAGTGGGTTAAAGCCGCTGCCTTCAGCTCAGGTCATGACCCCAGGGTCCTGGGATCGAGGCCCACATCGGGCTCTCTGCTCAGCAGGGAGCCTGCTTCCTCCTCTCTCCTCCCTCTCTGCCTACTTATAATCTCTCTCTGTGTGTCAAATGAATAAATAAAATCTTTAAAAAAAAATGAGTATGTAACACTGTCTAGAATAATGCCTGTCACGTTGTATGCTTAATAAAAAGTACCTTCTATTACCATTATTATATCTATTTTTATGACAACCCTGAAATGGAAGCTATTATTATTCCTTATTTTATAAATAAGGCCACTAATTCTCAGAGAAGTTAA
The DNA here is from genome assembly GCA_002007465.1 of Ailurus styani. Classification (NCBI taxonomy): domain Eukaryota; kingdom Metazoa; phylum Chordata; class Mammalia; order Carnivora; family Ailuridae; genus Ailurus; species Ailurus styani. The sequence goes on along the minus strand of LNAC01000013.1, from coordinate 8,137,083 downwards.
GTTACATGCTCATGGTCACCCAGATACTTGAATTTCAGAACCTTAGCTCTTAGTCACTGGTGCTTATATTGTCTCTTTACAGGCACCCACCCTTTTCTGCCCTCTTCAGCAATTCAGAGTTAATCCAATTCTTCTCTCATGCAACAGCTCTTCAAATATTTAAATGTATTTCTCATGCCATCCCTGTGTCTGCTCTTCTGCCTGCTAAACTTTGGTCAAATATCACAGTGGGATTTTATTATTATTATTATTATTATTGTTCACTCACCTGGTTTTCTATACACCCTCCAGGTTGCTCACTGCCAGTGGATTTCTCAATTACAGTCAGTGTATCTTTCACCATTTTGCTTACATCTTTGTAAGTGGCTTCTTGAACAAACTGAGCAAAAAATATGGTAGCTCTGAAACAAAAATACATGTGAATGCTTAAGAAACAGACATGTCAAGTTGCTTTTTCTCAAGAGTAGTTTTTGTTTTGATTTTCTATTATGTGACCTGTTTATGAGGTGACTTCTGCTAAAAATTTATGTGAAATTAGGTTCTAGCCATCCAGAAAGAAATGTCCATCTTTTTGCCCCCTTGCCCACCAAATATACATGTATCTATTAAAAAAAAGAAAGTGGAATTACATGGAGCACTGGGTATTATACACAAACAATGAATCACAGAACACTACATCAAAAACTAATGATGTACTCTATGGTGACTAACATAACACAGTAAAAAAAAAAATCAAAGTGGAATTCCAATAAGAGTGGTTTCTGCTTTTGTGGTCACCCACTGCAGTGTACCTACAACTCAGGACATCTATATTCTACAGTTGCTTTTAAATTTAAGCAAAGAATTGGTCATCAGACCTCTGCCTGTATCTACTCCCAGTGTGATCAAGATCTGATCCAAGATGGTGTTCATAAATTGATTCAAAGAATTGTTTTTTGTTTGTTTGTTTGTTTGTTTGTTTTAAAGATTTTATTTATTTATATGACAGAGAGAGATTACAAGTAGGCAGAGAGAGAGGAGGAAGCAGGCTCCCTGCTGAGCAGAGAGCCCGATGCGGGCCTCGATCCCAGGACCCTGAGATCATGACCTGAGCCGAAAGCAGAGGCTTTAACCCACTGAGCCACCCAGGCGCCCTCAAAGAATTGTTTTAACAGGTTTCTGGGTGCAAGTAGTAGCAGTATCATACTACTTTAAACGCCTAATTAGAAACTTCAGGAGTGTGGAATAGACAGCAATCAAAAGAAAAACACACTCTCTACAAATAACAGAAAGTAGACTATTTCACCTCCTATTATCTGCTACTAGGATTTACATAGTATTCAGAATAGAGAATAGAGAATATTGTAATATCATCTCATTGGTATTGATGAGGGAAATATATATGTATATATATACATATAGATGTATATATATATATATTTCCCTCATCCCATATATATATATAGTGGTTACCACTGGTCTGATACTAATCTTGAGTTTCTAGAATCTGATTTGGTTTTTCCCATGGAATTTCGAGGAATCGAGGTTAATATTAAGGCTATTAAGGCATGGGCTAACAGTTCAACCTCTTCAAAATCAATTTGATCATTCAATATAAGGAACATCTTCAATTTGTTTTTGTACTTTTCAGAACTCATAGGGCTATCCAGCTTCATTTAATTACCTCACTAAAATTATCATTGCTTCATATGTGAAGTGCATTTATATGAGCAAAACTTACAGGTCAACTAAATTCATCTCTGCAGAACAATGGGAAGAATCCAAGATGGAAGCTGAAAAGCAAAATAAACTCCATGAGAAATGGCATTTTCAACCGCAACCAAGAAAATGATCATTGTTATACAGAAATGTTTGTGTTTAAGTTAGAACTATACAATTTTGAAACAATTTAGAACTATACAATTTCATATTTCAGTTAGAACTATACAATTTTAGAACTATACAACTGAGAAGACATTAAGGAGCATCTATCCAAACAACTTAAATTTTGTACTTGAGAAAACTGGGAGACTAAGGAATGACTAAGTTAACAAAAATAATTTATAGTAAGGCTAGCACTAAAATCCAGTTGTTTGGTTCCCCCTGTATTGTAGTGTTCTAATTGGCTTGGAAATCAAAGGATTAAAAATACATTTCAGTCCTCCTTTTGAACATGATTAAACCACAGTTCACTTGGCTGTTTATATCCCAGTCACACCATTTCTTCTTTAGTCAAATAATGGTCCATTTTTCTGAAGTGAATAAAGATATTACTTATTTTACCAGACTGAGGGGGTTTTTATATGTGAAGGAACCAAGATCATGGCCTCATATATAGAGATAGAGATATAATATAGATATATATATTTCGAAGTTAATATGTATACCAATTAAATAATGTACAAAACATTAACTCCATGTGGACTATATAAGCCATTCATAGATAATGTTAAACGCTGCCATGATTTTGTAAACCTCTTGTAAAGTCACAAGTTTATCATTCATTTAAAGATATTCACCATTAAATGTTTTTCCTCCATGTGGAACAGTAAGTATAAATAAATCAGGACAAATGAATAAATGCAAATTTAAGAACTTTGATATAGGGAAAAGACAAAAAAGAAAACACAAAATATCTTACCTATTCCATATGCATTTCTATGCATTGTTCTGGATTCAGAAAAATTTAGTAGGAAAATTAAAGAAATTGATACCACCCACTTCATGGTTGCTATTTTGTTGTTGGCAATGATGGGGGGGAGAATATTGAAAATCATGCTGTAATTCTTTTATACCCTTCTCAAGCAATGCCTGTTAATTAGTAATCTTTGGTTAGTGTGTGGGGATATCTGTTACTTTATTTCCTTAGGTTGCAAATGGGACAACTTGTCAATAATTAACAGCACAGGGATTATTTGCATTTTATGTTCAAGGACACAAACTTCTTTTGGGAGGGAAAAAGGGGGGAAAAACTTGCAAATTCACCCTATTTTGCAAATATAACAAATACTCTTCTCAATCTACAACATGTTGAAAGAAATATTTTTCCTAAATTGCACAATAATTAATTCCTTTCAAATTAAAAAGTTAATGGAACTGTAAAAACTCCAGACTTTCCATGAAATTCAACTCAATGCATTCATTCAGTTAAAAAAATATTCATTGAATGCTTATTATATGCCAGGCACAGGACACCATATTTGACAACCCAGATTTCATTGAAGAGTACATTGTTTGATTATTATGTCTAGCTCAAAAATCCTTTTCATCTGATTTAATGTCAATAAGGTCCATTTTTAGATATAGTATACTGTGTATGGCTTAACAGAAAACTTTGAGCACATTCTCTGATGAACCAAGCAAGCCCTGTAACAATTTTATTTGTTACAAAATAATTTTGCATGTATATTCAAACTGAAGTGGATCCGTTGCACTGTTCATTCAGCAACTTGAAATGATTATGTTAATACTAAAGAGCACTTACAAAAGCTGCCTGATTCCAGGAGTCTTTCCCCTCCTATCTGCCCTGTCTGTCAGGGCTCTCCATCTTAGCTGCGCATTTAATTCCCTAGAGCAACTTTTAAAATCCACATCGCCTAGACTGCACCCCACACCAATTAAATTAGAACCTTTGGAGGTGAGACCTACACGTCAGTATTTTCTAAAACTTCACAGATGATTTAGTCTTCCAAAGTTAAGGTTAAAAAAATAATGAACTATAGGCAAAAATAAATAATATGGTACCTTCATTGAATGCAGTAATATGCAGTGGGAGAATATTTAATGATATGGAAATAGGCTCATAGTATGTTGCTAAGTATAAAACAGGAAAAAGGGTATCAAATAATTCCATTTTTTGTAATTCTCCTGTCCTTTCCCTTGCTCCAAAAAGAAAGTGTAGAAGACAGAAATAGTAGATCACAAAGTTTCAATACTGGGTTTCTCTAAATAGTGGAATTACAAGTGAATTTCTCTTCTTCACTCTTTCAACATTTGTCCAATGAAAAGTTCATTATATAATTTAAAAATAAAGTTTAAAAATTGAGTGCATTTTTTGAAAATAAATTATATTGCATAAGTCAAAGACAAATACCATATGTTTTCATTCATATGTGGAATTTAAGAAACAAAACAAACAAGCAAAGGGAAAAGAAGAAAGAGGCAAACCAAGAAACTGACTCTTAATTATAGACAACCAACTGATGGGAAGTGGGTGAGGGGATGGGTAAAATAGGTGATGGGGATTAAGGAGAGTACTTTTTGTATTGAGTACCGGGTGATGTGTGGAAGTGATGAATCACTAAATTGTACACCTGAAACTAATATTATGCCATATGTTAACTACCTGGAGTTTAAATAAAAAACTGAAAAAAAATTCTACTGCATGGCACAGGGCAAATATTTAGGCAAAGTTTATCAATGACTTTCTTTTTTTAAGATTTTATTTATTTATTTGACAGAGAGACACAGTGAGAGAGAGAGAGAGAGAGAGAACACAGGACGGGGCAGTGGGAGAGGGAGAAGCAGGCTTCCTGCTAAGCAGGGAGCCCTATACAGGGCTCAATCCCAGAACCCTGGGATCATGACCCGAGCCGAAGGCAAACAGACACTTAACGACTGACCCACCCAGGCGCCCCTACCTATGATTTTTTATATAAACTTCTAGCACTTCCAGGAGATAGAACGATTTAGCATACCATGGACAAGTTCTTCACTGCTGGTCAAGTAAAATTCCCATTTGTTAGATAGTTTTTGTTTATTTTCTGCCACATGTGGCTACCCTAGGTTTTGTCTCCTAAGGAACACGCTGACGGGAACAAACCTTGTTCCTTCCTTCACAGTGAAATGCATGGCTGACCTTGTCTGCCCATTGAGTATGAGTGGGCTCTCTTCTATTATCCTGAAGAGGGCTCTTTACTCAAATATATGAGAGAAACAGCATTAATTATGAAAAACTGAACCCATTTTATGGAACAAACTAGGGGCAAAATATCCCAAAGCCTTTCACAGTGCCTGGTCCATAATTAACACTTAGTAACATTTACTGAATGAATGCTGAATATATTTGTTCAAAGACAGGAATTAAAGGGAGAGGGAGAGGGTACATTTAGCAATCTCAGATTCTATAAGCTCTGTTGTCTTTGTGACTTGAGAAACCATATTTCAAGTTTTATGCTAATGTGTACATATATATATACATATATATATATATACAGTCTAATTTCATCCTTTCATCAAAAGATTAGAGGGATCATATGCAAAATGCCTGGCAAGTAGTAGGCATTTACTAAAGTGTGATTACTTCTATACAGTAGGTCGACACATAGACACATAGTTACAAATAATATGTGCACATCAAGCCAAGACATACTCTGTCAGCCACCGACTCATCAGGACTGACAAGACTAAACCAGGACTAAAACCTTACTGTCAGTCCAGGTCTTATTTGAATCTTTCCTCTGATAATGAGCTGGTTTTGTGTGCCCCTTTAATCTCCTTCCATATTCCCTTACAGAGAAGGTCGCTGATATTCCCTGCCCTGTGATCAGAAAGGCAGTAGAGTGTTACTGTTAGACAAGCAAGCTCAGGCACCCAGTTTGAATTTTTGCCCTACCCCTTAGCCCAGCGTAACTTCGAGTGAGTTAGTTAATTCTCCCTTGCTTTATTTTCATCATCCATAAAATGAGGGTAGTGATCATACCACTTTCATGACTAAATGAGGATTAAATAAATTAATGAATGTAAATGGCTCCGAATAGGGTCTTGCACTGGGTAGCACTTAATAAATGGGAGTTTTATGTATTCATTCAAAAAGTTGAAGTCTGCATACCAGACATTGCTCTTTGATGGGAATAATCAGCAAGATTTCTCACTGGAGAGTGAAGAGCAAGGACTGTTTCTGTTAGCCTGTTCCTTAGGTGATGAACCTAGGGTGGCCACGTGAAGCAAAAAATGAATGGAAACCATCAAATGATTGGGAATTTTACTTGACAAGGAACAGGCGTTATCCCTGCTTTCACTGAGCTACACGTGGCAGGAGAGACAGACAGTACTTCGGCAATCACAACATGGTGGTGGACACGGTGATAAGTGGAGTGAAAAGAGGAACACCTGACATTTTTCAGGGGGTGTTAAGGAAGGCTTCACAGAATAAGTAACCTCTCGGTGGAGCCCAGGAGAAAAAAATGGAGGTGAGCCAAATAAAAGGAGGGAAGAATGTCCGGACAAATGTAGAGAGCAGTGCAAAGGCCCAGAGAGGTAGGAGCATGGTGTATTTAAGGAACTGGAAAAATGCGATTTCAACAAAACACAAAGGTTTAAAGATGGGGAAACTTACTAAAGGGAATTTCTGGCACAGCTTGCAGGGTCCCATCTCAAAGATCTTTTAAATCAAGTTTACACCTCACCCCAACAGAATGGCAGACAAAGGAGGGAACTGATAAAAATCACATTTGTGTTTTGCAGCCATCTCTCTTGTTATAAAAGGGAACAAGATTGTGAAGCAGACCACTTACAAAACTTTTGCAATGAAGTGGTTCAGGAAGTGGCCTGGATGAGAGTAGTGCTAATGGAAAATGACAGTTGTGAGTAGAGTCAAATGATATGAGTGAGACAAAACCACAAAGACTTACCTATTGAACAAGTGTTCAGTTTGGGATATACTGAGCTTAAGACAGAGTGACCAGTTTACTCAAAAGTCAGGGTTTTGCCCTGTTGACTTAGTGTAATTATTAAGCAGAACACCTTGGTTTTGCATGTGAAAGTATCTTTAAGACCTCCAGGTGGAGAAGTTGATGAGCAGTTGAATAGTGCTCCTTGTCCTTTGGGACAAGATCAAGGTTGGAGATGGAGATTCAGGAATCATCAACTTGTAGGTGATCATTGTAGCCATGTGATTGGAGGAGAAAGAGAGATCATAGTGAAAAGAGGTACCCTGAGAAACACCAGATTTTAAGAGACAACAAAAAAGATGAGCTTTGAACCATAGTTTGCCTACTAACTGCAAACAACCCTTGATCTATATGTGTAATTGCTCAAAGTGTAGCCCTAAGTACACAGTTCAGGTCAAAAGCTTTTCCATTGCTGATTCTGTTTACTTTTTCATAAATCTATGAAAATGCTCTAAAGCAACATAGCATGGTAAACTGGATTTTGGTATCAGATTCTAATCTCGGCTGTGCCAATTATTAGTCATATAACAATAGGCAAATAATTTCTGATTCTTAATTTGCTTATCTATATAATGAAATGATAATATTTCCCCTGAATTTTCGTATAGAGAGGAAATAATGTATTTAAAGTCTGTGATGCCTAAAGACATTTTTTCAATACCAATAATTATTATCAGGATAGTAGGAAATGCATGGTACTAAATTAGATTGTTGCAGTCAGGATTTACGTCCTAACTGCCCTCACTCATTTATTTGACTCAAATACCCTCCTCATGTTGGCATTAGTATTTTCTCTGATACTTAGAGTCTAGAAGCGCTGGGACAGATGTGAGAAAAGGACAATACCTAGGCTCTTGGGTGGAAGCTGATGAGTTTTGTTGCAAGTCCTGTAGCTTAAAACAAACCCCACAAAGCAGACATAACCCTCATTCCAGTAGGATGAATGTTTTCAAAGACCTCCAGCCCGATTGAGTTCTCCTTTCCCTTCATATTTATTACATTTAGCCCCATGCTGATCCCACCTATAGCAGGCAACCAGAATTGCCATCACTCCCCGCCCCCTGCGCCCCAGTTTTCTAAGAATCCAAGAGTAGGGGAGGACTGCTTGCATTTATCCTTGACACTTCTGGTTCTTATTCTCTGGTGTTGTTAAATGCTCTTTACCTGTGCTTTATCTTCTCTCCTATACATGCTGTCCCTTCCCTGTCCTGAACCCCATGTTGCATATCCCCAATCACTTTTTCAAAGAGCCCCCAACACAAGTTTGTATCAAAGAACTTGAAATCAAACACAAAAAGGACTTTCCAGCTCTATCAATACCACCTGACCCCTCGTGGAGCCTTGACAACCTCCTCCTTTCTTGTGCTCTCTCCCACACCTTCTTATCTTTTCTCATCTAGCTCTGCCTCTGACTCCCCTTCTTATTACTGTTTTCGGGCAGAGCATATCATCTCTCCCTCTGTTTAATTTGAGCCTGTCTAAGTCATGCTTTGGAAGGAGGAGGCCACCTTTCATATTTGCTTCCCCTGCCATCCCCCGCATGCCCCAAAAAGCTGTCAAAGTATTTTCCTTCATTCCTTCATCAAAGGGATTTTTCCTCTGGTTTTCAGGGAGAAAACATGTTTTTCTTCCCTTCTAGACCAAGGACAAAGTGAGAGGGATCAGAGTCAGAAAAGGCTGGCAAACTGCCTGCCCAACTTGAAAGGGTCACAGTGTCACGAGGTCAATAAGGTGAAGTAAGACATCAGTATGAGTCAAGCAGCGATAGAGCAAACTCAGTTAAGGGTCAATTGAAAATACATTTCACAAAAACCTATGTTCCATTAACAGCTTTTCTCCTTATATGGGTCTGCTGCTCCAGCTAAGCTAGTCATGGGTCCTTGAAACAGCTGAACTGGCCCACATACTCAAACGGATGATAAACAATTTGAGGTAAACAATCGTACTTTGAGCTCATCTCCAACAAGTCCTAGAACAATAACTTGTACAGAAAAAGCACTTTCTACATATTTTTTGGCAATGGCATACACTTCCTCTGATGAGGAAATACCTATGACCCCTCTCCTCCTACTGCTATAGCCATGGTACATTATGAGAAATAGCAAAGGGAGTCAGTCTTTGGCCTTCTGCCATCATCAGCGTAATTGCTGGATACTCCCTTTCCTTTGCAAGGTTGAGAAATGGCTCTTTGTCGTAGGAAATGTAGTAGAATCCCCTCCGTAAGCCAGATATTCTGTATAACTGTTATGGACTGAATGTTTGCACCCTCTCAAAATTCATGTGTTGTAGCCCTATACCCCAATGTGATGGTATTTGGAGATGAGCCCTTTGGGAGGTAATTTGGTTTAGACAAGGTCATAAGGGTAGGACATTCAACATGGGATGAGTATACATATAAGAATAGAAATAAGAGAGCTTGCTCTCTCTCTCTCTCTCTCTCTCTCTCTCTCTCTCTCCTGCCATGTGAGGACATTGAAAGAAGGCAGCCATCTGCAAGCCAGGAAGTGAGTGCTCACCGGAAACTGAATCTTGGACTTTCCAGAACTACAGGAAAATAAATTTCGGTTTAAGCCACCCAGGCTATGGTATTTTGTGAGAAGACTGAGAAGACTAGCACACACACACACACACACACACACACACACACACACCTATAAATACACATCCTTTTCATAGAAAATACATGGAATAAAAAACCTATAATTCTTTTCTTTTCTTTTTAAAGATTGTATTTATTTATTTGACAGAGAGAGAGAGATCACAAGTAGGCAGAGAGGCAAGCAGAGGGAGAAGGGAAAGCAGGCTCCCTGCCGAGCAGAGAGCCCAACACGGGGCTCGATCCCAGAACCCCAAGATCATGACCTGAGCCGAAGGCAGAGACTTAACCCACTGAGCTACCCAGGCCCCCCCACCAGAATTATTTTCTACTGTTCTTAAGCAAATCGCACTGCTTCCCAGAGCATAGACTTTGTATTTCTAAACAAGTCCTCTTTATTTAGGGCAATGCTGCTTGCCTTTGATGTTCCTAAAAAAGAAAAAGAACATATGTGTTTCCAGTATTGTGTGGGAGATAAGAAGCCTGTGAGCGGATTGCATTGTGGCCACGTAATTCCTGTCATGAGAAAGGTAATAAAATGGGCCAGAGCATACCTCCATTTTCCTCCTCAATACCTCACAGTCATCCTTGCATGGAGTCAGTTTTGTCTCCAAGCAATAAATCTGTGACCCACCCCATCACAAAATTAGAGAGGCCAGCTCTCTTACCCAAGCCTATTCAGGATATAGAAGAGAAAAATTTTCAGCATTAAAAAAAAAAGCAGTGGATCCAATATCTGGATCTTTTTGGTGGTGATCTACATTTTTTTTTCTTATTGCTATTTTAAAAAAACAGAAATCACAGAATCGTCTTTTCAGTGATGCAGAGTCATATTCTGCTTGCTAGCCACTGGAGTGAACTCCGCACACTGCTCCCCCATTGCCTCTGCTCTGATGCACAAGTGCCAAGCCCAAAGGCATGGGCTAGCCATATCTGAAACTTCAGAGTGTTCTGCCTTGTTGATGTCTCCTTCCATCACTGGAAGTGCTTTTGATACTCAGCTGTGTGGCTCCTCACATCACCAAACCAATTACTTTACCAGAGGTGAGTGAGAGCTTTCAACCACCCGAACAGGATGGACTTCCTCTCTCTGCCACTTACTACACCCCCGGTGATACTGCTTCCTAGTTTTCAGTGACACTGTCATTAATTCAATTCCTCCTTTGAGATTCTTAAGACCAGCTCTTTGAGGAACCAGCCTTTATGGTGCAGGTATCAATTGACTAAGTGAATGAAGGAAGAAATGTGCAACAGACAGAATTGAGTAAGACCTGAGTGGAGACAAAAAGTAAATATGGAAAAAGGATCTGTTCATTTGCATGCGGTATTTTTCATACATTGCCCTGGTAACTGCTAATAGTCTACTGGCAAAGAAATTACATGAGGTTCACATGAATTAAGTGGACAAAGTGCATTAATCTATACGCCAACCATCGTATGTAACATTTTATAAACAAATATGATTTATTAGTCAGAAAAAAGATTCTACCTTTCCTAAAAGACATATTGCAAAATGCAAAAGCACTTTCTTTGGTGTCATACAAGTATTCATGTACTTATTTGTCAGTTACTCACCTGAGAGATAATTTGGATGATTTTAGATCAATTGAGCTGATGCAAAAGTGACACCATCATATGGAACATTCCTAGGTCGATAAACATTCAGTTCTTGAGGTACTGTAATTTGGGGTAATCTTCATTGATTCACATTTTTAAATAAAATATAGCGTTGTTATTATCTTAAAGCACAAAGGCATGATTCAAATTTGCATAAAATTCATTTTACTGTATTTACTGTTTTGGAAGTTCAAGAAATTATTGTAAGCCAAGATTCCATGATTTGTAGTTTAGAATATTTATAACCCTTAGCATAAATCAATTCATTCTTCTAATTTTTATTGAATATGCATTATGTACCAAGTTATTAACTGTTAAGTGCCAGGAGAGACACTTGGACTTCCAATCCGTGTCCCTTCTGGTGAGAAACACTATCTAGTTGAAGAGATATATATAAATGAACTGATACCATTAAATGGGCTTGCTCTCAAGAGTCCACACCATGTATGTTAAAATACCAGGTCTAGGATTCAGATTTTACATGTTTAAAATCGATATAAAATCTACCATAACTATATTATGCATTATATCATTCCAATAAAGCATTCCAATAAAGTGCGAATGCTATAATAATTCAAGTTCAAAAAGGGAAGGGGCATCAGGGAAGGAAGTGACTAACTTAATGCAGGGAAGTTTCCTCAAAGAAGGTGACCTTTGAGTTAAATTAAGTGGATAAAGAAGAGAGAGAAAGACATCCCGGATAGAAGGAAAAAGCATCCATAAAAGAGCATGGTGTGTTAAGGAATACTATGAAGTTCAAACTGCTTAGAATCTTGAAGGGAAGGAGTAGAAAGAGATAGGGAAGATAATCACTTTATAAGGTGACTGAAAGGGAGCAAAGAGAGTCATCAAGTGAGAAGCTGGGATGGAAACTGTGTGATTCCATGTGCAATCTCCACATAGCCCACACATCCGGTATCAAACAGTGCTCATCACACTATCAACCGCCCCTTTGGAAACCAAATCCCTAAAATGTTAACAATAGTAGTAAAAATACTGGGCCCATGCTGTTCAACTCCAAGTGGCACTCTTCACATCATACTCCATACTAATGATGTTCTCTGGATTTATGCAACAGCAGCATGAGCCCATGCGACATACACTAATTTATTACTCAAGATGTAAAATAATGAATATAGAGATAAGTGATACATACATGCTTGTTTATTGTCCAGTTAGTGCACATGAAGATTCTTCCTAATATCCAGACAGCGTATCTTCCTGTTCAGGTCAATGAAGTCATCTCTTTGTCGGTATTATCTTTATTCAAATGTGTCTCATTCCTGGCTAATTTTCTATCTGCCTTCTCAAGAAAAACATAGCAATGCTGTTGTTATTCATGATGTGATAGCTCCTTGGAGCCTATTTGTATTGAAACAAATATATCTCCTTTCTATAGTTCTCAATTATCATCTATTTAATATAGTACTGGTTGCATTGTTATTCAAAATGATGCATCATTCATCATGTCACCATGAATTCTGGCTTCCAATGATTCTCTTGAATGCTATCCTTGTGCTTCTTTGATGAAAACCACAAATGCAAGTCTCTGGTCATCTTTGGTCCTCAAAGCTGGTCATCAAATTTGGCCATCATCTCTCGTCACCAAATGTATCATTATGACTTTCTTAGCATAAACATAGATCAGCACATCCTCCACCCATATTTTCTTTTTTTTTTTTAATTTTATTTTTATTCTTTGCCCAAGGGGTACAGGTCTGTGAATCATCAGGCTTACATCTTTCACAGCACTCACCAAAGCATATGAACTCATATGTAGGTAGGTAGATAGGTAGGTAGGTAGATAGATAGATAGATAGATAGATAGATAGATAGATAGATAGATAGATAGATAGATAGATAGATAATACAGAATAATTACAGGTATATGTGTGTACAGGGGTTAGTACACAAACCCACATTTCTTGGCTCTCTTCCCTGAAAGAGTCTAGAGGCATCGAGACCTCATTAACAAGTGCAACCAGTGCTCAGATTATTGTTGAAATACCATTATCTATTCAATAGAACCAAAGCTCCTTGAAGAAAGGGCTGTTTTCCATGTCTGGGGAAGGGAAAATAACAAGATGAGCCTGGAGCATCTCAAAGTGCCAGAAAGTAAAGAAGTACTCAAAAAAAAAAAAAAGTACAGGGAGCAGGTCAGAGGGACACAAAGGCCAAAGCTGAAATAATTTAAGAAACAAAACACATAATGTAGCATTGAATTATAACCCAAAGTACAAAGTAATTATACATGAATTCATACTAATGTAAAGTGAATAAAAAAATAAATGGAATGAAATGACAAATATTTCCTGCAGAAGAATTCTAAATAGTATATGTCAACACTCCCCCTTCCAGGAGCTTCATCCTATCCTTCCTTCAGTTTGAGTGTAGGCTAGATTTAGTGATGGGCTTCCAAAAACAGAGTATGGAAAGGGAAAAACCTGGCAAACACTACCTTAACCAAGTGCTCAATCCTAACATCCCTGGCAATAAATCATGAATAGCATGTGTTCCCTTATATGAAAGGAAGAGAAGAGCATCACACATACACACACACACACACACACAGACACACACACATCAGTGTGTCTGCACCATTCTGGTGGCCCAAAATTCCTGCACTGTGCAACAAAGGCACACTGCAACATTCACCCAGCCAAAATAATGTGCTTGCCAGGCTGCCCTGTCAGAGATAGAGCAGGCCTTGGGCTCCTAGACCTCTCAGACTCAAACCTCTGAGCTCCTCAGGGGAATCTGAACCTTCAGGAAGTAGGGAAGCTGAACTCTGGGAGTTCCATGTTTTGGAGTATCTTTCCGCAAGTTTTAAGTCCCCCTTCACTGGCTGAGTGACAGTGCTATCCAGACAGGTCAACCAGACTTGGTCCTTGTGGGTCTAGTTCTGTGAAAACATCTTACTCAAAATTTCCTAGATCTGTCTCCGGGGTCTTTGACGAGCCAGTGCCTACCATCTTCACTTCTCCCCTTCTGGGGTCTCTCCCCCCTTTGTGATGATTGCATCCAATGTGGAAAAGTATTTGATATAGTCAGTGATGAGGCCAAAGTAGGTAGCGGATGAGAGTGGGTAGGGTTAGGGGCTGGGGGACTGTGGGATGCAACATTCCAGAAACGGAAGGAGACTTTTTTAACTTGGTACCAAAGTCTTTTGCAAGTATCATACTTAAAATGAAACTATAAAGCATCATTATTAAGGGAAAAAATAAGCAGGTTGTGGATGTCAGGTACATGTGAAACCAATTCTATAAAAATTTCTAAAGTGCATGAATTAATAAGGCTATAAATAACTTTAGGCATGTAAATTCATAGGTAATTGTCTGATATCAGTGTTAACCTCTGGGAACAGGGAAAAGAGGCTCCGTTTTGAGTGTAACCTCTCAGTTCTTACAAGAACCTTTCACCTTCCAACTCTTGCACTCCCTCAGTCCTAGATATCTTTCTCACTCTTTAGTGTACGTTTGCCTAGGTCTCCTGATCCCCCCTCTAACAATACTTCTCCAAACTGGTTGAACTTCTTAAACTGTTCATGTATTGCCATCCTAAACTGCCTTACATTTTTCTGAGGCTCAGTTTTTTTTTTCCCAGTTCAATTAACCGTCCTTACAATCATCTCTATCCTCCTTGTCCTTCACATTTCTTAGTCCTCATAGCAAGGAAAAGCCTATACCAATTTTCATCCTTTTATTCAGAATCACCATAATGTTAAAATATTCCTTTGAATGCTTATGATCCATAACTCAGAAGATTATTAATGTTTCTTTTAATCAGTTAGCCCCTAAAGAACTAGACTGAAGTGGGAAAAGAGAGAACAGTGGGATATTCACAGAAAAGACAAAATTTTCAGGATGGCAATATGTCTGTGACAAATAACAGTCCCGGACAATAATGTCAGATTCTTTTCATTTTTTATTAATTAGAGCACAGAGAAAAGAGGCAAAATGTTTAAAGAAATTTGTGTTCTTTAGACAGAGGGTTGGTTTTACACCAACAGAAAAGAAAAACAGATGAATAAGCTCTAGGTCTTCATTTCTCTTTCTTTCTCTTATTCCCAGGGCAGGCTGAAAGATAAAGAGACAAATAGAAGTACTGTTTGCAAAACGGTATGAGTTTTTGAAATCTATTCAAATGAATGTTGAATTGCTTGGATTGTCTTCCTGCAATTTCCGCCAAAGAAAATCATTCAGCCTGTCCTGGACTCTGAATTCTTCTGCTGGGCCGGGGGAGAGGACACACCAATAATATTGTAAAGTCCTCTCTCTGTCACTGATGTCATCAGCTCCTCAGGTGTCCAAGTCCCAAGCTTTTCATCATCACTCCTGAGTCACTTGACTAACACCTACTTCTTACCTGAATTAATTACCAACAAAACAAGTGTCTTCTCAAAGTTAGAACTTTCAGAAGAAAATCTTGCCATTTAGGATGAAAATAAATCACATCTTGAAAAGATCAAATTTATAGGAGATGCAAATTGCTTCCTCACTTGAATGCACAATATGTAGGTATTATCAGGTGGGCAAAGAGCAAGTGAAAACCTCATAGTGGGGACAGACCTCATAGTCAGTTTGGGAAATATGAAAATAATTCATGCGAGAAGAGATTTGAGGGGTGCCTGGGTGGCTCAGTGGTTAAGCCTCTGCCTTCGGCTCAGGTCATGATCTCAGGGTCCTGGGATTGAGCCCTGCATCGGGCTCTCCACTCAGTGGAGGGCCTACTTCCCCCTCTCTCTCTGCCTACCTCTCTGCCTGCTTATGATCTCTCTCTGTCAAATAAAAAAAGAGAGAGAGAGAGAGAGATTTGATACTCTCTTCTTTAATTTCCCCCAAAATATTACAACCAAAATGGGTGAAATATGTTTATGTCCAAACATTTAAATTTTAAAGTGGGGCTTAGTTACAAGTTATTCACTATAAAGTGCAAGTCCACATAAGGTAGATCTGTCATACTCGCCAATGAAATTAATTTGCTACTGGACTGTCAGATTGAACCATGTGAAATCATTGTTATTCAACTGTTTTTTACCTTAAAAAATGCATTTTCATAGGGTCCAGCCTAATACCTAAAAAGCCCACTGTTAAACCATTGCTCAGTTGAATGGTCCTGTTTACTGTGTCACATTAGCTCAAGATGAGACATTGGTTAACTCTCAAGCTTTGGTTTGAATTTTGAATTTTGGCTCCATCCCTCATGAGCTGGGTTGTCCTTGTAAATTATGGAATGCACGTCTATCTGTGCCTTCATTTTCTCATCTAAAAAATGGGAAAAATAATGGCACTCACTTATGCAATGATTTTGATAATTAAATAAGTTAATATATATAAAGATCTTAGACATGATTGGCACTGGTCTATGGAGCTCTTGGTAAATGATTGGTCAATCTTTGCCATTTTAATAGTAACTATTATAATTACTTTTTTAAAATCAAAATTCAAAGGATAGTTACCTAAGATGTTTGTGATGGTGTTCTTTTAGGCTAAGGCAGCTTGAGCTGTGGTAACAAGTTTTGGACCCTGGAATACAGAGAAACGACAGATTTGGGAAAAATATTAGCACCACTATTACAATAAAAACTTAACATTTATACAGCCATTTGTGATTACAAACTAATCTTACATGAATCACATTCTTTAATTCCAGTTTAGTGCCAGAATTTCTACAAGGAAGCTTACTGACATCCATTGTTCCCAAAAGAATAAAAACATTACCCTCAAGTCAGAGAGGAAATATTAAATGATTCAGACATTTAAATAAACTTCCCCCATTAACCTATAAAATCAAACTCAGATTAAACCCAATCACAAACCAGCATTTTTCAAGAACATGCTTCAATAAATTAAGGTTATGTCTCAAGTACTGGAGCCTTACAAATATTTCTATCTATATTCATAAACATCAATTTTGAGATTTTTTTTTGTCAGAGAGAGAGAAAGAGAGAAATAAACATCAATTTTGGAAACAGAACAAATACTAGGAGCATTTACTAATACACTCCAGTGCAACAGGAGATAAAAAATGAGAGCCATTTAAGTAATTTTGTCAGATAATTATGTAATTATCTGTATAATTGGAATAAGATTCTATCAGAATGTCCTTCAGATATATAAACTCCTAAGCCCTGGCCAGATCAAATGCAACAAGAATGGAAATTAGCCATCTTGCAATGAAGAGACTCCAGTACCTCCTCCGCAAAGCAGGCCTCTTTGTTTTCAGCTGCGCAGCACTTCTCCACAAAGGCTCCAAAATCCCCCATAACAGTTTTCAGTTGTTCCTCAGTTGCCTTGGGCTTGTGTTTCAACAGCTCAACAAGTGCACTGCATTTGAATGAAAACAAAACAACAACAAAAATCAGGGGAAAAGTTGACTTAGATAAAGAAAGGCATGGAATGAGTAAATCACGGGATTAAAAGGCACAGCATAAGGAATGTAGTCAGTGGTGCTGTAACAACATTGCATGGTGACAGACGGTAGCTACACTTGTGGGGAGCACAGCATAATGTACAGAATTGTCAAATCGCTATGTCGTACACCTGAAACTAATGTAACATTGCACGTCAACTACACATCAATTTTTTTTTAAAGGGAAAAAGAAAAATGGAGATGGTAAAGACAGTTGTATTATTGTTTAAGTTTATAAGTCTTGGAGCCAGGCAACTCTGAGCTTGAGGCCCAGGCTTACCAGTATAAGCTTTAATATTCTCATTTGCTTAATGAGGAGAATAAAAACCACCTTCATAGGGTTGGTGGGAGGATCAAATGAGATAATCAATGTAAATGGTTCAACATCTGTACTATCAATAAATCTCCATAAATCAACAGATCTTTTTTCAGTAAGTCTCTGGAAAGGATATGTCATTGCATTTATACATTATTCAGATTTTAGAAGTTACATCAAATTAGAAAGAAAAAAAGTTATACCATATTGAATTGAATTTTCTAGTGATTTAAGAGCTAAAACTGATCCTTAAAAGCTTAATTATCTTGTTAGACTCCATTTAAAAAGTTTCTAATCTGGGAGTCTTTATATTTGGTCTGTGAAATTTACCCCTTTTAGTCAATACTGGGGAGGCCATAGGTAATAAAACTACCCAAACTTATGGGAGCTGGTGGTTCTCTTTCATTGACATCTACAGAGATAATAGTGCTAGATAGAGAGGGGTTTTGCAATATTACTCATAAGCCTATGGCTATAACTAGAACCCCCAAGATGGTAATAACTTTATAGTGCTAAATTTCATGTGCTTCTAACTGCTGTGACAGCAATAGAGTGTAGAGCCTCAGAACTCATTTTTCTAGATGTTTTTCACCCAACTTGCATTCTCAAAAGTTGTATGTTGAGGATTTGCCTTGCCTGTGGGTTGCCATAGCACAAACTTAAAATAACCATTCATGCCTAGAAATAAAGTCTCCTATGATTTCTGCTAACTAATTTGCCATTTACACAAATGCGTTAGTTAAATGTTCATCTTCTTTTTACTGGACTTGTCTTAAGACATTATTCCACTGTAGCTTTTATCCACAAGATTATTCTGAATGATTTGTAGGCAAGATTCCAAGATAGAGGTTATTTGCTAAGAAAACAAAAAGCTATCCATTTTATTCTTGACATTTTTATCATCAAAGGCAAAAACTTAAATACTATTTTCTAAAGAATATAATCACTACTTCAGAAAAAGTTACGCATTTCAATTTACAATTCTCACTCTCAAGACTCTAAACACTTACAGTAATGAAATGCTACTCACGATTGTTTCTTGACTTGTTTCTCAGACTCTGGAAGTGTGCATAAATCTGCATGGAAGGTGAATGTTTCAGCATTAAACTCTTTGGGAACATATGTCTCATCGACTTGCAGAGCAGTAAAGCATGGTCGTCTGTTCACCAAGGACTCCGTGCAGCATTTGGTGACTCTCTCGCTTACTGGGGTCTTCTCATGCAACACGCACAACCGGTTCAGGACCAGGGACAGCTAAAGGACAGGGAGGCAGAGCAGACATTCAAAAGAAGCCTAATAATAGTTTCCTTTTACTTCCAATGGACCAAAAGACATGTTATATTTTTTTTAAGATTTTATTTATTTATTTGACACACAGAGAGAGATTAGATCACGAGTAGGCAGAGAGGCAGGCAGAGAGAGAGAGGAGGAAGCAGGCTCCCCGCTGAGCAGGGAGCCCGATGCGGGCCTCAATCCCAGGACCCTGAGACCATGACCTGAGCCGAAGGCAGAGGCTTTAGCCCACTGAGCCACCCAGGCGCCCAAGACATGTTATATTTTAACTAACAGTATTGAATCCAAGGTTGATTGGAGGAAGTGATTTGCTTCACATTAGAACTACAGATAATGAGGGACTTGTTAAAGTATTTTCTCTTTATGTCTACATTTTAAAATTCACTTGAGAAAATAATCGATTGAAATAATTTGACGTGAGTCCTCAGATATGTATTGGAGTGGGAAGAAAACAGTCGTATACACAAACACAATTTTAAAAGACCACAAAGAATATGAAAGTTTTTTAAGTGCCAGGATGAAACATTGAAAACTCATGGAATTTTTGTCAATTTATCATTTTGGGGATCTTATACAAATCCTCATTCAGGATAATAGAGGTGATCAAGTCCTGGCTGCCACTGCCAAATACACACGCAGATACACGTGCATGCACACACATGTTAGTTCACGCCTGTTTCTGAAAGTTAGCTTTGTCCATTTTAAAGGCAAAAATTCATCATTATTAACTTATTATACTTAAAAGACTTACATAATCTTCAGCACAGGACATTCTTTGTGATTCAGGTTTCGAACAACACCTTGTGCCCACTTTTCCTAGTTTTCTTGAGACCTCCACGAGAGTTGGAGTTGACACTTGGGGGACTTTCTTGGTGTAACGAACTAAGAGCCTGTAACAAAATCATTCATGTGTTTTCAGCCAGGCAAGAAACTGTCTTTCTCTAACAGTAGGTCAAGCAGAGAACACTTGGGCAAAATTAACTAAAATGACTTTCCATTCATAAAATTATCTTCGTCTCCAGGTTGGTTGAGTAGTATGGGGGAAGACCTTGTCCTGAGCAACTAGTTAAGCTTATCTTTGTTTCCACCTGTGCTGTATCATCTTAGGAAACTGACTTATTATAATTCAGTGACATTAATATATTTATTTATTGCTTCTTTCTTTCCATAAAACCTACTGAGCTCTTAATATATAACAACACCATGCTAAATTTGAAAGATAGGTATAAGTTTTCTCATCTATAAAATGGGAAAAATTATATCTGACTCATAAGGATGGTACATGTATTAAATTAAAATAGAGTATGAAATCACCCTGGCGTGGTATCTAGCATAATAATCACTTACTAAGAATTCCAATCACCAGTGAAAGTCATGTATGACTACAATCTGCTCAAGGAAAGGGACGATATCTGGTTCACTGTTGTTACATCTAGCACCCATAGTTAGAAGAGTGCTAACATATGTGCTAACCAAACAATAAATATCCACTAAATGATGTGTCTCTCATCTTTACCTCCATAGATAAAGCTCTATGTGGATCAGGACGTTAGTCCATCAGCTTATATATTACTTCTTGAGCTACTATTATTTAAAGCCTACCATTTCCTCCTTTGTAAAGCATTGCTACATTTTGTTTGCCCATAAGCTATTTCTTCACTTTCAAGGGGCATCCTTATTTCCTACATTCCACAATTTGTTATTTTCCTTTCCAATCTCAAGAGACCAATTTTTTAAACAGCACTGAAATATAGGCCTCTCCATCCCATTAACCATTTTACCTCTCCCTCTCTAGTCTTTCCTGATGGAGAGAGATTAGAAGTATATCATGTATTTTTGTGATTAAAATTTCCATGATAGGTGGTATATATATTAAGTGAAATAATTACAAATTAATCAAAGAAAAAAATCAACTGGTAAACAAAAATACTTACTCATTTTGGAAGCCATACTCTCCAGCTTTTTCAAAATGTTCACAGTTTGTTTTGACTAAATTCTGAGGCTCTTCCACAAGAGGTTTAAACTCATCGAGCTGAAAGATAAAAGAATTGTGTTGACAGAATTCCACCTGAGGGTCAAACACAGGTTCTTTTTCACCACTCTAGGCAGAATGAGATCCTTCCACCTTCTGTCCAAAGTCATGTAATTAGATCTTTGATGCCAAATCTATCACAATATGTCCAAACTGTTTATTGTATTTGGCGAGAGTGTATAGTATAAGAGATTAAGACTACTCAGGCTCTGGAGTGTGACTGCTGGTGTTCGAGCCAGGCCATCTGACTCATTTTCTAATTGTGTAATTACAACTCTCATCTCCAAGCTGTAGAACCCTCACTACTAAAATGGGGATTAACAAAAAAGAAGGGAGAAGAGGAAAAATAAAGAAAGAAAACGGGGATAAAGATGGTATTCACCTCGAGAATTTTTCTACAAACCACCTGAGCTAATGAAATTAAAACAGTGCCTGGAAGATAATAAAAGCTTAGTAAATGATAACTATGGCTGTATCATTATTATTAAGCCATCTCTCCAGTTGGATTCTGAGCTCCTTGAGATAAGAGATTTTACCTTGGTCATCAGCTCCAGTGTGGTGCCTGGCATATAGTAGGTTCTGGATAGAGGAAAGAATAACTTTCCTGTGATTCGGAAGTTTGGAAACCACTATATATGCCAGGAGTGCTAAATAGCTTAAACATGTTAAAATCCTCTTAAAGCATAGCTAAATATGGCAAAAATCCTCAAGGTTTCCTTTCCTTACTTAATGTCTTGTAAAGCAATTCCTACACCTTTTCCCCTAAATATGAAAATACTCTAAATGAATAGATTTCACAATCTTCCTTAAGATGTTAATTCTTGACATCTGATAAATCTTGGAATCTGGTTAACTTTATATCTAAGTAAGTCTCTTAACTAACATTTCAAGTTATCTTATTTTGTCCTCAGTAGTGTAAAAAAGAGTAAAAGCATGGTCAAGATTTTGTGAAATTAGAGATTGCTCCCTTCAGATCCTTCCTTTCTAGGCTCTTCTAGGTCTTATTAACCATTCTGTTTAAAGCTATTTTTCCTGTATAAAGTTTAAGAGCACAGGATTGAAACCTGTCAAGGTCAAGAAAAGATCTAAATTGCACTATGTAGCAATTCACATTCTTGGATTACTTTTCTTTCTCATTATTGAGGATCATGAGCCAGAGCGCTACACTGTTTCCCATTAAGGAACCTACCACTTTGCCATAGCAACTGGGAGGATCATCGGCGGCACAACACTTCTCCAGAGTGGCTTCATATTCCTTGGCAAGTCTCAACAGCAAAGAGACAGAGTACTCAGGATGCCTTCTTGAGTATTCATACAAAAACCTAATTCAGATGAAAATAAAATAGATTTCATTTCATTAGGCAAATGAGCAAGAAAGATCACATAACTCACCTCAAGAGTAACTCATATCCCAAAGGTCTGAATTTGACTAGACCCCATGCAAGGAAGCTTAGTGGCTAAGGGGTTGCAGTTCAGAATTAAAGCTACCTGCATTCAAATCCTGCCTCTGCCACTTAGTTTACTATATCACCTTAAGCAACTTATTAAAACCATCACAGCCTTAGTTGCCTTCTCTGTAGCACATGGATAGTAACAGTACGTATCTCATAAGATGGTTTGCGGGAAATACATGACATAATCTTTGCAAACTACATGCTATCTGGCACATATTAAATGTTTGATGAGTGACACCTGTTATTATTACATATATTTTTATAACTTGGACTATGGCTCTAAAGGGTTCTGATAAATAAATAGAGATATATGCTTGAATTGTCCTTTTTCCTCTTTATGGGAGTGAAATCTTAAAGGGTACACGATTATGTAAAATATATAGTGCACAATACACTATTATAATCCAACAATAAAAATGCAAAGTTTACCACCACACTTACTGACCACATATAATCATTTATTTTGTCACTTAATTCATGCTGCCCTGCCATGCTACTGTACTTCTGTTCAACCAAATATAAAGCACCTGGTAATAGACTGCATAATTCCTCTTATACTTCCTGATTTAGATAGATAAATGGTAGGTAGATAGATAGATAAATACAGAAATACAGAGATATAAAGATGTATTACATATATTCACACATATTTATTGTAGTAAGTTCCAGAAATACTCTTTGAATGAATAAATAAGTGAATAATATGTCTATAATTAATGTATACACAAAATGTTCCTAGAGTATTTCCAGAAATATCCCTAAGGAGAAAATGAATTGGGTCGGAATAAAGATAGAAATTTTTATTTCTCCTATTCTCTATTCTCTTCTCTGCTGGTTAAGTTTTTGCCATAAGCATGTACTAGTCTATAATAATTTTTTAAACTAATCAATTTTCCCCCAAAATTTAAAAGGTAGGAAAGGGAAGGATAAAGAAGCATTGTAGACAACATGGAAATTGTAGCAATGTCAAACAAAGCCTCGTTTATCTTCCTGAATCCTGAGACCATCTGAAAACTATGGAAGGATTATTCCTTATCCACTTACGTGCCCAGGAACACATCTTTGGCCTCCTGATAGTTTTTGCAAACCTCCTTATCTTCAACAAAATCAGCAGCTAATGGGGTCAGGTCACCAGGCAACTCATCGTTTTGCACCTCAGCAAGGCACTGAGATTTTTCCAACACAGGCTTATCACAGCATTCCTTCAGTTTAGTGGAGATTGAATCCTGATTTTCACACATGTACTTGGCCAGATCCGCCTATAAGCAAGTCAATAAAAATTTTTCAATGTAAATGGACATCACGGCACTTTCTCCCCAGATCTCCATTATGTTAGCAAAACATGTTTACTGTATTCTAAGACCATATACATACCAACATGACTTCTATAAATACTTTCAGTCCATGCTCCTAAGATTAGAGACTCAGAACTACTAAAATATTGCCACTTAATGGCAAAAGACTGGTCAGCAACAGGTGCCCATCTCAGTTATTATTAATTTTATATTTATATATTTATTTTTATATATTTTGACTCTCATTTAAGTTTCTAAATTAAAACTCAGTACTGGGGTACCTGGGTGGCTCAGTGGGTTAAAGCCTCTGCCTTTGGTTCAGGTCATGATCTTGGGTCCTGGGATCGAGCCCGACATCGGGCTTCTGCTCAGTGGGGACCCTGCTTCCCCTCTCTCTCTGCCTGTCTCTCTGC
The DNA here is from genome assembly GCA_002007465.1 of Ailurus styani. Lineage (NCBI taxonomy): Eukaryota > Metazoa > Chordata > Mammalia > Carnivora > Ailuridae > Ailurus > Ailurus styani. The sequence goes on along the minus strand of LNAC01000013.1, from coordinate 8,113,006 downwards.
CTACTTGTGATCTCTGTCTTCCCCTCCCTCCCCCCCCCGGTTGAATAAATAAATAAATAAATAAACTCAGTACTATTTTTCCAAATAGTCCCCTCAGGTATTTTGAAACCAAATAACTAAATAAAATGTAAGAGATCTTTGAAAAATTAGTTAAGACCATAGTAACTGGCATTACTTACACATCTAAAATCTTTGCCTTAAATTTTCCAGCAAGTATTCTGAGAGATTAAGATGCTGGTATTTGGTCATATTTTTAAGTTCGGAGAAAAGTGATTCCATGCTAAATATGTGTATAGTTAACATAGATGGTTAACTAAGAGAGAATATAAAGGAGGGGAAACTTCATAATTGCCAAAGATCTCTTTAGGTAGTAGCCCTTCTCCAATCCCACCCACCTCCCAAAAATGTCCGCTTAGAAATCTCCCTTTGTAGCTGCTGTCAGTGTAAGACTTTGTCCTCACAATATGACTGAAAGGGTTACAAATTAGTGAATGTGTTTGTCAGATCATTTAGTGAGTGGGATATCCAGGTTAAAAAAAAAAAAAGTACCACGAGGCAGGGAAAGAATTGAGCAGATTAGACATAGAAAACAATCTCAACCCACTGTCGGCTTCACGGATAACACTAAGCAACTTCATCCTACCAACAGAACTGTGTAAGTTACTACGTAGTATACTGTGGATTCTTTACCCTGTCATCTGCACATTCAAGCAGGTCACCATGGCAGCATTCCTTGTGGACTTTGGTAAGATCTGTCACCAACTTGGAAACCTCTGCGAAGTCAGCTTTGGGGAATTTCTGGCTCAGGCGAGCTACTGACCTAAAAAGAAAATTCCCCCATGAAAACATGATTGTCATGCAATATTTTATGTCAAAGCATTAGGAAAATACTACTCAAAACAAGAAAATGCAGGACAAAATAATATATAAATATAATTTGTAAAATCCATTTGTTCTTATTTTAATGCTAGTTCTGAACCACATGGTTATCTGAAGGCAAAATATTTCCCTAGGGAATAATTAGCCATTATATGTGTAGTGTGTGTGGTGGATAGAAGTCCAGCGATTCATAAGAGCAGAAACCAAAGGGAGATTCTAAAAGAGGCAACACGTGGAGAGCCATCAGGTTTGGGGCCCAGACCTGACTTCCAGATGTGGTTTTATCACTCATTAGCAGTGGGACACTAGGCAAGTTACTTAGCCTCTCTGAACCTCAGCCTCTATGCAGTCATGATGCATGCTAAACTGAAGGACTAATGTGAGGATTAGATCAGTTAATCCATATTAAAGAATTTTATAAACTGGAACCAAGACATTGATCCAGCACAGCAGCTAAGCTTCCTGACAACATGGAAAAGGCTAATAGCCACACGCTTTCACAAATCATGTCAGCAACTCCTAAATCGGATCAAAGCTGCCTCTTCCCCAACACCAATCACAGCCTGTTGAACTGCATATTGTTTCATGTTGGGGGTGTTCTGTTTACTGATTTGGTTAGTTGATCTTGGTGGTGGTGTAGGTGGTAGGGATGGCAGGCAAAGATAGCTCAAACGATGGTTTCTGGAGAGCTTGCAGGATGTCTACTATTTTCATTTTATCTCCTTTTGCTGTTGATTCATTGTTGACTAGCAAGTGAGGGATGGGGAAGGGGATTTTTCTTGGCTTAGAAATTGGGGGACACTCCTGGAACCAGTGAAGTAATATAAAAACAGAGACCCAGGCAGAGACCCAGACAAAACCAAGGGATTAACAACAGAGCTAGAGCTATGAGAAAATGAGAACTAACCCTGATGGTTAAATTTAATTATCAGAACATAAAAGGAAAAACATTTCCGGGTAATTGGTATTGTTTGGAGGGATAAAATTAAGTAGAAGACCCTGACAACTACTCTATAAAAAGAGTGGATCATTAGAATAAGGTCCCTAGTCTTTCTAAATAAGTGGGAATTTAAAACCCCTGTCGAGATACCCAGGAATAATAATACTTGCTCTCGCAGTTGTTTGTTTTGCACCTTAGACATGTTACTGAAACACTCCAAGTCTCACTTTTCTTATTTGTGAAATAGGAATAGTAACTGATCAATTTGCTATAAACGTTAAATGAGATAATACTTACAAAACACTTAGTACAGTGACTAGCATATTAGGAGCCCAGTAATTGGTATCTATGTTGGTCTTCTCTCACCTTGGTAAAGAACTTCATGGAATGTTTTCCAATGCCTTAACCACCTTTGGTTCCTTAAAATAGTAATTGGTGAGAGGGTGGAGGGGCAGAACAAAATCAAGCACTTCTGTCTTTTATCAAAAGCAAATTTTGGGGCCCCTGGGCTTGAGAGGCAGGAGTGAGATGGGGAGGCTGGGCCATGGTGGATTTACTCTCTCTCCCCTTAATGCTCCCAATCTGCAAAGCTGGGGTCAGCCAGGGAAGCATACTTTATAAGAAAAAAATTAGTATGATTGCTGATGGTTGCAAACAAGTAACATCTCTTACATTTGAGTTGTGTTATTTTAAAACCCCTGTCCTAGAAGGACAAAAAAGATAACTTCTAAAGTCTGTGACTACTTAGAAAAAATATGATAAAAAATAATGAGGAATTGTCACTGATGCTCTGATTTTCACCACTGTCAAATTTCTACCTTTTAAACAACCGGGAAGATGTGTGCAAAAGTACCCCATAAAATGCCATATAAATTTACATTTGTGTCAACTGAACCATAGCCATTTACGTCATTATAAGGATTCAAACTAAGTTTAAAATACCATGCTTTGAAGGCTCTATCTCCGAATTTCTGAAGGCTGGCACACTTGAATCTTTCTTTGGCAGATGAAACCAATACTTTCTCCCTCAAAGCCTCAATCTGCAAAAAGAAATGATTTGGGGAAAATTAGAAAAAAGGAGTATGCAAAATACTCCTTCATAAGTCCAGATAAGACTGTGCCAAATTAAAATTTGAAGAGATAATTCACACCTAAATTCCCAAGTGCCCACCACTATTGGCAAATAACTATTTTGTTATGCAGGGGGAGAATATCAGTCTGGTCCTACTGGAAGCCTCTAGGCAGTTAAGAACCAGAATAGAGACATCACCAAGGAAAAGGGAGCTGGCAGGACATGTGGAAGAACAGAGTCCACTAACATCCCAGAAATTATAACTTTGCTGACCTCTCAATTTTGCAGATAATTTATCTCAACCCCTCCTCCACCAACTCTCACAATATCACCAAACTCCCTAGAAGAGGGGAGGAAGGCTTTTTTGACCATGTAAAGGAGTTTGTATCAGAGACACAAATTCCCTAACTCTAGCCATAAGATGCTCAAAGTCTGAGGTTTGATTATGAATTGGTCCTCCTGGTCTTCTGGAGAATACCTTGGGTGTCAGGCAGGCAGCCTTATCAGCAGATTGGCAGCATTCTGCAAAAACTCCTTTATATTGTTGAGCATAGTAAAGGAGTTCTGGGGCATAAAAGTAAGGATGTCTTCTGGCAACTTCATACAGGTATCTACATTTTCAAAAAGAAAAACAGGCAGTCATTTTTCTATCGCAAACAGTGGTATGGGAACAATTGTAATCAACGTTGTCATCTAATTTACCCGTTAATCTCAATGTCCACACAATGACTTTGCCTTTGTCATTCTGTAGGTCAGTGAAAGGTTGAACTTCTATATATAAACTACATATATATATGTAAGACATATATATGTACACATATACACACACATAGGTATAAAATAGTTAAACTTTGGTGCTGCAATGTTTTTGACTAAAATGAAATCGATTCTGAGAATAACTAAATATACATCTTCACAGTATTTTAACACAGGCCAATCTCTCCATTTTTGGGTTTTGGGTTTTTTTTAATACAGATCACATTCTGTTTCAATGAACTCCAAAAGCTCTTTGATCCCATTTTTTTTTCATCCTGGAGAATTTTGTAGTATCAAATATTACTGCTTTGAAAATTGTCATTAGAACAAAAGCTTCTAGGCCTTAATGTTAAGAATATTTTTTATTGTACTAATGGTTATAATAAGTCTCAATCTTTTTCATAGCTTTTCATTTTGAAGGGTAAAAATTGAATGACTTACTTCCCCAGAAACTTCTGTTCATTTTCCTGAAAGGAGGCGCACATGGTATCAGGCTCCGGGGTCACCAGCGGAGGGAAGCCGGGGTTATCATCTTTGTGCGTCAGGAAGCATTCATTTCTCTCAGGCTCCTGTTTCTCACAGCAGTCAGCCAGCTCGCCATACTTTTCACGAAGAGAAGCAACTGTACACAGTTTGTCTCCAAAGAGAGTGTGCTAGGTGGAAGAGAACAGGCTTCAGGTCACTGGGAGGTATTTTATTTTCTTTGTATCCAAAGAATAGTATAAAAAATTGCAAGTATTGGTAAACCTTGGTTAGGAAATCATGTACACATACACTTTTTTCTCAGGGTTAGAGAGTTTCCCTTGATTTGACCATATGTGGGATTTTCGTAAGAATTGACTGTCACCTGACTACTTTGGGTGAGTAGGGAGAAGGGCGACATGAAGGAATGAACGTGGCTCCTATTTCTACCTAATGCTACAGGCTAGGAGAGCTGATAAAAAAAAAATCAAGGAAAATAATCCTCTAAGTAGCAGGTGAATGCACAGTAGAGAAGAAAGTATTCAGGTAGTTTCTCCTTTGATCTGCTCTTTTCTGAAAGGTCCAACTTTTAAGTAGATACCACTCAAAAACTGAGGAGTAACACAATTTACTGTATATTAATTATTATGTAAAATGTAGATCTTTTTTATTCTAGAAACAGGTGCCTCAAAACATGTTCCATTAAATGTATTCTTTCTGTCCCCACTAATTTTTATTATGAAAGTAATTGAATCTTCAGGGAAAATACACTGCTGAAGACAGACTTAATTTTCTGAAAAAATTCCTTTTTTAAAATTCATATTTATAGCCATAACTCTGTGTTAAAAGTATCAAGTTAAAGTAGTGATTCTACCTTAAGGGAGAGATACATAGAGAGAAAGAAACAAGAGGAGGGGAGATTTCAGTATAAACACTGGCTGCGCCCCAAGGTACATACAGGTTGAGGGATGGGAGAACCATAAACTCCCTGAATTGAACGCCTACGAGGAAACATCAAAAGTTCAAAGTCCTTCAAAATGAATAAATGCCCTGATTTTTTACTCTATGTAAAAATATAACTATCCCTAAAATGAGGACTATATCATGGTATTGTTATTTTACCTAAGACACAAAATCAACAGAGAAATCAGATGAGTATCTCCGAAAGATAAAAACCATGCTCTCACTGTTAGCCTCAATGAAAAGAAATCAGACCTCAGATTTTAAACAGAGACTTTTACCAATCACAAACGTCCATCTAAACACACTCTAACTGGTGTGTGTGGTCTTCGTAAGAAATGTTTTAAAAACTGGGTAGAGCTAGACCATCTCTGGCGTACAAGAAACAAAGGCTATCCCCACTTCTGAGAGTTGCTTACGAATTGATCATTGAAACAAAAGTGGCATTGTTTTTCCTTTGAAATAATCAGGATTACTTATAAGAAGAAGAAATAATACTCAAAATCAAAATGTACTTACAAGGGATTTGCCACAGTCGGCCCCTGACTGGTCAGCAGCACAACCTCTGGCAAACTCAGTCACTTCCTTCGCTAGTTTTACATGATCTTCAAATGGGCACTGCTGGAGATACTGCGAAAAGGCAACTAGCACCCTGAAACAAAAGAAATAGGAAAATGTAGCATGAGGCGTCTGGGTGGCTCAGTCAGTTAAGCATCTGCCTCCAGCTCAGGTGGTGATCCCAGGGTCCTGGGATGGAGCCCACGGTGGGGTTCTCTACTCAGCGGAGAGCCTGGTTCTCCCTTGCCCTCTACCCCTCCCCCTGCTTGTGCTGCTGCACGCTCTCTCTCTCTGTCTCTCAAATAAATAAAATAAATAAAATCTTTAAAAAAATAATAAAAATGTAACATGGTGAAATGTTAATATAAAGTAGCTTGCCATGCTGGACAACAAACTGTGTCTGCATATGTTCTGTATTTTATACATCTCACTATTAGCCAGAAAGTCTATTCATGTCAGCTGTTATCTGAAACCTAACCAGGCATATGTGGCTTTCTGAGCAAAGCAGACATGTATTAACACCGTGTTTAAATACATGTGTGCGCCTGTCAGTAGATGTACAAACAGAGCAGGCAAGTGAAATGTATTCTAAATAAATCTAATTATTAAGACTAGGGACATCAGATAGGCCCTTTGAATATTTAAAGACAAAAGACAAAAGCCACACACACGCACCTCTCATTTAACCAGGCTGTAGCATGAGATTGGCCTTTAAAAAGAAACTGTTTTCTCCTTTTGTACTAGATTTAAAAATGTTAAAATGTTCTCAAGAAACCACAGACCTATTTGCTAAGTAAAGGAATTTAGTAAGCGAGCCACAAAAGGAACCGTATATTAAATTCTTTCTCACCATGAAGGTTATGGAAGAATTCCAGACCTACACTGTCCAAGACAGTAGCCAGTAGCCACGTGTGGCTGCATAGATTTAAATAAATCAAAATTAAATGCAACTTTAATTTCTGACCCTCAGTTGTACTTGCCACACTTAAAGTATTCAATAGCCACATGTGACCAGTGGCTGCCACATTGAATAGCACTGATGTAGAATATTTCCATCAATGCAGAAAATTCTACTGGATAAGATGGTTCTAGAAGATGGACTGTGATGACAGGGGAACATAAGAACTTCAGAGTAATAAACAACACTATTTAGAGACATTAAATTTGACTGTTCAGTATTTTAACTTACAGGCCTCTGAAATGTTCTTCTCCCAAGTCATTGTACCGATGAGCAATCTCACTCTGTTCTGGAGAGGAAAAAAGAAAAAACAAAACAGATTTGTTTACATTCTGAAGAAAACAACTTAGTTATGTTGTTACTTTTTGTGTTTCTCTTTTTGTGTTTCTCCAATGTGACTTTCATATTCATTTGCTCCAAAATATTGGCCTCGGACCCCTACAGAAAATCTTGGGATGACAGTGAACTACTTCTTCTGTGTTAAAAGAGATGAGTTACTCAATCACCAATGATACTATTTGAAAAATCATTAAAATCGTTGTAGCTTTATAAAATACTTGTAGCTTTATATTCAAACTTGGATAAGATCTAATTCTCTTGTGGTGTCTATTAACAGCTTCTGAGAGGACAGTCTAAAATGAAAAATATAAATACAAGTTCTATTTATAAGATTAGCAACACAGGTTTTTGTTTTTTTATAAATCAAGGTACAATAGCCTTTGGGAATGTGGAGCTACCAATTCTAATATCAACTATATTCTGTGATGTTTAAGTCACTCTGTCGAAGTTTCTTCATGTGCAAAAGGAAGTTACAGCTACTAAACAATTCTTGCCATTTTTTTTCCACCTAGGATGTTAGAAATATATTAATAAGATAACTTCCTGGGTGGCTGGGTGACTCAGTCAGTTAAGCCTCTGCCACCAGCTCAGGTTATGATCTCAGGGTCCTGGGCTGCTCAGCGGGGTGTCTGTTTCTCCCTCTCCCTCTGCCTGTCCTCTGCTGGTGCTCTCTCTCTCTCTGTCTCTCTCAAATAAATAATAAAATCTTAAAAAAAAAAAACTTCCCGAGGGATCACAGATACAAAATATCACGATCTAGAAATAAATGATAAAAGAAAACACTTCTTTAAAGATGCAGGGTTTGCTAAAATTTTCTCTTACTAGGAAAATAAAATAAAAGTTGAACAAGAGGAAAAGAATTCTTACGTGCTTCTCGACGACTCACACCCCTGGAATAAGCAGAGCTAAAGAGAAAGAGGAAGGAAATAAAAGTTACCCACTTCATTGTGCCAAAGGCTTGTGGGGTTGATAGAAAAGGTAGGACGAGCAAAGGGAAATTCACACTAATATACTTCTTTAACCAATAATTGTAGATTATTAACCAGACTCATCTCTGTATTTCATTGGCCCCCGACTGATTACAAAATTCATATTATTCTTGCCAAGAAAATTGTTTGACTAAATCCGTTGCGTATGTTTGCCATCTGGAACTGTTTTCTCCACAAGACCTTGTCAATTCATTAGTTATGTAAAACATCTTATCAAATTTTACATAAGAGTTTAAACGATTTGTCCCTATTATTCACTACCATGTTCTTTAACTGTGATTTACCATTTGACATTTTAGTTTTTAATATTGCAAAATTCTAACCAAACCAATGACTTAGCTTGGAAATAAGACTTAATAAAAGAGCTAAGCTTTGAACTGTATCTATTATTAACTCCAGGTATGCTTTTGTCAATAAATAATGAAAAAAATCACACACACACACACACACACACACACACACACACACACACAGGCTTCCATGTCTTTTTCAGTCTCCTAAAATTGTTCTGTCTAAAAAAAGCTGGTGTTGCCTCAAATGCAAACTAAGAAAAACTCACAGGAACAGTAACAATGAAAATGGATGTTCAGAAGTTCTACACTCCCATCCCAGCACTGGCCCACATGTGATTCAGGTCCTCTGGTAAGATATTTAGATGTAATGTAGGCATAGCTCATGGAATTTTCAGTTAAGGAGATACGGGGAAGAAAATGGATGCAATTTTAGTATTGACAATCTTTGCCATAAAATATATATATATAGGATAGGAGCGTCCGGGTGGCTCAATCAGTTAAGTGTCCAACCCTTGATCTCAGCTCAGATTTTGATCTCAGGGTTGTGAGTTCAAGCATCATGTTGGGCTCCACACTGGGCGTGGAGCCTACTAGAAAAGAAAATGTACATATATGTACATGTACATATATATATGTACATATACATATATATATATATGTACATATATATATATACATATATATATATATATATATATGACAGGTTGAGCCTTGATTACACCTCTCTAGAGGTTATGAGAATCCTAAGCCTTCACCAGCTATCATATTCTTTCCAACCTTGCTTCAGTTTTTTCCTTTCTCCCTTTTAATAAAAAAAATTACATGTTTTTCTTTAATGTTACTTGTTATTTCAAAATAAATTTAACATCTTGTTTGAAAACAAAGCAAAGCAAAGATGATTTTCAAAAATATTTTTTCAACCTGCTTCCCTTACTCTCCCCACCCAAGATTCTGATCTCTACCTATGAAGAGCTACTCTATCTCTGCTCTTTTGCTTTAAAGATAAGGAACCACAAATTTCAACCAGTAGGAAAATTGACTTTCTCTGATACTACAAAACAGTGATTAGTTTCAAGCAGTCGATTCTCTTAATTAAGTAACTGAGTCAGTCAATATTGTCATTCAAGTACCCTATGGCACATACATGCACAGAGACTAACAAATACTGAAGAGAAGCATCACTTTTTTATTCAGTCACATGATGAAAGATATATACTTTCCATGATCATATTTTATTTTGTGTCATTTTCAGGTATGGATACTAATTAAATAATCAAACACAGAAGAGACTATAGATACATAGAAAATAGGAGATAGTAGGTGATAGATGATAGATAGGTAGATAGATAAATATAGATGGAGTTTTCTTTTTTCTTTTTTTAAGATTTTATTTATTTATTTGACACAGAGAGGGAGATCGCAAGTAGGCAGAGAGGCAGGCAGAGAGAGAGGAGGAAGCAGGCTCCCTGCTGAGCAGGGAGCCCATGCAGGGCTCAATCCCAGGACCCTGAGATCATGACCTGAGCTGAAGGCAGAGGCTTTAACCCACTAAGCCACCCAGGCTCCCTAGATGGAGTTTTCTTAAGTAGTACAAGTGAATCCTGCAAAATGGAGTCTGACTTATCTTGCCTGCCACAGATAAACAGAAATAAAAGAATGCTTGCCTGTGGAATTATTCCCGTTGGAGAAAACTATTTTAAGTCTGAAAGCCTATATTAGAAAAGAAAAAAAGGAAACTATTCTAACTTTCTAACTTTGTAATTAGTAAAAATAATTCTTTTTTTTAATTTTTGTTTTATTTTTTCAGTGATCCAAGATTCATTATTTATGCAGCACACCCATGCTCCATGCAATATGTGCCCTCCTTAATACCCACCACCAGGCTCACCCATCCCCTCGCCCCCCTCCCCTCCAGTTTGTTTCTCAGAGTCAGTCCACAGTCTCTCATGGTTCATCTCCCCTTCTGATTTACCCCAATTCACTTTTGCTTTCCTTCTCCTAGAGTCCTCCATTTTATTCCTTCTGTTCCACAAGTAAGTGAAACTATATGATAATTGACTTTCTTTGCTTGACTTATTTCACTCAGCATAATCTCCTCCAGACCCATCCATGTTGATACAAAAGTTGGGTATTCATCCTTTCTGATGGCTGAGAAATATTCCATTGTATATAGGGATCTGCCATCTTCAAAAATAATTCCTTTTTTTATAAATTATATTTAGTCTTTTTTTTTGCTTCCAAGAAAGAGTAGGCATCTTTTATTTGAAGTCAGTGTCCAACTCTAGGTTTCATTTATATAAATCCCTGAGGAAGGCTTGATCAAACATGCTATTCATATCATTGAATGTAACTGTATTGCTAATTCACAAAACCAGGCCTTTGTCATGTACACATATACTTTGTGCATGGCCTTTCATTTAACAAATGAAAATAATATTAGTCTTGCTATCTACGTTGCACAGTAATACTATATGGCAATACAATGGTAAATATAAACCACCAAAAAAAAAATCAAATTCATCATTGTTCTAGAAACGTAAAATTGATTTTCCTATATTTAATGAAGATCCCATGGTTTTCAATCCCATAATTTCAAATATAAAATTGAAAACACCTGAATTTTTCCTTACAGTACCAATAAAGTGTTTCCATGGATGTATCCTTGTTAGAGATTAGTAGACAGTTGAAAAATAACATATTTAATTCTTAACACTATCTGCATGCTTAAAATCCATCTTAATTAATAAGAAACCCTTGAATATTTACATTTTTTAAGTTCCCAAAGTTAAGAGTTCCTATATTTATCTTCTATTAGTTCTGCACGTACATTCTATACTGAAAGAAATAAAACCACATAATTGTTAGCTATTTCCAAATATTCTGTTCAAGCTTTTAAAGTCTTATGTTTAGTTAGTCATCAAAGGATTCTGGCATGCAAGTAAATGTAAATGTTTAAGCCAGCAGTTATAAATATGGTCTACAGAATCTAGTTTCTAAGTAAATAGGAAACTAGCTCCAATGACTTTTAAATGTTTTCCCATTTTTGTGGAAGAAGTTTAAAAAGAGAGAATGGTTAATAAAATTACTTCATATGGAAAGAATAATAATATGCTGATCATTTAAAAGAGAAAAATAGCTCAATTGAAATATAAATACAACTTGAAATTAAATCTGAGTCTTAATTCCTTTTGTCCTGTGCTTTGCTTTTTTTTTTTTTTTTTGACAGGATAGAAAAGGTACAGTTTTGAAGCATATGAAGCATTTCCTTGGACTAGTCCCTCACTTCCTTGTCACCTTAATCATAACCTTAAACCTATGCCTTTCTACTACTCTGTGGACTCTGGAAGCTTCTCAGCAAGTCATTCAATCCAGGTTTCTCTCTAACTGGCCATCTTCTTAGTCCAGTCCTTAATGCTGTCTCCCTCTGGAATAGAGCACTACCTCTGAATTATCTTCTCTTAGAAGTAAAGTGGAACACACTAAAAATGTGAAAAAAAAATGTCTAATAACAGCCTCAGTATTTTAACAGACACTTTACAGAGATAATTGCTGAACCCAAATTCACTCCAAAATACAAGAAATTTGGATCCATTTGGAAGTCTTTTCTTAGCCTTCTTCCTACTATCCTATGGACACACGCAGATCTCGCTATCATGACAGGCCTGGACTGCCATGTAATGAATACAGAAGAGTAGACAAATGGAAGACCATGAAGGATAAACTAACCAGTTGAAACACTTTAGCAGTTTAATTTCTTAGTCACTTGTGAAGTTACATTTCCCATTAAAAAACAAGAAAATAAATTGCCAAAAATGTGTAGACTTTCATAGACATTTCTAATGCAAATTTAGAAAGTTGTAATGTAATCTAAGTATCAGTCACTCCCTTATTTCTCTCCATAAGCCAGTGTTCCCCCAAATACCCACTGGCACTAATGAGAAATATAGAATTTGCTGGAGATATCACAGAAGGCAATGGGAAGAACATTTACGTTATAAAAACCACTCAAGATGACCATCTTTGGCTTGTTCCACCTCTTAAGTCCCACCTTCCAATGTTCCCATGACAGAAAGTTCCCTTTTTCTCATTGTACAATGCCTTTCCTCATGGTACAATGGGCCTGTGGAATTTACTTCAAATTTCACAACTTTTTACTAAGCAGTTTAATTCAGCTCAATGCCAATTTATAGCTCCAAAGTCAAACACACAGATCCATATAGATCTCCATGCCATATGGGTCAAGTTGGATGAAATTATCTTTAGGAACTCTTCACCTTGAACATTCTCTGATTCTATATTTCCAATGCCACAGTCTTAGAGAATGACCGAATGGCCTGACTGGTAGAAGGTAGAATGAATGTATCACGTTAGGGAATTGGGATCCAAATTTGAGAATTTGTTCATTGCCTACCTTCCCAATGGCTCCCCAAGCATAACTGTCCATCTAGTTCAGGTTGACATTTTTAAGAAATAAAAAAATCTTTTAAACTTGCCTTGTATAAGTAAAATGACACTTTCCCATATCTTTTTATCATTTTTTCCATTCCAAGAAAAATATAGCTAATGTCTGAAAGCCATGCTTATTCATTCTTTATATAAGTTAACATCCAATAGAATCTATAACATATAAATTGAAATTGATGCTAACAATTCTTCTCTCATAATAATAGCTATGGATGGAAATCAAATAAATGAATATGCTCCTGAGAGTTTAAAAGTGCTTAGTCTACTTATATTCTATATTTTTTCCAAACATAATTGAAGAGACTTACTACCTAAAAGAAGTTTAATTCAAAGTTACAAAATTGGACATTTTAAAATCTCTTGCAAAACAACAAAAGGTTGGGTAGCTAAAATATTCCTATGCTAAAACTCCAGTGGATCATACACCTAAAACTAATGTAACATTGCATGTCAACTGTATTCAAATTTTAAAAACTAACACAATAGATGAATGGATAAATAATATATGATACATATGTGTGTGTGCACATATATGTATATATATGATGGAATATTATTCAACCATCAAAAAGAATGAAATCCTGCCCCTTTCGATGACATGAGTGGAGCTAGAGGGTATTATGCTAAGTGAAATAAGCCAAGAGAATCACAAATACCATATGATCTCACTCATATGTAGACTTTAAGAAACAAAACAAACAAAAAAAGGGAAAAAAGAGAGAAAAACTGAGAAACAGATTCTAGAGAACAAACTGATGGTTATCAGAGGGGAGGTGGATAGGGGATGGGTGCAATAGGTGATGGGGATTAGCGTACACTTATCTTGATAAGGACTATGTATTATATAGAATTGTTGAATTATTGTATTGCACACCTGAAACTAATATAACACTGCATGTTAACTGTATTGGAATTAAAATAAGAAACTTAATCTATTTTTCTATTATGCTATGTTAGTCACCATACAGTATGTTATTAGTTTTTGATGCAGTGTTCCAAGATTCATTGTTTAAATATAACACCCAGTGCTCCATGCAATACATGCCCTTCTTAAAAAACTAACAAAAACTAACAACGACAGAAAAACTTCAGTGGATCAAGTTTAGAAAGTTTTCATTAAAGTATGATTTTTTTTTCTTGATGTCTTCTAAAGCTTAGAATTTGTTAGATGCTTTATAATCTCCCAGTGTCAGACTCTAACTAAAACTTCTCTGGCCCACCACCCAGCTGAGCTTGGAAGTTAAATCTTGAAATTCTCATCAACTTTTCAGGCGTCTGTGTATGGGCTAACATTAAGAAGTGAATTATTTGATCAAAAAAAAAAACTTGTAACTCTCAAGAAATATATCAAATAAATAATTGGCCTAGTTTCTTTTTGAAAGAGAAATTCATTTGTACCACGATCATAACAAGCTGTATAATGCAAATGTTTTCAAAATGATTTTTTTAAATACAATTATTGCATACTTTGAATTTTTCAAAATTAGTTTTTCAGTATATAGACACTGAAAAGAACAAAATTCTTTTATTAGAATAGTACTTACAGGACTAAAGTTTTTATATGTAAATATAGTTCACTTTAATAATAATTTATTGCAACAAAAATATGCATTCAAGTAGCATAAAAAAATAATTTCAGTAACATATGATGTCGATAATGGCACTCTTTCCAAAACACTTCTGATTTAGTTATGAGGCATCTAGTATATTTAACATCAATAGCTTAAATTATTAGAGAAAATACATACAATTGCTATTTTAATTTAATTTTAATTATATATTCACACTAAATACTAATTCATTAAAATTATATGAATTAATTTCACAGCACGTAATGTCTTAAAGGCAAATGACTGTTATTGATGAGTCCAAATTTCTCTTTGTGGTTACATGGAAAATTGGCAAAAAAATGCACATCAAGAAAGATGGTATCTAAAGCAAACATTGTCCTGGCATCAACAAACCCACTATTTATGTAAGAACACCAGTGTTCTTGCTGACAGGGCACAATCCAGAAAATAATGTTTTATACCTATTTTAAGTAGCATAATCTAGTCTTTCATTCATGATAAAAATGTATTGACCACTGAAGGTCAAGTATTTGCTAGGTTATGCGGACACAAGAGATTAATAAGACACAGTGACTGACTTCAAGGAGCCCACAGCTCTTTCAAAAAGGGAGAGAGACACATAGAAAGATAATTAAAATGCAACATTGTAAATCACTGTTCATGTAGGATACAAGATACTTTATCCTGAGGTGAAAGTAGTAGCAGAGAATCTCTAAACACAAAGGCAAGCTCATGAATAAATAAGATGTGTAAGATCTTAACCTCTTAAATAACTGTAACTCAACAGACTGTATTTGCATTCTCTGGGTTCATTTTTGCCTGTGAAGTAACTCTTCCCAAAGAAATGGAATGAGTAGGTAGGTATAGGACTAAGGGAAGTAAGGAAGGTATGAACATACGTAATTTCTATATGTTTGTTAAAAGACCAAAATGCAGAAAGCAGAGAGTTAGGTCCCAATTTAGAAGATGATGGAAATTCTTCCAGGAGTAAGAAAGAAAAGAAAGGCAGACTAGAAGGAGAAAAGATAATTATTTGCAATTATTTGAATTCCAGGTAAAGATAAGGATGAGATTGGCCATTTTAATATTACAAGCACACACACAAAAAAATTATTCTTATGGAAAGTTACAAAATATATATGGGAAGATAGTTTATCTAAGATGATTGACAAAGTTGTAGAACACCTAAATATTTAGTGATGAAAAATTGTTCCTGATTCAAGACCAGTTTATTTAACAATACTATGTGCCTATAAGCCTGAGAGGGCTGTTCTAGGGATCTAACCTTTAAGCTGAGAATTTTTTAAATGGACATGAAGAATGAGGGAAGAAAATAGCCTTCCAGGCACAGGGAACATCATGTGCAAATGCTTGAGGCAAGAAAGAACACAAAAGAAACTGAGAAACTAGGCAGTGTTGGAGGGAAGCACTGTGTGAGATGAGATATGAGATTAGATGCCTAGCTACAGAATTTTTGTTTTATTCTGAAAGTAATGAGAAGAAGTTGAATGATTTACTAGCTCAATTATATAATCTTATTTATGCTTCAGAAAGATTACCTTGGCTCCAGTATAGGGAAGAGAGTAGAGAGGGCAAGCATTTATTTAGGAAGACTAGTCAGGGAACTAATGCAATAGTCCTAGCAACAGGTGGTAAGATACTGAGTTACGTCAATAATGTAGAAACAAAGACACGTGGACAGATTGAAGAGATGTTTAGGGATGGTACTGGCCTTGGACCCAAGCAAGAAATCCTCTTCTCTAAAATCAATGCTTTAGAAGGCCTCCTCTGGCTATGCTCTGCTTCAGAGGACATAGAATCTATGTATCGGCCTCCAAAACCTGTCCTCCTCCTTTCCTGAGCCATGATACAGGCACCCAGACCTAGAACTCTCTGTCTAAAGAGACTGAAATTTTTTGAGAGTCTGAGAGGGCCTCTAACATAAGTATATCTTTTCAAGGGCAGACCAAGTCCCTGATGTATTTACTCCTAGGCCTGAGAAGTAGTCAAGAGACAACTGTTTGGAGGAGGTATGGATAGAACCAGTACATCTGAGGAGGCATTTCCATATGCACATACCTGAGACCTCTTCATACTACAGAATGAAGTCAGAGGTAGACAGAAAGGAAAGATGGGCCAGAGGCTGGGGCTCATTCTTCCCAGTATAATACTCCAAGAGGATAAAATTAACAGGATTTGATGGGTTGAAAATGAGCTGTGAGAAAAATTGAGGTGTAATAATGATTTCCCAGCTTTCTGCCTTGTATAATTCAATGATTATGGTATGACTCACTGGTATATGGCACATTGGATGAAGATCATTAGAATGATTTAGACATGTTTGATTTCAGGCATCTCTGAGAGATCTAAGAAGAGATGTCAAGTAGATGGCTACAGAGTCTAGAGGTCAGTGGTGAGGCCTAAGCTTGGAATATAATTTGTGAGTCGTCAAGCAGTACAAGATTGAGAAAGCCTGAGGAGAGAATAACATGAAACAAGGAGAGACCCATTATAAAGTCCTGAGTAAGACCAAAGATCAAAGAACAGGTAGCCAAAGAAGAAGGGGGCAAAAAATCAAAGCAATGTTATACCACGGAATGTAAGGGAAGAGGATACTTAAAGTAGAAAGGTAAAGAGTTGCAAATATTACTGACGGGGACAGTAGACAAGAATTGGGGGGAAAATCTGTTGCATGGGGGTTTACTAATGTCCTAAATAGAGCTATGTTTGATGACGAGAACGACAAGACCGAAAACCAGGTTGGAGTGGCTACAGAAGTAAATGGGAGGTAAGGATGAAATCTGCAGTATAGATAACTCTTCCAAAAACTTTGAATGTGAAGGGGGAAAGAGAAGAGGGTTGAGAGTCAATGAAAAAGATTACTTGTGATCCTTTAGAAGCCAGTGAGAAGGGTTCCACTGATTATGACTTTATTTTCTCTGTAAAAGAGTGATTGTTGGGGCGCCTGGGTGGCTCGGTGGGTTAAGCCTCTGCCTTCGGCTCAGGACATGATCTCAGGTTCCTGAGATCGAGCCCCGCATGGGGCTCTCTCCTCAGTGGAGAGCCTGCTTCCCCCTCTTTCTCTGCCTGCCTCTCTGCCTACCCGTGATCACTCTCTCTGTCAAATAAATAAATAAAATCTTAAAAAAAAAAAGAGTGATTGTTAAAAATGAAGTGTTTGGGTGTCAACTACACTCAAAAAAGCAAAAACAACAACAACAAAAGAGTAAAGGGCTTACAGTTGAATATTTGGGGGAAATGGAGGAATCTGTAGTCAGAAGAAATGAGGGTGTGCCCTGAGTAGAGACTTATTGCCTTGGGCTAAATTGAAAAGTAAGAGAAGTTCATCATGATATTTCATCTTCCTTTCTGACACCTCACCATGCCTCAAGATATTCCCTTTCTCCCATTCCACTGCCCCCTGCAAACCTCAAATACATGGCTTAGACTCATCCCAGCACTATTCTTCTTCTAGGCACCCCAAGCTCCCACTGGTACCCTGCCTCCAACTTTCATGTGTCCCTGCTCTAAAGGACACCCCATGCCAAAACTGTCATGTCCGAACTTACGGGAAAATTCAGGTAGGTGTTAAAGATCAACAATCTCATGAAACTAAATTCACAAAATCTAAGAGCCTCTCCATATCTCAGGCTCATGCTCTCAATCTTCTCAACACCATGTTTCCTCCACAAAACCACATGTAACCTTCCTAGAAAGAGAGCCATTTTAGAAGGGACTGCTGTTCTGTCAGTGATTTCCTAGTGGATGGGATCTCAGAGAGCTAACAAAGTGAAGGAAAGAACCTAAGTCAGTGGCCCCATGGTTCTTCAAATCTCACCAGGTAGGTCCTAACCTATAGAATATTCACTGACCCTTATAAATAACCATCAGGGCCTGAACTTGGTACTTGGACAATGGAATCTCTATTTGGTTATTCAGAAACTTCTCTCTCTTTTTTTCTCTTTCTCTCTCATTTGACCATTAAGATTGTTAGATCAATGTTTCCTTACAGATGAAAGGCTGAAATTTATGTCCCACATACTCAACATAATAAGGTCCTTGAAGGCATCAACCATGTCTTATGCTCATTGTATCTAACACCAGATCTAAATATTCCTTGGTTATAAGAGCCATTCAAAACTTCCACTGAATGTCAGTTAAATTTGACTAATCAGGAGGCAACTGCACCCATATGGTAAGAGGCCTTGAGTAATCTGATATTTCAACTGAATGTCCTCCCACACTCTTCATTCTCATTGAACTTCACCCCGGGAATACATTTAGTTAGAAAGAAACTCAAGGTAACAGGCTAGTAGATGTTGACTTACTTTGATCTTGACCAATTTAAGAACTAAAAACATTCTGTCCAATAGGCATACCAGGTCTATTTAAATATCCCAGTGCTATACCCTGTTGGCCCAGGAGCCACATTCATTGTCCAGAATGTTGCTCAATTCTCAGCATGTGCCATATAGCTGACATTTCTTTGCCCTCTCCATCCATATCCAACCATGTTCAAAGCCAATACTAATACACATTTATATTCTTCTGTATTCAGTTTAGGTGAGTAAGCAAAGTTCAAATATGGAGTTCAAATATCAAAATCTTTCCAATAACTCAACCATCCTGTAAGGCAAGGCCATCTGTAGAGAAATTGTGAGGGCCACTGACCATATGGGTGCCACTGCTTCTTCATTAGTCAAATGAAACTGACAACTACCTTAACTTAAATCAGTCCATGTATAAGTTATTCTTTGGTTGGTTCTAACTATACTCTAAAATTGTAAGCACTCTTCTGGGAAATATAAAATATGAAATGTGTCCTACCAGGATGAGGAGGGGGGATAAGAGAATCATTCCTTTGCTCAGTAGGAAAAATCTGATGCAATCAAACATTAATACAGACACCCTTCTTTTTTAAACTCAAATTGTGTTTTTACAGGGAACAAGTATCATATCGCATACTATTTTTAATATTATTTGTTATCCACACTCTGTGGTATATCTAAACTAACTTATTCGTCTATTTGTAGCCATGATCATCTAGGAAGAATTTCTTACCCTGTGAACTTTCACTTATTTCCTGATGCCTAATAGCACAATCCTAAATCCTAAATAGCACAATATTAGCTTGTTCCTTATTACCAAAAATCTTTGCAATCCATCAACTATAACAAGATACTGGTTTTCAACTATCTTTAGAACAGTTTTCATAGAAGATAGTAAAATAAATTTAGAGTGTCATGACCAATATTTTTTAGTAAAATAAAATGAATTGAATGGGTCATATAGGATAAATATTATCTGTGACATTTTTGCTATCTACATCCATATTAGGTCACTGTATAAAATGTTCTTCCTGCTGTAGTCACTGTCAAAGCACTTAAAGATCCTTTCCTCATCTTAAAATCTACTTCACATAAGCTCAGTATGTCAGTATGTTCAAAATTAATTTGGCATTTTTCCCACCATGACCCTCAATCTATTTCTTTTTCAAATTTATCCATGTGGCTTATTATACCATAATTCCCCCCATGTCATTCATTTTAGACCCTGATAGTAAATTTGACACCTCTTTCTCCATAATCTCAAGTATCCAATCTGTCCCTAGATGGTTCTGATCCATCCTCCAAAATCTCACATTTATCTTTATCCCAGGACACTGACACACCTTTGGTTCAAGCTTTCACCAAATCATGCCTGAGTTATTATAATAAACTCTTAACTAATGTACATACCTCGAGGCCCTATAGACTCTGATTAATCCTAAAATTTTCCTCTCCCTAAAATCTTATGATGTTTATTTTAAATAAATTCTAGGCTTCTTTCCCTAGTATTCAAAATATTCAGAAATCTGATTAGTTTATAACATCCGTAAAAGCAGAGGCTCTATCTTTCCCCATCACTCCAATATTCCCAGTAGATAACACATGACTGGTACATAGTATGTGTTCAATAATATTTGTTGAATGGATGAGGAAATGAATGAACAAATAAATGAAGAAACAGTCTCTGTAGCATATCTTTTCTTTCTCTGTCACATGTCAGTTCCTCCATTAAGTCAGTGATATTCACTGTTAACATTTTTGAAAGCCTACAAAGTATCAAAGGATACAACACTGTATAGGTGAGAAGGCTGTGTAAGGTGCCAAGAAGTCATCCCCATGGTTTCCTAGAATGCCAAGTTCATTTCCAGACCAAAGTGTCTGTGTGTTAGGTTGTCTCCCACCATGATGGCTGCCCCCTGCTTTCTATTTAGAGAAATCCTCCTCCTCTTCAGAACATACCTCAGAACCTTCTCTCCCTAGTCTCATTCTTTTCACTCTCTTCTGATAATCTCTATTACTTTTTTAGTTCTTAGTCATGTCTTTTATATTTTTATGGCTTTATTGAATGTTAATTATTTTATAAGAATAAGGATTTTTTCAATTCATTGTATTCTCAACAAAGTCTCAGTTTAGTATTAGATACTTAGGAAATAGTTGTTAAACCCATGAATCAAATAAAATGAGTAAAAATTTGCGAAGTTAATATATTGTGGAAAACACTAAGGAAGGTTATTGAATATCCATCTCTAGCAAACTTAAGATTCATGTAAGTAATCACATACATTCCTGGCATGTAGTAGGTGCTCCACAATTATTTGTTGCATGAATGAATGAACAGTTCCTACTCTAGTGTCCGTCAACACTTTGATATCCATGAAAGCATCTATAAAAGTTCATGAGCTTATTGTCAATAATGCAAACAATAATAATAGAAATTTTATGTTTATTCATGGTAAGGATACAAATGCAAAAATCTCAAGTTACTTTACATTAGGTTAAAACTGTATCAACTCTGCACAGCCTGGGTGGCTCAGTTGGTTATAAGAGCCTGACTCTTGATCTCAGCTCAGGTCTTGATCTCAGCATAGTGAATTCAAGCCCTGTGTTGGGTTCCATGCCCAAAGCCTACTTAAACAAACAAACAAACAAACTATATCAACTCTGCTAAAGCACTGCTAAATATGTCAGAAGGAAAATGACCGCCATTTATTCCCCATTTACGAAGTGGCTACGATGTGCCAGCCTCTGTTCTCAGCAATGCTCAGCATTAGCTCATTTACTCTTCAGAACAACCTTATAAGGGCAGCACTGTTATTATCTCTATTTTTCAAATGAGGAAACTGAGATTAAAGTAAAGAAACTGAAATTAAGTAACTTGCCCAAGGTCAAAAGTTAGTGAGCAACAAAGCAAGGATTATGAACTCTCTTGCAGTCTTGGGACAGGAGGGTATAGATCTAATCTTTGTATAGATTTAATCTAGGTATAGATCTAATCTATGATGTCTTTCAAAAACTAGGGCAGTTATTCTCTATCGATAGTCCCTAAAAACTTTCATCCTTTTCACAAAGCCACATCCCTTGGCACTGGCAGTAGAAATATGTTTTCCTTGGGTCTGAGCAACAAAAATCTGGCATGAGGATCTATCCCTTTTGTTTTATGCTTTATTCTTCAGTCCCCTAAAATAAGGTCTCCAAGTGTCACACAGGCCTTGCTTTTTATAATCCCAGTGGCTACAGCAGCAAGATAGATAGTTGGTAGATGTGACCATGTAAGCCAGAGAAGACAGGCACCGGCTATCATGCTGGGCATTCAGCATGAAAATATCCATGAGTATTTCAAATTTTGGGTAATCTGACAATACACTAAAGCTCAAATCCATTATTTCATATTATTTTACTCTACTCTTTCTTTTTTTTTTTTTTTGCTTTTTTGCTTTTATATTTAGAGCACATCTTTCTTTGAAAGACTTTTAAATTAAAAATTCTTTGTTTCCAGATTTTTTTATTAACATACAATGTATTATTTGCTCAGGGGTATAGGTCTGTGAATCATCAGTTTTACACAATTCACCACTCATCATAGTACATACCCTCCCCAGTGTCCATGACTCAGCCACCCTATCCCTCCCCTCCCACCCCCCAGTAACCCTCAGTGTGTTTCCTGAGATTAAGGTATTCTACTTTTTTTAAAACAGTCATACAAAGCTTTATTTTAAAAATATCTTAGCCAATATTCTCTTCAGTTATTGCTTTCCCATTTCTAGAAGACACGTAGAAAGAACGCTCTTTCATAACTCTAAAAGCAAAGTCCTCTAACCCACACAAAGACCTGGTCCTCTAGGAGATTAGATTTGAGTTTGTTTTCAGCTTAGCTGTGTTGATGATTGCCTTTTGAGCTGAGTAGGTTAGATGAGACATCTGTGGAATTTGTTTGAAGACAGATGGCTGCTCAGATACAAAAATGCTGGATTAAGCAGAGGCAGAGTGGACTGGAATGATAAATACAAGTGTAAGCCACAGCAAAGGCAGCCACCAGAAAAAAACAAGGTACTCATGGTAATGAGCATCCTTTTCATAATAATTATCTAAGAGTGTTCTGGGTGGGATATACAGGCACTTCATAGAATTGCTGTAGCATATTTTTTTTTGCTCTCTTTCTCATTTTCATTCAGATCATTTGAATGAATATCTAGTGTCTCTTTAGATTTCCCATATATTTCTGGTCTATGCTAGATACTATATGAAGCATTATCATGCCTTGGTTAAGAGCAATAACTTCAACTCTCTGTGCCTTGATTTTCTCTCTTCCATATTGGGGATAATGTTAATTCATGTGTTTCTTATGAGGATTAAATTAGTTAATGCATATCAAGTATACACAGTGCCTGGCACATATTGGCACTTAATGAATTTTAGCTAGCATTCTCATTATTACCATGAGAAAAAATAAGCTGGGAGCAGCAAATTCTCCTACAAAAAAGTGTTCAAGTGAAATTGCACACACAGACATATATACAAGAGTACTTTAACTAAGAAGACAAAACAGCGTGCTTCTGACCACAGTCTGGCCTTTAGAGACTCTAAAATTGTCCACATAGCCAGGGCTGGAGAGAGGTCTGGGAATGGTGTACTCAGAGATGACTTGATCTAGGCCTAAGAATATGGGTTCAACCTGGACATTTTGCTGTCCTCATTATTCAAGCCAATGTAATTTTAAGAGACTAGAGCAAAATCTTGGGACTGAAAAAGTCCTTAGAGATAATTGGTTCCAGGCCCTCTGTTTTAATGGTAAAAATATAGCACTGAATATATAAATAAATAAACAAACAAACAAACAAACAAATAAGGGATTAATATAAAGACCAGTTAACCAGCCCATCAACAACTATTTTTTGTTGGCCTACCACCATCAGCCTTCATTCTAGGTGCTAGAGACTGAGCATTAAGTAAAACATACATATTCCTTGATTTCAGAGAGATTATATTCCAGTGGGAAACACAACAAATAAGCAAGTAAATAAATGAATAAAGAGCTAATTTCACACACCGTTAAGTTGAAGGTCATAAAATCAGGTACTGAGAGAGAATTTGACCAGTGAAAAGCTACAGCTTTACAAAAGGGCATCAGACAAGGCCTACCTGAGGAGGTCACATTTCACTTGAGTTTAAATGATGAAAAAGAGACATGCATGGTGATATTGGGGCAGGAGGAAAGGGACGTTCAAAGGAAAAAAATACAGTAAGAGAGAAGGTTCTAGAGCGGTTGGAAAGGAGGCCAGCATGGCTGTAGTGCAGTGAGAAGAGAAGAGCAGGAGATGAGGTCCAGAAGGAGGCAGAAGTTGGGCTCATTAGACTTCAGTAAAGAGGCTGGACTTAATTCCAGCTGTTGCACAAAGTCATAGGTCAATCTCTAAGCAACAGAATGGCAAGATCTGATTAAAGCTTTAGAAAGACCTCTGTCTAGATGTCCTAGAACACTGTGGGCAAGTGCGGAAGTGGGGAAACCAGCACACCATGGCACTAACCCAGGCAAGAGGTGGTGGTGGTTTAGACAAGGATTCTAGCAGAGGAAATGGTGATCAGTGGGCAGATTCTGAATATATTTTAGGAATAGAGCTGTCAGCTCCTACTGACAAATTGGATGTGGGGGGGATGAAAAAGTAGCACTTGGTAGTGAATCTTAGATTTTGGCCTAAACAAATGAAAAAATGCTGGAACCATTTATGGAGATGGAAAAGGCTTAGAGGAGGGATGAAGACAGGAAGATGGGAAAAGATATACCAGGTTTAAGGAAGGTAATTGATAGTGCCATCTAGCTCTGTTAAGTTTGAAATACCCATTAGACACCCTGGTAGAAATATCATATTGTTCAATATGTGAATCTGGCACTCAAGGGAGAAGTCCTGGCTGTAGATAAAAATTTGAAAGAATAATATAGAGATGTGTCCAAAGCATGGATTTAAGTGAGATTATCTGATCACCCAGGAGGAGAGTGTGGACAGAGAAGAGATGGGTGCTGAGGACAGAAACCTCAGTACTATAAGATGTAGAGGTCTGAGAGTGAAAGAGGAACCCTCATTAATGGCTATGGAGTAAGAGGAAAACTCAAGAGTGTCCATAATGTAGCAGTCTAGAAAAGAAGATCCAGACACTTATTCAATTGCGGTTTACTGGGAGTTATGACAGCTATTGTTAATTTATAAGTACCTTGAAGACAGTAGAGGTCTTAAGTAGCTACTTCTCTTATTTCTGCATCAACAGCACTATAGAGCTAAATATATGATGAAACATACGGTGAGAACTCACTAATTGTTGATTGAGTATACATATATGTGACATGATCAAAACCAAGTTTACCTTGATAGGAAAGATAAATTTATATTTTTACTTCTCTTTAGTTCCACTTAATTGCAAATGGATATCTCTGTGTAATCTAATTTGGTTATTTTCATGAACAATTATTAATTATTAATTAGTCACATCACACTCCCTGATGTAGTGAAGTAATTGGTGACCAGGCCTGTATATCTTGACCCTAAGATTTAAATAATCTTATGCAAAAAATAAGATTGATTTATAGTTATGTTTGATTTGGACAAATAGTTAATTCAAAATCTTTCTTGAGAATATACACCATATTAAAATTAATTTGGGACCTTTTTGAAATGCACAAAAATATGAATATGCACAACAAATTCTCCCAACAATTTCACAAATTAAAAAACAAAGATAGGCCAAACAAAATCTATAATACAAAACATTAGTCTATGAGTGCTAAATAGAGATACAAGTAATATGCATTTTTACTCATTCATGGTGCCTTAAATTTTTGCTATTTGGGAATATTCAATCCCTTAAGCTTTAGAATCACATCTGAATATTTTCCTAATTCTTTTTGCACACAACACAATATCCTGAAGAAATCCTTCAATGTATTAAAGAATGAATTCATTTAAAGATTTTAAACTATAATATCAGACCATCCATTGAATTGAGGGTCAATGACCTGATGTTTACACTTTAATCCTTTACCACAGATAATTTGCAAAACTCAGGCGGACAGCAAATACTTTACAACTCTAATCAACAAAGAGTGAACTATGTTCATTGAAAAGTATACTCTGGGCAAATGAATTACAGAAAGTCCACACAAAAGAATGACCCTCAGGGAGTAGCCTAGCTTTTGGGAGAAGGAGAAATGCTGAGTTCAGTATTTGTATTATCGGTCGGGGAGCTCTTATGGGCAGAGATTCAACAAATGAATCCCAACATTCTATAATGTGGATAACAGCTAACAACTCTGAAAAGCACAAATGATAAATACAATAAAACAATCACTAACTTAAATATGACAGTGACCTAATTTGCAGAAACACTAAGAAAGATTTGTTATGTGTCACATGTTCTGCTAAGCCCATTTTAAACACCAGTGGAAAGACATTTGTAAGGGATGATGTGGTAAGTAAAACTGTGGATTCTAATACTAGATTTCTCTACCTGGGAAGACCACTCTACTTATTCCAACGTGAATTTTTTTTAATATTTTATTTATTTATTTGATACAGGAGAGAGATCAGATCACAAGTAGGCAGAGAGGCAGAGAGGCAGAGAGAGAGAGGAGGAAGCAGGCTCCCTGCTGAGCAGAAAGCCCGATGTGGGCCTCGATCCCAGGACGCTGAGATCATGACCTGAGCCAAAAGCAGAGGCTTTAACCCACTGAGCCACCCAGGCGCCCCAATTTTTTTTTTAAATATTGCAAAGGGTAGCCATAGTACACCCAAATTAGAGAAACAATTCCAGAGACATTAAACTTAGCTTGTAGAAGTTCTTTCTCCCTCTAATTTGCTGTCAAAAACCCATGATGTATTATAAGGAGACCACGTAGATCTTACTTTTCCACTTCTATATTCAGATAGGGAAGTGACTAAGCACAGTGACTGTCTGGATATGATCCTGCTTCTGCTGCTCGGTAGCTTCTGACACTGGACGAGTTACTTAACTTCTGTATGCCTCAGTCTCCTCAGCTGTAAGTTGGGGATATGCATTAGTTTGAAAGGATTCAGTGATTTAATACATGTAAAGTGCGTAGAAAGTATCAGGCACATACCAAGTAACCTAATAAACTCCTTTATTATTGTATCTATTATTATTGTTACACATTGTTACACAAGTACCTGTGTATGTGGATATTTTCGTGTCTAAAAAATCTAAGCAAACTAATGAGAACAAAGTGTCCAAGATGTTTAGCAAGCAGAATATACTTTAGGTGACAAGAGGGAGAAAATACACAGGTTCACTCACATATATCCTGTTCTTCATTACTACTATGTGCATGGTAACTCTAGGATATATTTGCAAGACTAACCTACACACTTCTCATAAAGATCCTTTACATTTTCCATTTCAAAGTCTTAAACTAATACAATTAAAAGCAGTCAGATAAACAAACAAAAAGCTGACTCTGAAATATAGAGAATTGGTGGTTGTCAGAGGGGAGCTGAGTGTGGGGATGAGCAAAATAGATAAAGGGGATTAAGAGGTACAAACTTCCAATTATAAATAAATAAATAAATTTATAAATAATTATAAATCTCATAAGAGATGAAAAGCACAGCATAGGGAATATAGTCAAAAATGTAATAACATTGCATGATGACTAGACTCATCATGGTGAGCATTGAGTAAGGTATAGAATTGTTGAGTTAGTATGTTGTACACCTGAAACTTATATAACATTGTATGTCAACCATACCTCAATGTAAAAGAAGCAGCAAAAATTAATCCCTAAGTGGGGGTAATTAAACAAAACACAGAAAATCTTTTATTTTATTTTATTGTTTTGTTTTGTTTTGTTTTCTATATACATGCTAAGTGCCTAGAATAGTGCCAGACACCTAGCAGAATCCTGATATAAAATGAGTGTTAAAACAGTTCTGACTGCCACTAAGAGGCTGTGACCTTGGAATGAATTATTTCTCTGACTCAACATTACAGTGACAAGTGCAAGGGATAATAGTTACTGTGTATTATTCATAAGCTTCCTCTGGTGTTCAGCGTTATTTAAATTTTTTAATAAATTAAGGCTCACTGTTAGACAGTCCTACTTTACCATTCTCCAAATCATCACAAGAGAGATCATTTCTCTAAAGATTCTTACCTTCTATCCTCATGTGACAATAAAGACAGACTCAGGATCTGCTTATTTTGTACGGGGACTCCCAAAATCTTTGGGGTTGACACTACAATCACTGGATATTTACCAAATACAAATAGAAATTGAAACTGAAGATGACCCGTCCCCACAAAAAGAAATACCAGTACCTATGCAGTGGAATAACATTTGATCTGGTAAATTTTCTTCTTTTCTCCAAAAAAAATGTTGAATTTGATTTTTTTTTTCAGTCATACATAGGCTATTCTGTTCTGAATGCTTTGGAAGAGGGATATTAAAGGATGAAAAGCATGGACAGAATTCCTTTTGATGCTGGCTTTTAAAACTTAAGCTCTTAGAGGAGCTGAGAGTATTCCTGAAGTAGACAAAATGCTTGGGAGAAATGCTTGAGGAGGAGCAAAAGACATGGGAAGACACTAAAAATAACCTCTTGGCCTGGGTAGAGGAGACATAGAGGGAAGTACAAGAATATGATCCCTGGAGGCTGGGAAAAAAGCCTTGCTTGAGAGACTCTGTTTTTCTTAAAGAGCAGAGGAAAGGTAAAGAAAATATTAGTATCTTGAAAGAGAGAGAGGGGCCCTGTGTTCTACCTCAGGAAGGGTCTTGGGAGGGTGCAAGAACCTAGAAGAAATAACTGTGTGGTGTGTCTTAAGCAATTTTAAATTGATGAAGATGAAACTTTCTTCACTTTAGCAGGTTTGAAACTGAAATGAATTTGACCTACAAAAATTAAGGAAAGTTACACTCTTACACAGCTACTTTATTTACAAAACACACACATAGACACACACAGACATAGACACACACATATACATGTATTTAAGTAAAGTAAAACTAATTTTACTTTGAAAATTGATCTATGTCATCTCCAATTTTTAGCAAACTCCAAGGTTTTCACAAATGCATACTTGTAAGAACCAAGATATCACATACAATGAAAAAAATCACTTAAATAATTATTCAGATTCATTTTTCTATTATTTACAAATGATAAAATTTTGTGAAAATAAATAATATTCAAACATTTTCAAAAGAAACCAGATATAAGTCCCTTCATTTTGATTACATTAGTATCTTCAAATCAACCTTTTGAATATATAGTCACAAAATTGCATATATTTGCACATATTCAATGACTACACATAAAATTTTTCAAGTTTCTACTAGTTATTACCTTTGAACAGTGAGAGTCAGATTTCTGATTCATTCTGACAACCCGAATTAGCTACATCTTTCTGTTTTTATTTTGCTAAGTATATTTACAGAATTTAATCATACACTCTTAGTTAAGATTTTAGAGAAATCTTTAGCTCATTTGAAATATAGTAAGCATTCATTGTTTTAGTTAATTATCTCCCAAATATTTACTGAGTGCCTGAACAGCACCAGGAATTATGCTAGAGATATAGGTAAAATGCTTTATTCTCAATACATAATTGTTGAATAAATAAAGTTAAGAGTAAATATTTTCAATGTGAAGTTTTTAACATGTTTTCATAAAACCCAGTATATAAGTAAAGATTATAGCAACATGAGATTAACTATCAGAATTCTGTAATTTGCTAAAATTGTGGGAAATTGGAAATGCTAATGAAATGCCATTTATTTGAAAAGTTCAGAGGAATAACTGCTCAACTTGTCTTTTGAATCTCATGTATTTCATGAAGGTAATTAAAATGAAAACTGATCATCTCATATTCCATTTGATTTATGTTATTCTTCCATTTTAAGATGATATCAGTTATAGATTTAATTTAATAGTAACTTTTGGGAGAGAAGGAAAGAAGAGAAAAAGAAAGCACTAAAAAACACAAATCAAAAAAATAAATAAAATTAAAAACACAGATCAATTGATACTTCCAAATTTTATAAATGTTACAAGAATAAAACAAATGCGCCTTAGATTAGGAAACTATGGCATTTTATTTTATTCTATTTTATTTTAAAGATTTTATTTATTTATTTGACAGGGAGAGACACAGTGAGAGAGGGAACACAAGCAGGGGGAGTGGGAGAGAGAGAAGCAGGCTCCCTGCTCAGCAGGGACCCCCAATGTGGGGCTCGATCCCAGGACCCTGGGATCTGACCTGAGCTGAACGCAGATGCTTAATGACTGAGCCACCCAGGCACCCTGAAAACTATGGTATTTTAAAGGCCATCTTTCGAAGTTAGTATTTTACTTCCAAGAGGATTATTTGCATTGTTCAGTTGAGTATAGAGAATATAAATCTAAATGACCCTGTTCCTTAAAAATCAATAGACTTAACTATCCTCAGGGGAAAGTCTAGCAAAACAGGAAGCTTCAGTGCTTCAAATAACAAATCCTTTCAAACCTATCCATTGCCATCAGAA
Organism: Ailurus styani; assembly: GCA_002007465.1. Taxonomy (NCBI): domain Eukaryota; kingdom Metazoa; phylum Chordata; class Mammalia; order Carnivora; family Ailuridae; genus Ailurus; species Ailurus styani. Next base: position 8,082,913 of record LNAC01000013.1, on the reverse strand, counting down.
TTGCTGAGCTGATTCTGATACCTAAGAGATCACACATACCTTCTCATATACTCTACCAATTTTGAGTATACATCAAATTCATAGATCATTCTAGTGTCGGATATTCTGGTCTCAATTTTAAAAAACATTAAAGATTTTATTTATTTATTTACTTGAGGGAGGGTGAGAGAGAATGCGAGCTGGGAGGAGCCCAGGAGGAGGAGCAGAGGGGGAGAGACAGGGAATCTGAAGCAGGCTCTGCACCCAGTGTGGAGCCCAAACCAAGAGCCAGAGGCTTAACCAATTGAGTCATCCAGGAGCCCTATAATTTTTAAAAATTTTAGAAAAAATTGTAGCAAACCTTAGGTTTATAAGCACATCCTATAGTAAACTTGCTATACCAGCAGAGAAACTATAGAGCTAATGAACTCAGGACATTTTAACAATTTAACTCAGTTTGATCCACATTAACACAAAAGATGGTGTTCCAGGTGCTAGGGAAAAATAAACCAAGAGATGTGTGATGCCATTCAAGTAATTAGAGAATCAAGCAACAGAAATAGTGTATCAGACCCAATTAATCAGGCGTAGTCACAATGACCATTCCATATTAAATATGCTTTAAAAGACTGAAATATGTGAGAGAATGTACAGTATATCTTAATTACCTCCCCATGTCTGAATTTGCTAGTACCACACTAATGAGTCACTGGACAGAGCCACAAAAACTAGAAACATACAAAGCAATATTGAAGTATATGTGGGGCTGGCTAGATCTCTTAGGTGATTGGTCAGCATATAGCAAATCCACAACTAATCCTTGTTCATTGAATAAGAAAATGAGTGACTCATTCCATATACCAACATCCTTAATTAAAACATGTGCCTTGCAGCAATGATAAACTTGTATATACAAAGGGCCTTTGGAGTTGCTTGAAAATAGTTAAAACTGTGAACGTTAAATCACAATTTCTAAAGATCTACCATCCCAGATATATATTGTACTCCAGAGGATGATATAAAAGTAAGATCGAGGATCAAGAGATTCAACTGACTCCAACAAAGAACTAACAGATATGAAAATTCTAGGGAAAAAATACTTTTCTGGAAATGCTCCTTATAAGTAATAGCTGTATTTTAATACCACCCTACTGTTACTGCCTCTTTCTTCATGGGTACTTCTGCCAGGATGGCATGCAAGATCTCACATGGTCAGTTGAATCAAACTGAATTTAGTTAAATCACACTTGAGATTTTTCATGCTGACACAAGCATTGCAATGAAGTTACTTTTCTTGTTTTATCTAATACAGTGAGGATACTTTTTTACTGTAGATTTTTCTTGATCTTGCTATAAATTAACACATTGATAAAGTGAATTCCTTATAGAAGATGTCTTAGACTGCTCTATCCTCAGTGTTCTGTGATTTCCACAATCCACCAATCCCTCTTGTTTTTTTTGGTTTTTGGTTTTTTTATCAAAGAGAATAGAAGTATTTCATTTAGCTGATCTGTCTTCAGCATCCGTAGCTTTACACTACTCCCTCTAAACAAAGTTCTCATCTCAGGGCTCATTTAACCCACCAAAAATAACAGAAAGCAAAAGGCAAAGTTGACCTAGGGAAGCACTACAAAGTAGGAGGTTTTAAAATATGAAATTTTGAAATAGTGTATGGACAAGTTTCTCCTCATACATAAAATCTAAATGTACAAAAAGAGCATCTTGAATCAGAGAAGGATGATAAATGCGTATCGGGAAACCTGAGTTTGCTTAGGTTATCGTAGCTCCTTTGTAGCCTTGGGTAAATTGGAACTCTTAGATCTCCGTTCAACTTTGTGGGTTTTTGTAATGCAGGTGGGGCACAAGTCATTTGGATATTTTATAATCCCAGCTAGATTAGTATGACTATCAGTAACAAAGCTATATTAGATTTAACTGCCTAACAGGAGTTTATTTAGTGATGTTGGACAAGTAATGCACCACTTTGAGTCACAATTTCCTCATCTATGAAACAATGAAGTAGAGCTTTATGATTCAGAAGGTTCTTTCCACAATTTTGATTCCCCTGAAACTACTAAAAAATGAAGATTTATCTCTCCGTGTCTAAAAGCTATTAAGTCTCTAAGAGTCAAAGCTGGGTAGCATCAGTCATGGGAAATGAGATTTTATTCCTAAGAAGAAACAATTAAAAGCACTTATGACAGATCAGACCCTGTCCTAAGCACTTCCCACATATGCGTGAATTTAGTCCTGACAACTGAGATGGGTACTATTATTATGCCCATTTAATAGATAAAGAACTTGAAGCATCAGATTAAGTACTTTAGTTTGTCCAAGGGTGTACACTGGTAAGTAGAGGGGCCAGGATGCAAATCCAAGCAGTTTGGCTTCAGGAATCAGTTCTCTCAATCACTCCACTTTGCTATATGCCTAAGATTTACAGAGCCCACAGGTTAATTGGTTATTTAAGATGCACAGAAGTCTTCCAGATTCCCTACATTTTAACCAAGGTCAAGGGGCAAGGCTGATTATGTGTGGGTTGTCAGAACTCTGGAAGGAAATATCTCAAAACTCCTGATTTTATAAATCTCACCTAACTGTGGTTAAAACTAACCTATCTTTGTAAAAATATCATAACTCTGAAATTCCATTCAACATTATAATGATATTTGCTATTATATTTTGAAAATGCAAGTCCCATCTGGAATTTGGCTCTTGGCCATTCTTATTATAGTTTGAATATCATCTGAATTCCCACGCTGACTTTTAAAGGCCTTCAGTGGATCTGTCCTCACTCTTGATTATAAAACAACTCTCACTCTTGACTGTAGGCTCCTTGAGAATTAAGATTTTATCTGTCTTGATTCTCACTCTATCCCCAGTATGTATGGTACCAGCGACATTTAATAAATATTTGTTAAATGAGTGAGTAGATATCCAACAAGTGTTTGTTGAATTAATAATATAAAACATGTAAAATTATTTTCAGACAAGTAACCAATTTCTTCTGCTCCCTCTTCTTATGACAAAATAATTACATTTAATGGAGAGCAATATTACCTCCAGTATTTTATCAATTTACTGCTTTTAGAACCAAATGATTTGATCCCGATGCATGGCAAATCACTACTGAATTTTCTGAGACAAATTTTGTTCAATATTGTCTTCACTTAAAAGAATAGCTGAATATGATTTAATTTAATACATTTAAAACTTGCTATTTATACTCATAAATAAAAATGAATTGTTAGACTGTTTTTATTTTTAGTTCAAAATATGATCCATATAATTTAATTAAATAGGTATTAGTCTTCTATTCCAGCACCTTTTAATGACCATAATAATGCTATATAACAATGCAACATATTTTCTTGTATAATTTTAAATATACTTCTTCCAACAACAGTGGAGATGATGAGAATAGTCCAGAGAGAAAAACAAGCTCATTTAAAATTAAAATGAAAATAGGTGGTAGAGCCAAGACAAAACACTAGGTTCTTCTAGTTGGGGTCTAGTAGTTTTCCATTATCCTCGTTTTCATTTAAAATACCTAAAATAGAAAATCTATGAATGAAGAGTGTTGGGGAGGAAAACTTTTTCTCTACCGTTTAAAGATTCTTCTGGCTCATCTCAGAATTAAACTAACATGAAACAGACTAACAAGAGAAAATAAAATTTAATTTCTTATGTTGGAACCCCACATACATGAAAGGTTTAAAGATAGAGAGGTAAAATGAGGTATGTATGCATCCTGAACTAAGGAATGGAATAGTGGCCTGGGTCTTCGAAGGGGAAGAGGGCAACTCACAGGGTAATAAATATAGATGTTTGGTAGTTAGACGTTTGTCTTGCCTAACCCTGAGATGGGCCTCTCAGATAAAATTTCTCTGGTAATAACTCTTATTCTCGGAAAGATCCCCAGTTTAGATTCTTCTATGTAGTTAACAGATAGGCAAAAGTTTCTCGGGCCCACAGGGTCTCTCAATTGCCTTTAGCTCAAAATAGTTCACATGCCAGAGTCATACATTTTGGGGATTCTTGTTCTGAATCCCTTCAGTAGGAAGATTTACCAAGTTCTACTCAAATATCCAAGAAATACACATTTTAAATATATATGTCAAATAAAATATTTTAAGAGCAACATTTTTTTAAAGAGATTTATTTTTGTGTCATGTAAAAGGATGAAATCAGAAGATAACTTTGGTTTGGTTATACATTGTAGAGTAGAAAGACAACTTTGTTCTTTTGGGAACTTTAAAGAAAACACAGAACTTATCATATTAAAACCGGGAGAAGGGGAACCTGAATGAGTTTAGGAGGTACTCTGAGTAACTAAATGTGCTTGCATACTAAGCATCTATTAAATGAGTTTTGATAGAAAATTCAACCCAAACCAACTACTGTTGGTATGTTTTCATTGAAAGACCAGTCTTTGATAGTCAATGTGCAAAAGATCTCTTCATTTAAAAGCGAGATATTTGGTTTATAGAATAAAATCAAGTTCAATTTCTCTTTCAACAACTAAGAAACTAAACACCAGAAAGCTTAAACTTGAGTTCAACAATTCAGTTGCAAGCCTAACTAATCCTATTGTTTGTGCAGAGACTGTTGAAGACCCCTATTAACTGTTTTAGGCCACCTGACATTGAGTTCAATAAATTGCATTAAAATTAAACTCTAAAAAGAACCATTTAAAATGGCAGGGCATGAGACAAAGCAAACACAAAATATAGTCACCCAGCTCTAAGAACCAAATAATATGATTACTTGGCTCTTGAGGTAAACATTAATGATTACATTGTAGATGATGGGTCTCAGAGGAATAAATTTGTACTTTCACTGAAAGAGAGTCAAGGTTATCACTGCTTCTCTGAACAAATTCTAAAGCCCACGCATGGTAACCTTTGAAATTTTAACAGAACATCACCAGTCTTGCACTGATTGCTTCAGCTTACATGCCACTGGTCATAGAACTTTGAACTGGCCATTTTTGTTTGGAAAAGTTGTAGATACTGTATCTCTTTAAGTTAAACAAACCCTTGGACATACACACATGCTGTTTAGTGAGGTTGTCCCCTACAAATGGAAAATTTCACTGGTAAGGAATTGAATGAAATAGTACAAACCAAACCTAAGAGTCCCAAACTGAAAAAAAAAATACATTTCCTGTCTATTGTCTCTTTTACACTTTATTTGAAAAGACATCTCTACCTTTCTGCTATTCTTTAAGAGAATGATTTTGTATGATCTGGAGTTACACCTATTTAAAATTAATGTTAAAATATCTTACTACGATATCATAAATATCATAAAACTTCATTATTTTTGCTTTGCAATATCTTTTATTCATATACAGAAATGTTTCCTAAGCAAACTTTTGGTAGTGTAATTCCATTTTTCAGTTGGATTTCATGAAAAATTATAGGCAAATTTTTATAGGGAAACCCTTTGATAAACTGAAGCCACATTTAATTCTATAGCAAATGAAATTTGAAATGTTTAATTAAATAAAAGAAATTATTTTCCCATAAGCATTGATAATAATGTTCAGAATATTAATAACATTATTGGTCTATAATTACAACAGCTTGGAGTAAAAATATTAAAGAGAAATAGCCATGTTAAACTGTAACAGTATTCATTTATATTTTTGTTTTTCATTGAGGTTTTAAATACATTTGCTTTTACTTTTTGTGTAGATTTTTCTACTACTTCAGACTAGGCTAGAAGAAGATGGAGGTTAGAATGAGTTCTGGTATTAAAAATGTAAAAATTAACCTATTCCAAGCCATAGCATAACAATTTAGCTAATCATAGTGACAATTCAAAGAACTATTTTTATTGTCTTTTCATTTCCTAAACTTTCAACTCAATCACAAGCTAAGATGTGATATAAAAGCTAAAGCCCCAGTTCTTAACAAGAATTTTCAGCTCAACTTGAAGATCTGACCAAAAGAAAAGTGTGTCATAGCCATGGTTCTTGCATGCACAATTACCTGCTAATGACCACTATATGACGACTATTCATTTCCTCTTTAATTCCCTCCAAGTGGTTTCTGTCTCCACCACTGCTCTGAAATTGCATCTCATGCCAAGTGTTCACTTCCAGTAGGAAAGTTTTTGCTATGTGTTTCATGCCGATGAAAGGACTTGGCCAGTGGCATTTGATTTGCCTCTTTTATGTTGACCCCCATGAAATACCATTTATTCTAGCTCCTCATCTTCTTGAACCAACTGTTCTCTTTCTCATATGGTAACAGCTCTCCTTTTTATTTTCCAACAAAGGATTTCTTTGCCTTCTGTTGAATCAGTCAGAAATCATTTAGCTCTTTCTGCTTTCAGTCTCTTGTTTGCTCTCATTTTGGTTTTGTTGTTGTAGTGCATTAATGGGCGTATATACTTCAAACCACAAGGAATTCTGCACACTGCCCCCACAAATATCTTCCAGAATGTCATGTGTTATCATTACTCTCTTTCAGCTCAAAAATTTGTATTGACCCTCCACTGCATATAAAATAAAATCCAAACTAACAATGCGCTGAACCCTGTGTTTGGTGAACAAAGAAAAGCTGCTTCTCTTTGGCCTAGAAATGAGAGTCTTTCAGAATATGAATCACTCAACCAATTTGGGATAAAAATGTAGGCTCTTTTAAGGCAGTAAAAGCCAATGGATTGGTGACATACAGTATGCCAAAAAGAGAAGACTGTACATAATTGGTGTTCAGTGAATGTTCATCCATGGACTGGAGAGCCAGGTTTTAATTAGGGGAAGAAAGTATGTAGAAGAGATAAGAAATAGGCTTGGGATAGAAAGGTTGAGGATCCAAATGTGCCAAATAGATTAAAAAGGGGGAGCAGGACAGGGTTGATAAGAGGAAACAGTGAACTTGGAAATGGCATGTGCTAAATGAAAGTAAAAGAAGTAATATCCATAAAGATCTGGATATCAACAGTAATCCACAAGTATCTCATAAGACAGGGAGAGGAAAACCTTGAAGTGAGAGCATACAATTATTTCTGAAGCAAATGTTAAAGAATTTACTGAAGGCAAGAAAGCAGAGAGAAAATAAATAGACATAAACATGAATATATATGCATATTTAACAAAGATGATTTTTTTTAATATTTTCATTTTTGACTTCCTTGTATATGATATCCCTATTCAATGCCTTGGGGAGAATTAAAACTGTGATAGCAGGAATGCAAAGAGAAAGAAGTGTTAATATCCATCTATCATTATTAGATTTTCAAGTGACACAATAATCTTGAGAGATTTTTGTTCAGAGAAAAGATTTACTTTAATCTTGTTCATCCATATATCAAAAGCAAAACTTGAATGGTCTCGAGCTACATTGCCTTTTTTTCTTCTTCTCCTTCTTTTACAGGCTTTAGATAGAGGGAACTCTGAGTGTGAATAAGGGACATTCCATTTTATCTACCAAAAAAATGTGGAGCAACTTTCCCAGGGAAGAATAGAAGGAGCAAAAGGGAAATTCGAAAGGAATGAAATTAGAATGAATACATGACTAATGTCACTTGGAGAATTATTTTCCCCAACAAAGGTAATAAGATGAAGATAGAAACACAAATAAGTTGAGACGCAAGCCCAAAACAGTTTCTACTGCTTCCCATTTGGAACTCTTAAAAAGAAGATAGCGTTCACCTGGGTCAACCATGAAACCCTTGCAGAGCAGAAATGAACACAATAGCACAATGACAGAGAGTTCTTTTACTGTGACCTACAACATTGTTTTGTTAATTTATAATTACATTTTACGTGCCCATCTCATGGGTTTGAAGTTGGGGTAGGACAATCCTATTTGGTGAACTCATCTGTTACTGTATCTGAGTATAGCCAAATATGGCCTTCACAGAGCTTTATCCTAAGTACATAAAGTTGAATTTAGCATTTTTTGCCCTGTGTGGATAGCACACTGTAGAATCTCATGGAATAGAACAATTAAATTCAGGAATACTAGAGAAAAGACTAACAAGAAGTCTGTAGAAATAACATTTGGAAAGGTAAATCCTAATCATTCCTTTATGTTAGTTCCAAATCAAAAAGAAATGAAGTTCTGAATAGTCACCATCATTTTGATCATCAATACTGACCTTCTTTAACTGCCTTGTGATAAGAACATGTTGTTCTGGGCAGGTCTCAAGCAGAGTAACCCAAACCATTAGAGAGTAATCGTCCCTTTGGCAACAGTTTAATCACTAAGTTCAATGTCACATAGAAAAATAATCGAGAACATTCACAATGTGTCTTATTGCAGAGAACACACCCACACATGTTTGTCTATTATGTGTTCTACCACAAAATTTTACTACTTCTACGGCTAGCCCGTTGACTTTGGTCATGAAATACTAACCATAGGGTTAGAGGTCACTTACTACCTCCAGGTAGAGCTCACTCACCTCCACGTTCCACCACCCAAAGCTGAACACCAAAAAAAAAAAGAAAGAAAGAAAAAAGAAAACCACCTAGGACAGACATCTCTTCCGTTTCCAGACATTTCCCACTCACATTCCCAATATTTTCTCACCACTCTGAACAAAATGCCCTATCTCCTCTATTTCAAACAGACTTTTGGTATTTACTTCTAGACAACCTACAAGAATTACTTTTTTTTTAAAGATTTTATTTATTTGACAGAGAGAGAGAGAGAGAGAGAGAGAGATATCACAAGTAGGCAGAGAGGCAGGCAGAGAGAGAGGGGGAAGCAGGCTCCCAGCTGAGCAGGAAGCCTGATGCGGGGCTTGATCCCAGGACCCTGAGATCATGACCTGAGCCAAAGACAGACGCTTAACCCACTGAGCCACCCAGGCACCCCAAAAATTACTTTCTTTTTTATGAGTAAAATATACTATACTAAAAATCAGGTTTTCCTATTCTCACTTGCATGGAGAGAATTTCCTCTCTCTGACCCTTTATTTACTTCTAAGTTGATATTCAGTGGGATTTTAAAATATCTGGCCACACAGGAGAGAATATAAATGGGAAATAAACAATAGCATTTGCCATTCTGAAGCCATCATAAAAAATGTGAACTAAAGTAACATGTGTATGATCCCACTACCATTTTAAGGAATGGGTATCAGTTTTTTACATGCTTAAAATCATCAATGGGATGATAAGACATCTCTTGGTAAATCATGTTTTTCCAACAATATTCTACACTAATAATAATTTATTCCTGATTTTAAAATGATTGTCCATATCTAAAGTAATAGTGCATCAGTTCAATGGAATATTATGCCCTGAACAAAGAAAGAAGAAAATCCTTATTAATATATGAAGTAATATCTAAGATATACCATTCTGAAAAAAAATGTGTGATAAAATAAAATAAAGACAGATATTAAAAAGGGGGAGAGAGATATGAAATAAAATATAAAATAAGAGCAGTGTATAACATTCTACCACTTAGGTTAAAAGGGTGGGAATGTTGGGAGTATTCTTACAAATATTGACCAGTTCATGATAAAACAATCTGGAAGGATATGCAACAAAAAGGTAACACCGACTCCTTGGAGAAGAGCTGGATGACTATGGAACAGCCTTGGAATGGACACTTTTTATTGAACACTCATTTATGAATTTCTAAAAACTTGAATTATATTACTATATTCTCCATCCAAAAATAACTGAAACTAAAATTAAGCAAATATTCAAGGCAAAAAAAAAGATTGAAACTAAAATTAAATCAATATTTGTCATAAAGTGGTCTTTTACAAATCTAAGAACTGGCAAATTTTTTTCCGCCATCACATTAATCCTAGGGAAGTATGGATGATGTCTGAAATCACGTATTTCTTTTTTTTTTAAGACTTTATTTATTTATTTGACAGATAGAGATAGATCACAAGTAGGCAGAGAGGCAGGCAGAGAGAGGAGGAAGCAGGCTTCCCACCGAGCAGGGAGCCCGATGTTGGCCTTGATCCCAGGACCCTGAGATCATGACCTGAGCCAAAGGCAGAGGCTTTAACCCACTGAGCCACCCAGGTGCCCTGAAATCACATATTTCTGATACCTTCTCCTATGATTGACAGAAAAATAATTCTGGTCTCCTGCTTATGACAAAAGCTGCCGGTGGGCTTGGTCCACATATTGCCCTTTTATAGCCCTGGTTATAGTGACTGGGGAGTATAAGAAATTTCAGGCAAAGGTTTCAGAAATTGCATCTGTTTTTGAAGTTTTCAAACTCAACATTAAATTGCAATCATGCCACATGATTTTTTTTTAATTTTATAAGCACCGAAGGATGGTAAAAATGACGTTTAAGAGAGTGAGGAAAAACAAAACAGAAAATGTACACTTTCACTCTAGTTGGAAACTAGTCATCAAGTCATATGGATGGACACTTTATTGAGCAGCTCTCTAGGACTATGTCATTTTCTCAGGCAGATACCACCTTTATTCATCCCTGTTGACCCAGTACCCAGAACTGTAGTTTTCAAGTTCTGTTCTATGGAACACTGGGGTGTTTCAGACATTTTGCAAATACTTGTTTCGGTTTACTTTTAAAGTCTATATAGTTTTACACATATAGAAATTCATATATAAACATATGCATGTAAACATGTTTTATATCCAAATTGGAGACTTTGGAGACAATGATCAATTAACTTTTATGGTAAAGCAGCTCATTTTTACACAAATCAAGGAAAAAATCTTCTCTGCATCTATTTGAACTTCTTGAAAACATCAATGCTTAGGAAGGTTGAAACTTTGTAATAGTATTTTTCTAAAATTCAAAACTGAACATATCATTGTATATAAAATTCTATGTAAAGGATTTGTCCAGCTCTTCTGCTCTTCCAGCTAAGTAGGCAATTTCAAACTGATTCTACCTAGTCCCTCCTGAATCAAGAAGAAGATATGGCTTCAAGCCACCGTCACTCCCAAAGATGGCTAAAGTCTTCACCATTTTTGAGACTGTGCCTACTGTAAGTGTCCTGGGCCACTTTCAGGCAGAAGATTATCTGATTGAGAAAGACAATTATCATATGATCTCTCTGATATGAGGAACTTGAGGGGCAGGGTGGGGGGTTGGGGGGTAGGGAGGGAAAAATAATGAAACAAGATGGGATGGGGAAGGAGACAAACCATAAGAGACTCCTAATCTCACAAAACAAACTGAGGGTTACTGGGGGGTGGGAGGGTAGGGATAGGGTGGATGGGTTATGGACATTGGGGAGGGTTTGTGCTTTGGTGAATGCTGTGAAAGATGTAAGCCTGATGATTCACAGACCTGTACCCCTTGGGCAAAGAATAAAAATAAAATTAAAAAAAAAAAGAAGATTATCTGATTGGAGGCTGAACAGAACCTTAAGGTATAGAGGATGTCATTCCAAACTGGACAAATGTGGAGAACAGACCATGTGACATTAACAAGAACAAGATAGAACTCACCCAAGTTCTGTGCAGCTTCCTGATGCTGGAATATGTGATAAAGGATATTACTTTGGTTGGTTGATGGGAGTGAGTAGTATATATCATTCCTTCTCTTTCCTCTTCTCTAGCTGTATTTCTTCTTTTAAAGATAAAGAAATTTACTTTTCAATTACCCAAATTTTTCTATATTCTGCACCTCAGTCCCCACCCCCACCCCCAGTAATAGTGCACTGGCAGAAAGAAAAATATCTTTAGGTTGTGAGCAAAAAAAAAAAAAATTGCGAGCCCTGGTTCACAAACTTGGGAGGAAAGAAGACACAAATTAATACTTAGAAACACACATGCCATGCTCAAGTAAATGTCAATCAGCCTTTAGGTATATCAGCCTATTACATACTTTTCTCAAGTCATAATAATCACATGTGCAAAGACCAGTGAATGCCTAGCAGGTAACATTTTGAGGGTGTCATAGTTTTATCACTCACTGTAAATTTGGTTGGTTCTTGTATGGCATTTATGATAAATAATATAAATCGTTATTAAATGTTGTTGGTGATATAGCTACAAAATAAAATTATTGCTGTTTCTATTAAAGATACTTATTTTGACATTGAAAACTATTTTATTTTTCCTTTTGCTTTCTGTTTTATTTATTTATTTATTTATTTATTTATTTATTTTCTTTTAGAGAAAGAGAGATGGGGGGTTGGGCAGAGGGAGACGGAGAGAGCAAATCTTAAACATGCATGATCTGAGCCAAAATCAAGTGGCTTAAGTGACTGAGACACCCAGGCACCCCCCTTTTGTTTTATTTTTAACTATTGCCATTTGCAACTATTTTTCTTTTTCTCCAGCTTTATCGAGGTATAATTAACAAAATGGTAATATATTTAAAATGTATAATGTGACAATTTGATACATGTATACATTATGAAAGATTCCTGCAAAAAGTTAATTAATACATCCATCACCTCATATAGGTACCTTTCTTCTGTTATTGGTGAGAATGCCCAATATTTATTCTTTTAGGCAATTTAAATTATACAATATAATATTGTCAACTGTCATCAGTACTGTAGTCATCATGCTATACAGTAGATCCTCCAAATTTATTCATTTTATAACTAAAAGTTTGGACTCTTTTACCAGTGTCTCCTCATTTTCCCCCACACACCCCTATCTGCCACTAGCAACCACCATTCTATTCTTTCTGTTTCTATGAATTCAGTTTTTTGGAAGCTTTTTGGGTTTTTTGTTTTTAATATTCCACTCGTAAGTGATGCCAGGCAGTGTTTGTCTTTCTCTGCCTGTCTTATTTCACTTAACATAATGCCCTCCAGGTTTACCCATTTTACTGCAAATGGCACAAATGTCTTCTTTTTTAAGACTGAATAATAGTATATTATACATATATTTTATTATTATTATATTTCTATATATTTACACATATATATATGTCACATTTTCTTTATCCATTCATCCACTGATGGATACTTATCTATGTCTTTGCTGTTGTAAATAATGATGCAATGAATATTGAAATACAGCTATCTCTTCAAGATAATGATTTCTTTTCGTTTAAAGAGCCTTTGTTGTTGTTGTTGTTTCAAATTTTTATTTAAATTCTAATTAGTTAACATATAGTGTATATTGGTTTCAGGAGTACAATTCGGTGGTTCATCCCTTGCATATAACACCCAGTGCTTATCACAAGTGCTCTCCTTAACACAGATCATGCATTTAGGCCATCCCCCCACCCACCTCCCCTCCAGCAACCCTCAGTTTGTTCTCTCTTGTTAAGAGTCTCTTATGGACTGAGGGTTACTGAGGGGTGGGAGGGTAGGAATAGGGTGGATGGGTTATGGACATTGGGGAGGGTTTTTGCTATGGTGAGTGCTATGAAAGGTGTAAGCCTGATGATTCACAGACCTGTACCCCTGGGGCAAATTTAAAAAAAAAAAAGAGTCTCTTATGGTTTGCTTCCCTCTCTCTCTCTCTCTTTTTTAAATTCTCATATATTCGTCTGTTTTGTTTCTTAAATTCCACATAGGATTCAGATCACACGGTATTTTACTTTCTCTGACCGACTTATTTTGCTAAGCATAATACCTTCCAGCTCTATCCATGTCAGTGCAAACGGCAAGATTCATTCTTTTCAACTCAATGGACTGAGTAATATTCCATTGTGTGTATATACCACATCTTCTTTATCTATTTGTCAGTCAATGGACATTTGGGCTTTTTCCATAGTTTGGCTATTGTTGAAACAAAATAATGATTTCATTTCCTTTGTATGTATACCCAGAAGTGGGACTGCTGGATCATACAATATTTCTCTCATTTCTTGAAAAACATCTGCACTTTAGTGGCTGCACCAGTTTACATTCCCACCAACAGTGTACAATTGTTCCCTTTTTGTCACATCTTTGCCAGTATTTATCTCATCTTTTTTATTAATAGCCATTCCAACACATGTGAAGTGATTTCTCCTTACAGTTTTTATTTGCTTTCCCCTCATAATTAGTGATTTTGAGCACATTTTCATGCACCTGTTGGTGATCTGTAAGTTTTCTTGGAAAAATGTATATCCAAGTCCTTTGCCCATCTTAAACTGAGTTATTTGAGGTGTTTTTTGTTTGCTTTTGTTTTGGTTTGGTTTGGTCTTTGCTATTTAATTGAATGGGTTCCTTGTATATTTTGGATATTAACCTCTTATAGCATATGTGTTTTGCAAGTATTTCATCTCATTCCATAGGTTGCCTTTCCTTCTTGTTGATAGTTTCCTTTACTGTGCAGAAGCTTTTTAGTTTGATTTAGTCTATTTATTTGTTTTTGCTTTTGTTGCCTTTGCTTTTGTTGTCAAATCCAAAAAATCATTGCTAAAACCAATAGCAAGAGACTTACCCTCTGTATTTTCTTCTGAGAATTCTATAATTTCAGGTCTTATATTCAAGTCTTTAATCCATTCTGAGTTAATTTTTGTGTATGGTGTAAGACAGGGTTCTAATATGTTTCCTATAAGTGGCTATCCAATTTTCCCAGCATCACTTATTGAAGAAGTTGTCCTTTCCCCCTTTGTATATCCTTAGCTCCTTCACTATAAATTAATGGATCATACATATGTGGGTTTATTTCTGGGCTATCTATTCTGTTCCATTGATATATGTGTCATTTTTATGCCAATATCATACTGTTTTGATCACTACAGCTTTGTAATATAGTTAAAATCAGGAAGCGTGACGCCTCCAGGTTTGTTCTTATTCCGGATTGCTTTAGTTATTCAGGGTCTTTTGTGGTTAAAAACAAGTTTTAGGATTGTTTTTTCTATTTCTGTGAAAAGTGCCATTGAAATTTGGTTAGGAAGTGCACTGAATCTGTAAATTACTTTAGGTAATATGGATGGACATTTTTAACAATACTAACTCTTCTCATTCATGAACATACTCTCACAGAAAATGTTTGCATGCCCACTGAAAAACTGCTTATTTGATTGTTGTGGTCCTGTGGGACATGTGAGTGTGAGCTGCATGGGCTATCAGAGCTAAATGATTTTGGAGCCCTTTCCTCTTATGGCAGCCATAGAGTTGGAGCAGAGATATGTGGACTGACTCCTTCCAGGAAGAAGCTCGTGACTTGGTTTAACTGCTAGAGTGAGCCAACAGAGAAGGCAGGAGAAGTGCCCACCTGCTCTTTCAGAATCCCAGGAGGATCTCAGCCAGCAACTAGATACAGGCTGATTGGAGGTCAAACTCTCATGCAGCAGCTAAGAAAGTATGGAGTCAAACCTCTTCCAGGGAAAAATTGGGAGGCAGTTAGTTTTGCCTCTTTCCTCTGTGCTGACAGGTAGCAGAAGAGAAGACCAAGAACTGAGCTCTGGATTTATACTACCAGGTCAAGCCCAGATATAAGGGAGGAGTTCAAATAAAAGAGAAGTGGCCAGTGAAGTAGGATGAAATTAGAAGAGTGTGACATCCAATAAAAGGTTAAGGATAAAGAAATGATCAACCATGTCATACCCTCTCAAACATTTGAGGAAAATGAGGTCTGAGATTTGGCCACTGGTTTTAATAAGATGAAGGTCATTGTAGACATTGACAATGATGGTTTCAGGGGAGTCATGTGACTATCAGCCTGACTGAATCATAGAAGAGAGAAGTGGGGAGCAGGATTGAGGAAGTAGATGTAGAATAGTAAGTAAAAACAACTTTTTTATGGCTTTTGCTATAACGGGGAAGAGGTAAATGAGACTATAGCTGGAAGAGGTCTTGGGCCAAGTGAGCACTTTCAAAGATGGTGGTGACATTTATATTTTGATGGGAATAATCCAAAAGAAAATCAAAAACTGATGATGCAGGAGAAAGGAGCTAAATAAAGGAGAAAATTCCTGGATATGCCCAGATGACATGGGGGATCCAACATGCAAGTTAAAGAATAGGCTTTAGACCGGAGCCAGAATAGTTCAGTCACTGAACAAGAGAAAATAAAGTTTAAGGATACGGGTATGTGGGCTGGTAGTTCCTGAGTTGGAAAGATGAGGTAGTACTCTTCTGATTGTGTGAAATAAGAATTGCAGTCCTAGTTTAGAATGATGGGGAGGGGAGAGATATTCCTTCTGATTTCCTGACTTATTTTCCTGGGAGCCTGGGACAATTCATAAATATGTGACCTGTGCAATCATACAGGACCCCATATCCAGAAGGGATTCATCCTTCATTAGATGGCCTGCTGTCACAGTCTTGAAATTCTTAATAATTTTGGAACAAGGAGCCCCATATTTTGCTTTTTCACTAGGCTGCACAAATTATGTAACTATCCCTACTGGGAACTCTTGAAATTTTGTCACCAGTGTTCTAGAGTTTTGTAAAGTATCTTGATATGGGTCTGTTTCCACCATTGTATTGGGTCACAGTTGTGATCAGAAATGTAATCGATGTTCTGCAGGTCTAAGAAACTTCCTTAAATTGCTTCATTGACAACTTTCTCTTTTCCTTTTTCTCTTTCTGAAATTCTTATAATGTGAATATTAAAATTCTTGTACAAATCTTCTAGTTTTCTTCTCATTTCTCTTCCATTTTCCATATCTCTGTAATTTTTGTTTTAATTTCTGGGCAATTGCCTCAACTTTGTATTCCAATCCAAATTCTGTTGAGTTTTTTCCTCTTCTATCATATTTTAAAATTTATCTTTAGTTCTTAAATTCATGTTTTTGTGGCCACCTGTTCTTATTTCATAGATTTTGTGATATGCTCTCTTTTCTTTTTTGGGGGGGGGGCTTTTTAAGTTTTATTTTAATTCCGGTGTACTTAGCATACAATGTTGTATTAGTTTCAGGTGTACAATATAGTGATTCAACGCGTCCACACATCACCTGGTGCTCATCACAAGTGCAACCCTTAATCCCCAACACCTGTTTAACCCATCCCCACCCCCCCCCACCCCACCCCAGCCATCAATTTGTTCTCTATGATTAAGAGTCTATTTCTTGATTTATCCCATCTGATATCCTCTCTTATCTCTGTAAGATTACCTATAGTTTTTCTTCTGCTACTAGTATTTTCTA
Organism: Ailurus styani; assembly: GCA_002007465.1. Classification (NCBI taxonomy): domain Eukaryota; kingdom Metazoa; phylum Chordata; class Mammalia; order Carnivora; family Ailuridae; genus Ailurus; species Ailurus styani. The sequence continues at coordinate 8,065,976 of LNAC01000013.1, read as the reverse complement.
TGTCCTCTGAATTATGTTTGTTTTCCTCATCTCCCATGTAAGATATTCCTCTCAAATGCATAGTGATCTTTGTTTTTCATACGTATTTTAAAATACGACAGAAGATATTACTTGGAATTTTTATAGGATTTGTGGGACTTATTGACTGGCTTTTGCTGCGGTGTGATCATAGGCCCAAGCATTTTGCTGGTCTTTACTCATAGGTCTACTGATTTCCTTGAAGTGGAATTTCTTAGTTTCCCATTTAGATATAGAAGGTCGGCAGCCAGTGCTCTAATCAGTGGACAAAGGGGCGGGGGGTTGGGATCTCACTATTTAAAGTACTGACTTTCATTTGTTTTCCCCACTTTCAATATGGTGTCTCATGCTTGCTTCTTCCTGAGTCCAGAGATTTTTCTGGTTCAACAGTTTTATTAACTAAGTCTTCAGTCTCCTGCTATCTGAAGGGAAAGGTAGTTATCTGAATGCATAGAGAAGAAGGGGGACCTGAAGAGATAACTGTCCTTTTAATTTCATTTAATCCTTCAGTTACACCCACCTTTAAAGTTACCAGTTTCTCCCATTTATAATCATAGCCTAAATTCTGTGGCATATATAAACTTGATTTTCATTGACCTTCACATTAGTTTTCTAGAGCTGCCATAAAAAGTACCAAAAATTAGGTGTTTTGAAACAACTGAAATGTATTGTCTCAAGAATAAAGCCAAAAGTCTAAAATCAATATATCAGAAGGGCCAGCTTCTCTACAAAGACAGTAGGGAAACATCTGTTCTCTCCTAGCTTCTGGTAGCCTCAGGCATTCCTTGGCTTGCAGATGTATCATTACATGTCTTCTCATGGCACTCTCCCTATATGTTCTCCCAACTCTTTTCCTTTGTGTGTGCCTGCTTCTGTGTCCAAATTTCCCCTTTTTACAAGGACAACAGTCATGTTGGGGCAGGGTCTATACTAATGACTTCATTCATCTTAATTTGGTTAAATCTGCAAAGACTCTATTTCCAAATAAGATCACAGTCGGAGGTGACAGAAGTTTGCACTTCAATATGTCTTCTTTTGGAGGACACAGTTCAACCTATAACTGCTTTTCTCCCCATGTCTCTTAGGTTTCTCCTTTCTCCAATTAAGTGTTACACCTTTTCTGTCCACTTTCCAGAGCTCAGAATTTTGTTACATATTTCTTCAGTGATGTTACTTACTTTCCAGTTCTCTTTGGCCTTGTAAGTTTATGTTTTTGTTATTTTTTTTTTTACTATTTTGATGGGGAGTATAGATAAGTGTGTGCTCAATGTTACATATAACAAGAATATCCAGAATAATCTACTTGAAACGTAATCATATTACATCATTACCCAGATCACACTATCCAGAGACTTCCTATTACACTTATAGTAAAATCCTAAATTCTTATCACAGTCCACAAAGATTAGCGCCAGCCTAACCTTCCAAAATCATCTCCTACCACTGTCCCCTCACATGCCCCACTCCAGCCAGACAGTTCCCATTCTATTCTTCAAAATTTCCAAGAACGTTTCTACTTCTGGCCCTTTAGATCTGCTCATTCCTCTTCCTTCAGATACTCAGAAGGCTTGCTCCCTCACAGTAGTGAGGCTTCTATTCAAAGATTTCCTCCTGAGAAATAAACTCTCCTGGACTACTGTCTGACTTTGATTTATCCCCAAATCGACTCAGGGACCAAGATTGGATTCAAAGTGTTTATTTGGAAAGTGCTCTCTGAAAGCAGAGTGAGAAATTTGGAAAGTAAGACCAGAAAGAGAGGAAGGCTAATGAAGGATGTGGATGGGTGTGTGGCTACTGTGGGGACCTCAGGCTGTCTCACTGGAGACTCCTTGAGAGACTGAATGGAAAACACTTCAGAACTGTCATCATCTCTATCCCTCATTGAATGAAGATTGTTTCTGGAAACGTGAATACCTGGATGGCCCTCACAGGCAGTTACAGCAGGTACTTAAGGATGCAACACATAATAGGCTCCCAATAAACACTTGTCAAATGAATAAATGTAATGTGTAGAATTTTCTGGAGACACTGGGTAGAATAATAATAGAAAAGAAATTTGAAAAGATTTTTAAAGTACATTAATAATATACAAACCAAAGCAAGACATAGAATAGTGTTAGAGTATGCTTCTGGTATTTTTTTCTTTTTTTAAAGATAGTTATGTATAATATTATTTGGAGTACTAATTTTCTATAAAAAAGGACCTCAAAATACAGTGGCTTAAATAACATATTAACTTTATTTATCTGTAATTAAGCTTACAGATAATCTGTAAGATATAAGCTGTCTGGGAGCGATAGGGTAGCCATCCTACATGAACTCAAGGTAGTTGTTCCATTCTCTCCATCCTCCAGCTGTGGGAAGAGGGGAAAAAGCTAAAAGGAAGTAGCCTTTTTTCTTTTAAAGGCATACCTGGAAAAAGCATAGGTCATATTTTATGTACATCCCATTGGCCAGAGTGTAGTTACGTGGACAAACCCAGTCCCAAGATTGGCTGGAAATGTAGTTGCTACCTAGGCCTACCCAGCTATACGTGGGAGTCTATTATTAAGGGAAAGTGGTATTGGTAAACAACTGGTAGGATCTCTCCTATAGATTATTTATCTTCTATATGAAATGGGATCCTAGAAGCTAAGTTAGAGACTAGTTTACTTGTTTGATAAACCATTTCATATGACTTGGAATAATTGCCATATATATCTATCACTGTAGCGGTATTAAAATGTATGCATCACCAAGGGTTCAGAAATTATCAACATTTTGTGCTGATGTTTCATCTGTACAAAGGATGTACAGGATGTTTCTCCTGGGCTATTTAAAACAAATTCCAGATATCATATTACTTTTCTTTTCCTTTACGTTCCTTCCATAAGTTCAAATTCTACTGAAAGTCCCAAAAAATAATAGTTAGGTGACTTAGGCTAACTAGAGTGAAAATTTTGAGCATGGAAATGCAAGAGAAAAAACTTTCCTGGTAAATTGGTTTTCGTTGTTAAGTGTTTTACATTTAAAAAATACTTTTTATTTCATTTTTACTAGTAAAAACTGTTTTGTAATAATTTTCTCACTTGGACCCAACAAAAGTGTCACTTAAAAGTCTTTCATATTTAAAGCTTTATCATCCTTTCAGTGACCAATTTGCAACTGACTCACAGTTAAACAAAAAAGTATCTGAAAATGTAATTTTCCCTTTTGAATTTTCTCATTTGAAAGTATAATGCTCATTACATTATGATATTAAGTAAAGGAAATTCAGAATGGAAATTTTGTGTGTCCTGTGAGTATAATTGTATTTTTTAAAAAATAGATGTATAGAGGAAATGTGTGCATAAACTAGAAGACAAAATAGTGATGTGACAACATTTCTTAAATTGAAGCAGAATTTGTCTCCCATTGAAGTTTCCATAGATTCTATAATATAGCTGTAGCACTTCTATAGAGAAATATTATTTTTTAAATAGAAAAAATATAGGTCATAAGGACTTTCTTGATGTAATTCCCTAATCCCTTTGTTTTTCACTTCATCTGATGTCTTGCCAAATTACAAATTATTTCCAATGTTTACCCAGTTATGCAATGTATACCAAGAGCTCCAGGTGGCTTTTTACAACAGAGTTAAGGCAATCTTGTTTCTGTTAAACACACTCCATGAAAAATTTCAAAAGATAAATGATTCAAATATATTTTGACAGGGAGACCAAACACTTTAGAATACTTGAATCTCTTATTTGTACTCGAGGGTATGTGGAAAGACTCTGTACAACTATTCACGTGGTGAGAAAATTCTGTTGAGTATACAAAGGAGACTGAACAGGGCGTTAGGGAACCTGCGTTCCGATCTCTGGTCTGCTCCAATTGCTCTGCAATTTGATGAGTTTTCTAACCCATCTGGGCCTCCATCCTCATCTGTAAAGCCTAAAGCTTATCAGCATCTCCCACATCAGAGTGCTAGCAGGCAGACAAAGTTAGAGAACATTATCGTTATTTTAACATTATTGATTGGGAATCACAATCCAAAGGCAACCGAAAAGATAATCATGGAAAGCGTCTGATTAGCAGCCATCCTCAACACACCTAATTGAATTCTACAAACTTAATGTAAATCAAAGTTTTGAGAGAAAAAAAGAGCAAGTTTAGTGATGAAGGGATAAGGAGAAAATAAGTTGGAAAATACCACAGAGTACTCAAAAGAAAAGCATGGAATTTTTCAGAAACATTAGCTTTAATTAACCAAAAATGTTATATTAGCTGTTTGTAAATTGTGTTTGCTCAGAATGTCTCCCCTTTACTAAACTGATATCCCTGATGTGACTTAGGCTGCTATGCTCTGCTATCTTTGTGTATCAGTGCATGCACACAGGTGCTAGGCCTGTCTGCAAGGTTCTCTGGCCTGTTTTAAGTGCTCAGAGCACATTTGTGGAAAGAAATTGAACTAAATATACATGTCTTTGCTACGTAGTATATAGGCTTGTACAAAGAAAGCTACCCAGTTCCAACAGAAGCTAAGGGTCCAGGAGAATTGCTGCTGCTTCTTAAAGACAATTATTTAAATGTCTAATACATGTCAAGTGGTACATAAATTATAAGGCAAAATTTACAAGTAACATAATCCACATAAAAGAAAGAAATAACACTGTACAAAAAAATCTTTCTCTTGGGCTTCGAGGAATCAAAAAACTCTCAAGGTGAGCAAAATCTATACACTTACAATATAAAAATATCTTATTTCCCTAATTGTTAGGTACTTCAGAAAGAACTTAAGGTAAAGATATCACACCTCTAAAAAGAGTGTTTTGCATTGCCTTTGTGCACCATTAAGCAACTCGAATTATGTTGTCAGCCAGAGAATATTTCAACTACCTCTGGCTTTCTTGGTGTTTGTCCAAAATTTTTTTTTCACATAAAGTTCACTCCATGGCCATGATAGCTTTTAAACATTAAGTTCCTCTACCTTTGGACTTCAGGGCACCAATAGATGATAGGCATTTCTGCAGTGTTTCATATGAGAGGAAAAATATTCCCTAGTGGTTGAAAATGTATAATTATAATAAAAAAAAACTAGCATTTACTAAGCAGTCATCATGGTCCAAGCACTGACTTTTTACAGATATTATTTCATTTAAACCCTCACAGCAAATAAGGACATTGAGGCTTGGAAAAGGTAGGTAACTTACCAAAGGTCATAGACCTAGTCAGTAAGCAAGTTAAGATTCAAACCCAGGTCTGACTTTAGCACCTGGCTCTTATCACTCACTATGCTGTTAGCGTAGGAGGAGTTCAGTAAATCTTGCCCAAATGCAGTGTTTCAAGAATGCCAGGTATACTGGGAAAATATACCTTCCCTTCTTGGATAGCATAACCTTTCCAATTCTTCTATATGTCACTATTATTTTACCTGTGTCTAGAGCTAGAACAAAGGAAGGAATGGAAGGACAAGGGGGAAGTGGAGATAGAGGACAGGAAGGGAACAGGGGCAGAAAGAGGGAGGAAAATTCTGTATTTTTCTCCCCTGGAAAATAAAAGTCAAATTCCAAAAATACATCATTTGGATCGTATTAGTTGGCTCTCATGTGATTGCGCTCAGTTCCAAACGCATTCTTCTCTTCTCTATTTTGTAAAGCTGGCACCACGACTCTGAAAATTTCATTTCCCCTTTGCAAGCAAATTCTTGTCTGTCAAAAGGGATTGTGGAAGGAGTTTAAAAGGCAGGAAGAGGACTAATACATAAAAGAAAGAGAAAACATGGATAGAAGAAGAAGCTGATGGAATAGAAAACAAAATGAAACAGAAAAATTCAGTAAACACAAAAAAAATGGTTCTTTGAAAATATAAATAAGATTTTCCAACCTTTGACACAACCAATCAAGAAAAAAGAGAGGAAAATACACACACAGATTGGACAGAAATGAAATGATGATAATAATAACAGGGGTTTCTGCTTCCAGACACGATGCACCAGGTGAGTTAACTCTTACAAATCAACAAAACTCCAACGCCCAGTGGAAAATGGACTAGAAATAAAGGGAAAATGTGAGGTCATCAGAACATGGGATAGGAAACTTCAAACATATACAAATTAGAAGAATAGTATAATGAATCTGGGAGGAGGCTGGGACCCTAAGGAGAGGGCATAATGTGGCTGCTCATGCTTCTGCAGTGGCACAGTAAACCTGGTTCTGGAAATATACAAAGACTCCCATCCAAATACTAACCAGGCCCAACCCTGCTTAGCTTCAGAGATCAGATAAGATCCGGTGCATTCAGGGTGGTATGAGCGTAGACATAAAACAAGATGAAACCAGAGAGGTAGAAAAACCATAAAAGACTCTTAATCATAGGAAACAAACTGAGGGTTGCTGGAGGGGAGAGGGGCCAGGGAATGGGGTAACTGGGTGATGGACATCAAGGAGGGCATGTGATGGAATGAGCACTGGATATTATATAAGACTAATGAATCACAGACCTGTACCTCTGAAACCAATAATACATTGTATGTTAATTAATTGAATTTAAATTTTTTTTAATGGAGGAAAAAAAAGGTGAAAACTGGAAATCAATTGTTGTTGTCAGGGTAAAATGGCTATAGCAAAACTGACCTGCCTGAACAGTCAGTCTAACAGGAAGGGGCAAACAAAAATTGGAAAGTATCAAAAATATATTATTCACAGTAATCGTGAAAGTATGTGACATTTGTGCACAATAATATACAATGTTTCTGAAGGCAATGTGGCAATATGTCTCAAGAAGCATAAGAAAGTTCATACCATTTGACATAGTAAAACATACTTTGTATTTTATCCAAAGACAGATTCAGAAATGTGCCCCAAAATTTATTCACAGTGAGTGGTTCATGAGAGTATTAAAATTTAACTACATGCACAAACATGTCCAGTGAAGATAGGGCACTCCCTTTTACCCTAGTTCCTTGATTATTTGCATAAGTAGGTTCCACCTACATAAAATGTCTTTAGCCCAGCTCCTAATTAAGCAATTCTAAAAACACTAAAATTATTCCCAGTAAAATTGGTCAAATAAAATAAGATCACAATGGTCATTCCAAGTGAAAGATGATAAAAATAGTGCCAGAGATTTGTATTGTATGAATTGCTGATCTCCATTTCAAGCAACTGATAAAGCATAATTAAGAACTAAGAGGGTAAAAGTGGAAAAGAAGCAAGGAAAAAAAAACCTCATAGCCAAAAAACTGAGTATAGATCTTTGAAGGGTTAAATAAGAGTTAAATTAATATGGGGGGAAAAAAGAGAACCTAAATAATTGAACTTGACCAAGGAGTTTGCCCAAATAAACTCCTCCAGGAAGCCTTCCCAGATAAACTGTAATCTGGGATAGTCACCGGGTCCGGGAGCTCATTCTGCCCCATTGCTTTCCCCTAATTCATTATTGCTTACAGTGCTCTATAAGGTAAAGGTTTGTTTACTTCTCTTACCCCCCACCTTATGGTGACCCTTGAAATTGAATACTGTGTTTATTTCTGTGCCCCCAAAACCCGCTCAAAGAAGGATTTGATGAATGTTAATGGAAAGAATTACGGATGGAAAAGTAGGGAGGAGAGGTTTTTCTTTCATGAAAGGGGGACAGACTTATGGAAAAGACAACGAAGTGCAAGGATAAACTCGTATTTCTTTCTGTTTCAAAAATATGAATCACTACATTTCCCAGTTTCTGAACAAGGCCTGTGCTGAGTTTCTTCCACTTGTTCCTCCAGGTCCATGCTACGCCCCTCTCCACCACGCTCTCTGGCATAGGAGGTGGCCTGTGTGAACTGCATGACTGAGTCTCTTGTCCTCTAGATGTCAGGGGCTTCTGTTAATAGGAAACCCTGGGGGCAGACTGGATTGGTAGGAGAATGAGGTGAGGTTATTAATTTCCCAAGCTCCCTCCCCACTGGTCACCATGGACTAGCTGTCTCTCCCCAAGGAAAGTTCAGCTCGGGTAAGGCAGCCTCCCACCCCGACCCAGCTCGCCTTTTTGGGTCCCAGTATCTGCTCCCTTCTTTTACTTCTTGAGGTCTTAGAGGAGTACTGTCCCCCCATTTTGCTAACCCGGGAAGAGTGTGTTTTCTAAACTCTGCCCACACCCTTACAGCAGTCCTCATCTCCAATTGCCTACTTCCAGGTGCCTTCTGATTCTTGCTGGCAAGAATCCTGACTATTCAAGGGCCTTGGTTCACAATTGTGCACAAAATCTTGAAAAAGGACAGATTTGATGGTTGACATGAGGGTCCTCTAATGGGTTTGGGAGGTTTTTTTAATCAAAAGATATAATAATGACTATGAAGAGTATATTTTGAGGCAGCCTGAATTAGCAGAGAAGCGTTAAGAGAATCACCGTGAGCAAAGGTTAATGCATTTGAGAGTTACTAACATGAACTATTAGAAACTGTAACTGTAGTTAGAAAATAGTGGGAAAAAAACCTATGAGTTATAATCCAGGGAAAAAACGTTATTATAAGTATACCATCATAACAATGATGCAATTTAATTTTGAAATTTTAAAGAATAATAAAATATTAAGAATCACTATACAATAAGCTTCCCCATTATGCTATCCATTTTTAAATCTTATAGTCTCAGTGTTTAGAACAGCACCTTGTACATAGGAACTGAGAAAGTATTTATTGAATGAACCATTCAGGAAGAACACTGAAGTGTTACACTTCATATTACACTTTCATATTGCCTTTTGCTCATTATCTAACAATAAAAACATAACAGACTTAAAAACAAACCCAGAAAGTAGCAAATGCTCATGAATAAATAAGTGAAAATTATTGGTATATGAATAAAATTAAATTATTGGACCTGTACCATAACAACAGATACCATTTATTAGGTATCTAAACTCTGTTAAGTACCTCAGATATGTTAACTTCAAACTTCACATTCCTGCCCAGTTGAGGTGGTCAAGGAAGGCTTCCTACAGGAGGTGATATCTTTGTTGACTCAGAAAAGAGGAGCAGGAATCATCCATGAAGATGAAAGGACAAAAAAAGCTTTGGGTGGAATAGTATCAACAAAATCACAGAGACAAGAGAGCAGGATGCATTTCAGAAACTTTAGACATTTCAGTAACAAAGAAAGAGTAAAGATTGGAAACAAAGTGGAATTTTATCCCAAATACCACGAGGAACCATTGCTTCTACCTAGAAATGTCAGTATCTAATATTTGTTTTAAGTATGCTTATGGAGCAGCAGTGAAAAAATGGTTGTTATAAGGATGAAAATGCATAATAAAGGTAACTAATAAGTATACTATTAAGCACTGTCCAGACACGACGTCTCATTTTACTCAAGCTATCACCATATTAAGTGACCCCCTGCCCTACTTTACCAGTCTACTTTCTCAAGCCCACCTATGGCTTTATGTTTGTTAACTGTTCAGTCTATCAGGCAGACTCCCAAAGGCATTCAGCCCAACCACATCTTCGGAAGTTGTGTGTCCTTTGTCTAATGCACTGCTTTACAGAACTCAATGGGACAAGAGTGCCACCTCGTGTTGCATCATTGACCCTTCACAATCCCCAAATTGCTTTCTTTTCACTTGAGCTACTTGTAGATGAGGCCACTGAAGCGTCCTCCCAGGAGTAACTTGAAAAAGAAAATTGTTAACAAATGTCCTCACAAATACAACAGAAAGCGAGCCCAGGACCTTTTCAAAACAGTGAAACTAATGCTTGAGTTTAGTAGATTAGTTGCTACATGCTGGAAAATGCTTAGCCTTTGTGCTTTAAACTACTGCTATTATTGTTTTCAACAGACTTATGGGTTTTTAAAAACTTATGTTTAAAAATACAATGGGAATTATAATGTAGGAACTGAAGTAGGTTGAGTAAAATCCTGCCCTGCTCTCTCTCATAAAGGCCCATACTCAATAATAAGTTCTGAGAAGGGATTCCAAGAGATTGTTTGAAAGTACATTCCTTGATGTCTGCAAAAGAGGCTGCAAGCCTTTGCAGGCAGACCAACTATTTAAACTATTTTAAAAGAATTACTGGAGAAAGAGTTTCCTTAGATTCCTGGAGAAGGAATGCATGGATTCGATTTGCCTCCTCCTCCCCACAATTCTCCCCTAGCAGTTTTACATTATTTTTCTCCTATTTTAGTTTCATTTTTTCCCCTCATATTTATTGAAAAATGAGCTTCCAAAACCTGGGAGTTTATTACTATTTCTTAATCTAAAGATAAGCCAATATATTGCTACTGTACACACATGATGAACATGTAATGCAAATTAGCATCTGTCCAAGAAAATAAAAACTATCTTTACTGAGTACTTTCCATACATTAACTCATTTAATTGTCACGGAAGTCCATGAATGTATCACTATTTTCATTTTAAAGTGGAAAATTGGAAACTAAGAGAGGGTTATGCAAATTTACACATCGAGGATATAGGACAGTCAGTTCAAATCCAGGTTTCTCTGACTCTAAATACCTATGTCCATAACCATTATGATTTATTGACTCTAACCATAAAACCCCAAATCATAATCATAAATGACCTTTTAAGTACAATCAAAAGATAATCAAATTATGTGTAAATGTCAACACTTACATAAATTTGGAAGTTAGATGATCATTCAAAACTTACTATAAAACTACAGTAATCAAAATAATGTGGTACTGGCATAAAGATAGACATATAAATTAACATAATAGAATTGAGAATTCAGAAATAAACCCATATATCTATGATTAACAGATTTAGGCGAGAGTGCCATGACCACTCAGTGGGGTCGGCTAATAGCCACATGCAAAATAATAAGATTGAACCCTTATCTCACACCATATACAACAATTGACTCAAAATGTATCAAAGACCTAGATGGAAAAGTAAAAATTCTTAAAATTTTAGAAGAAAACATAGGCATAAATCTTCATGATCAATGATTTCTTAGATATGACACCAAAAGCACAAACAACAGAAGAAAAAACACACATGAATTGGACTTCATCATAATTAAAAACTTCTGTGGTTCCAAAGGACACTATCAAGAAAATGAGAAGTCAACCCACAAAATGGGAGACATTTTTTTGTAAATCCTGTATCTGACTTATATCTAGAACTTTAAAAATTATTGTAAATCAATAATGAAGTCAAATAACTCCAATTTTAAAATGAGCAAAGGATCTGAATAGACATTTCTCCAAAAAATATATACAAGTGATCAGTAAGCACATGAAAAGCTGTACGACATCATTAGTCATCAGGGAAAATCCAAATCAAAACCACAATGAGACACCATTCCACACCCAGTAGGATGATTATAATCAAAAAGACAGATAATAACAAGTGTTATGAATGATGTAGAGAAGTTAGAACCCTCATACATTGCTTGTAGGACTGTAATATGCCGCAGTCACTTTGGAAAATAGTATGGAAGATCCTCAAAGGGTTAAACATAGAATTATTACATGATCTACCAGTTCCAGTCCTGGTTATAGACCCAAGAGAAGTGAAAATATAGTCACTCAAAAATGGGTGCACAAATGGTCATGGCAACATTATACAATGGCCAAAAAGTGGAAGAACCCAAATTTCAGAAATTAGTGAATAAATAAACAAATTGTGGTATATCAATAGAATGGCATATTATTCGGTAGTAAAAAGAAATGCAGTGATGATACATGCCACAACATGAATTGAACCTTGAAAACATTATGGTAGGTGAAAAAAATCATTACAAAAGACCACGTATTACCGATTACGTTTATAAGAATTGTCAGGAATGGATCAACTGATAGAGACAGAAAGTACATTAACAGCTGTCTAGGTCTGGAGAAGATGAGGAGATTGAGGGGTGACAGCTAAGGGGATGCAGATTTTTTTCAAGATAAGGAAAATGTTCTAACATTGACTGTAGTAATGGATCCATAACTCTGTGAATATACTAAAGGCCCTTGAAAAGCATAGTTGAAATGGGTGAATCATATAGCATGTGAAATAATCTCAATAAAACCATTAAAACCAAGTTAGTTGTATGTGATGGTCATTCAGGAATATCTTGCCTTGAACGCAGAAGCAGAAAATCGCATGCTGATTCTGAAAGAATGCAATGAGTCAAACACGAATGTAAAATATTGCAAGTCTCTCAGCCTCACGTAGCTGCCATACAGAAATGTATTAAAGACATTATTGGTTTCCAAAAACAATAGAGTTAATGAGCAAACAATGGAAAGCTACATCAAGTAATAAAATTGCTGCAAAGTATCACCTTGGTGATATTGAAGATACAAGTTCATGCACATAAGTCATTGCCATAGATATTTAAGAGTTTGCTTTCAGGTTCCCTTTGCTATGGGAGTAAAGAGGAAAATGAGTCAATATTTTTGTGCCACAACTGAGGCATTGGTAAGCTTAGAGACTTTTCAGCTTCTTTAATCAACTTTAAAATTACAGCAAATAGAAGATCAAGAAGTCATATTACTTCAGTAGAACTCCTGCTCTCCCAAAGAATTAATCTTTGGAAATCATGACTTGCTAAAGAACACTGTCATTTAGGGTAGATGAGTAATACCCTAATGATGAAGAATTGCTTTTGAAAAATATTCATTTTTACTTCAAAGGACCATTCAAGGATTCAAGGCAGAAATTACAAGGAATATTCTGAGTAAATACAAATTTCTGAGTAAATATAGAATATTTATATATAATAATATATACAGTAATATAGTATTTATAGTAGAATTTAATGTAAATTCCATACTTACATTATACACATACACACACGCGCGCACACACACACACACACGCACACATATGTTAAGAGATCCTGAAGGGAAGAAAAGGACTCGGGGAGATGAGGAGATTGAAGGGTGATGGCTGGGGATGCATATGTGTACTAAGATATGAATATATGAATATATTTACTACCTCTTTTCATTTCTATTAAATTTTTTAAAGATTTTATTTATTTATCTGACGGAAAGAGAAAGACAGTGAAAGAGGGAACCCAAGCAGGGGGAGTGGGAGAGGGAAAAACGGGCTTTCCCGCAGAGCAGAGAGCCTGATGCGGGGCTATATCACAGGACCCATGTACCATGACCTGAGCTGAAGGCAGAAGCCTAACAGCGCCACCCAGGAGCCCCTCATTTCTTTTACATTTTAATTGGAAGTTATTTTAAGTATGAACTGACATTCAATTATTGCTGAATTTATTAACTAATTCTCTTTTGCTAGATAATGCTACAATAGAAAAAATCCCAGTCTCTCAGGGGCTTCCAACAACAAAGACGTTATTTTACTTGTCAGTTGGGGGTTGGCTGTGTGCTCCTTATTCTCTCTCCTGCAAGATCCAGGGAGAGAAGCAGCATTTTTGTGGAGCTTTGCTATTGTTGTGGGAGAGGGAAAAGAGAGAGAGCAGAACCTGGGATGGCTCTTAGAGCTTCTGATCAGCAATGGCACACATAACTTCTGCTTTTGTCCGATTGACCAATACATGTTGCCTAGTGATGCTTGATATCACCCAGCTGAATGTAATGGTGCCACAGGAAGGGTACTACTGGCCACATGGCTGAGCCTGACATCACAGGATGGGGAATTATCAACTTTTCACAGTACGAAGCAGCAAGTATATAAAAACAATAATCTACTGTCACCATGAATCATAGAATCTGTAGGAAACCTTAGTGAGCATCTGTTTAATGTGATTCAATCTCATCTGTGGTTGAGAAGTCAGAGGGCCAGAAAGGAAAAAGTGATTTCCTAAGTTCCGTAACTAACTCAGGCCCAAATCTCTGATAATCTCTCCCTCTAGTAAGATTCACCTTTTTGTTTACATGAACAGTCTATAAACAAAAAAGGAATGGTTGGGTAGACCGACTTAGGAACCTGCACAATAGAAAAAAAGATGACAAGGTAACTACTTTCAACCAGCAAAGTCAAATTTATGCTACTACTGATGAGTATCATTTATATCCAACAGGGTACTTTAATAGAAGAAGAGAAATTATTTCTATTTATTTTTAGAAACACTATAAATCAGGTCTTGATTAGTTGTTTTAATGATAATCTTAAAAATTATGGAGATAATGTCAATAATGCAGATTCAACTTAGAAGTGCATAGTGTCATACCATGTTGTGAATAGCACAAAAAAATGGAGAAATAGTCTCTCAGCATTTGTAAATTATTATCTGATTTAATAAAGAAGTCACACACTATTGAAAAACAAGTGAAGTTCTGGCATTGGTCTTTGGTTTTTTTCTATCTTACTTGTTAAGGTATATGAACGTATCAACTGACATCATGTTGTAACCACACCTGTTCAGCAGTTGCAATCAGAGAGCAGCTATGGATATAAGAGTTCGGTAAAAAGTCAATGAAAGAATTCTGAGAATCAATTGGCTACATGAAATTCACAGTAAAGAACGGTATTTTATTATTATTTATAAATTGTGTGCTCTACATCTTTCATGTCCATAAACTTTATAATAAACTTATGTACATATGTATGTATCCTTTTTTTCAGAGACCTTGTTGTTACAGATTTACCTGCAAGCACTAGGAATATAAAAGCTGATATTCATCAAATGCTTTTTCTGTTCATACAGTTAAGTACTTGCAAAGTGATAAAGATCTGTTTCTAATTATTATGTCAAATACAAAAATGTAATCTCCTTAAGGAGTTAAAAATCCAACAGAGGAAATAAGAGGCATAAATATAACTATAATGCAAAGCAATACGAGCAGCCAAAAAGAGCAACAGTTGTAATGAAGCAATGTTCTAATGTACTTTCATCAGAAACTTCAAATCTAGAGTTAGATATAATGTTTATACACTTTCCTAGTCATGAGAAGAGTTTCACTACAAACTAATGATTAGAATTAGTGCTTATCACAGTGTTTTGTGCATAGTAAATGATCGACATATGTCTCTCAAATTGTGCTAAAGGTAAATGTGCCAGAAAAAAAAGAAATAAAAATAAATCTGTAGAGTGAGAGACTGGCAAAGATTGGGTTTAAAAAGAGGCCTACTGATGATTAGACAAAAAAGCAGCAAAAGGCATGGCGGGGAGATGATATTCAAATAGGCACACCTGTAGTAAGACAGATGGTAGAACCAACTAACCCAGAAGGAAGGTGGTGGTTGGCATCCCCAGAAGTTCTGGAACCGGGCTCTAGCTCGAACAGTTTCTTCAAAGGGGCAGGCTTGAAGGGAGAGAGGAGATAAAAAGAGATAAATCGATTTGTCTGGTCCCCCATTTCAACTTACACTGAAAAAGAAACTTCGGGCTTCTTTTCAGAGCTTTCAGTTTTATTTGCTTCATGAGATTTCAAGGGTCTCACAGACTCTCCCCTTAACAGTCTCACCTCTTATGGATACTTTTAAAACCCACAAATAAAGAATAAGATTTAAATGCAGGTGGATGGTTGAAATTCAAATTAGCTTCAGAATGAACATACCCAGACAGCAAATAAGGATCAGTGACAGATTGTCAGATTTTTCCTGGTTTTGATGGGACAAATAGATAAAGAGAAGAAATCTTGAAAAATCTGAAGGGAAAAGACAGCAGAAAGAAAAATCTAGGAACAAAAAAACTTTGAGCCTTCACATTTTGACCTCAAAAAAATTGTGAGCACTGTCTATTGTACGTTAGTGATGAATCACTAAATTCTACACCTGAAACCAATATTGCACTGTATGTTAACTAGCCGGAATTTAAAGAAAAACTTGAAAAAATGTAAGTGAACTAAAAAAATTTGTGGACTAGGTTACTTTATGACCTAACTGCAATGATAGTATAGAATAGTTTTCATAAAAATTTTTGGGTTTTTATCATTTTTAAGCTGAGAAGTCTCCCTAGGCATTTAACTGAGGTATTAAAATGAGTAGATTGACTTCATTTCTTTGATTTCCACATCAGAACAATGTTTCTATCATTCTATTTTATAATGTGATACACAGAAATAAGATGCCATAATATGTAGAGTCTAGTGCATTTAAAGGATTAACTTACATAAACAACAGAATTTGTTAACTTGTTAAAATGAACAATAAAAATGGCTATGACAGTTTAAAAGACAAAGAAGTCAAGTACCATATATTAAAACACATAGGGTACACTCAGAGTGCATCCAAATGGAAGTTAAAACTTTAACTGCATTCATGGGGAGTGGGAGAGAGAGGAGAAGGGGAATTAAATTTGTTAAGTAAGCATTTAAATTAGAAAGAAAGGAGAGAAAACCCAACAAAGTAGCTCCAGGAAGGAAATACTAAAGCTACACCCCAAAACTGAAGAAATGGCAAATAAACAAAAAGAATAGAAAATCTAAAAGCTAGTGTGAAAAGGCTAATAAAATAAACAAGTTTTTAGCAATCAAAGAGAAAAAGATAAAAGAAAGTCACAAAAACCATATTAGGAATAAGTGAAGAGGAAATCCTTGAAATCATAAAGAAATAGCATGCCAATACTTGATATGTATTTTAGATTTCAATAGGTAGTGTTCACATGGTTCTAAACTCAAAATACTCCAAGTACATACAGTAAAAATGCTCTCTCCCACCATATCCTGCAACTACCCTGTATTTTTCCCAAAAGCATCTTGACATTTGTCATTTATTCCTGAACGCTTCCAAGGACATTTTACTCATTTCCAAATTAATATAAATATGACTTCTCTTAACCCTTTTCTCACACATAAAACAAATTAAACTGGTGGTTTTATACTTTTTTTTTTTTAAGGTTTTGTTTATTTGATAGGAAGAGAGGGAGAGCCCAGAGGGAGTGTGAGAGGGAGAAGCAGACTCCCTGCTGAGCAGGGAGAGTGGGTGGGGCTCAATCCCAGGACCCTGAGATCATGACCTGAGCCAAAAGCAGACACTTCACTGAGCCATCCAGGAACCCTAAACTGGTGGGTTTAAAAGATTCTTCAAGACAAAATTTACAAGTATATTTCACAAAACCTTACAGAAACATATCATTCCCGTCCTCTGCAAGTTGTTTTAGGTCGCAGAAACTAAAGTTACACATGGACACCAAGGTAGATTGGCTCATTTAATAACTATTCCACCCTCTTAGAGCAGGCAGAAACCATAGAAAACATTGCATTTCCCAGAATCTCTCTCTTTTTTTTTTTTTTAAGATTATTTATTTATTTATTTCACAGAGGGAGAGAGATCACAAGGAGGCAGAGAGGCAGGCAGAGAGAGAGTAGGGGGAAGCAGGCTCCCCGCTGAGCAGAGAGCCCGATGCGGGCCTCGATCCCAGGACGCTGAGATCATGACCTGAGCCGAAAGCAGAGGCTTTAACCCACTGAGCCACCCAGGCGCCCTCCCAGAATCTCTCTTGCTCAAATTCCAGATATGATCGGTCTCTACTGTGTAACTTAACTTATATGAAACTTCAATTTGGGAGTGAATCAAATGGGGAGGGAGGCAGGGTGTAGGGCATCCCCTAGGCTGCAAGTGGATTGTGACAAGCTGTGGGCTGGTTCCTGAGCCAGTAGCTAGCAGCAGTGCCTGAACTGTAGATGACTTCGTGATTAGCAGAAGTAATGTGATTTTGGAGCTAGCAATAGAGAAGTCTCTGTATCCCAACTGGCAGGTAACTAACTCTCTGAGTCAGTGGCTTCCTGATAGTGGCAGAAATGGCACGTGGCAGCATCTTAATTTTTCTTTTTCTTTTTTTTTTTTTTTAGATTTTGAGATAATGTTTTTATCTTTTCAAATGCTAAAAAATCTAATTAAGTGGGTATGCATTTCTTTTATTTATTCATTATAATCTCTCAAACACTTGATTGCATCATTGGCATGGTCTATCTTGATGACCCAGTTCTGCAATAGAGATTTGGGTGTGATGCCTGGAAATTCAGATAAAAGTCTTTTTCAGCCGCAGTGATCTATCTCTAAGTAAGCCATTTAACATCCTATTGGATAAATCCCTTTTTGTGTAGCAGAGAATCTGTTGTTCTAAACTGAACCCTAACTAATATACTATCCAATTTACCTCAAAGCTAGAGAACAATATGAGAATCGAATACTGTATGTGAATGCCATTTATAAATACAGGTGCAAAATCCTAAATAAAAAATTAACAAATCACATTTAGCACTGAACAGATAGACATAGAGGTGGCCAAGTGGAGTTTATTCCAAGAACTCCAAAATGACTCAACCTCAGAAAACCAATTAATGTGATTCACCACATTAATAGATTAAAGGAATAACTTATGATTATTTCAATTAATGAAAGAATGCATTAGAAAAAGTCAATACACTTCCATGATTTTTTAAAGTAGCAAACTAAAAATAGAAGAAAATGTACTTAGTTAAAAGTCATTTTTAAAAAAACCTTCCATAAACATCATACTTAGTGACAAAAAACTAGAAATATTATTCTTAGCATTATAATACAGATGCCAACTAAAGCCCCTGCTTTTCAACAATGTACTGGAGATCTCAGAAAATGAAATTTAAAGAGAACATTTTTTTTAAATTATAAAAGTTATAAAGAAATGATTTTATCCATATTCTTCTTTGTCCTCATTATGTAGCAATAAGCTATTACCCTTCATAAATAGCATTGATCACTTCTGCCAATACCCGATACTCCTTTTTTTCTTGTTTTTCCAGGAATATGAGTTGCCCAAATGGCCAGTGGCTCTGTGAACTTTCAGTTCAATTCAACTTTACTTATGTTCCCTGATGGAACCATTTATTTTAGAAATTAAGACCTCTAAACTAGTAAAAAACTAGTGTTCTGTAGACAAAATGCAAAAAAAAATTTTTTAAGTAGAGCTTTGGGTATAATTTTGTGAACCACCACTTAAAACATTGCATCAAGGAAATACAAATCAAAACCACAATGAGATACCACCTCACACCAGTCAGAATGACTAAAATTAACAAGTCAGGAAACAACAGATGCTGGCAAGGATGCCAAGAAAGGGGAACCCTTCTACACTGTTGGTGGGGATGCAAGCTGGTGCAGCCACTCTGGAAAACAGTATGGAGGTTCCTCAAAAAGTTGAAAATAGAACTACCCTATGACTCAGCAATTGCACTACAGGATATTTACACAAAGATACAAATGTAGTGATCTGAAGGGGCATGCACACCCCAGTGTTTATAGCAGCAATGTCCACAATAGCCAAACTATGGAAAGAGCCTAGATGCCCATCAACAGATGAATGGCTAAAGAATATGTGGTGTGCATATATATATATATAATGGAATATTATGCATCCATCAAAAAATGAAATCTTGCCATTTGCAAGGGTATTATGCTAAGCAAAATAAGTCAATCAGAGGAAGACAATTATTGTATGACCTTACTGATATGTGGAATTTGAGAAACAAGGCAGAGGACCATAGGAGAAAGGAGGAAAAAATGAAACAATACAAAACCAGAGAGGGAGACAAACCATAAGAGAGTGTTAATCTCAGGAAACAAACTGGGGGTTGCTGGAATGGAAGGGAGTGGAGGGATGAGGCAACTGAGTGATAGACTCTGGGGAGGGTATGTGTTGTAATGAGCACTGGGTATTATATAAGACTGATGAATCACAGACCTGTACCCCTGAGACAAATAATACATTATATGTTAATTAATTGAATTTAATTTTTTTAATGACATGTGACACTGGGGGGGGGAAACATTGCTTCTCCAATTCATGCATTCTGGCTGTGAGAAAAACAGCACCACATACTGGTTGCTGGTTCCAAGCATATAATGCATCATACAAGACAACATCCTGACCTCTCAAGAGACAGCATTCTCACCTAGCACTGTAAGTACATTTTGACAACCTATAAAGCAGGTGGTAAGGGATAAATTATTAATTATAAACTCAATTCCTTGGAGGCAATGCTGTGTGGGATACAACGACGGTAAATAAAACAGTCAGAAATTCAATGCAGGAGAGCATGGCAGGCAGAGAAATCCAATCTACATTCTTTCTAGCGACCTGCCCTCCACCTACTCTACTCCAGTCTTGGTATTGTAAGAGAAAGACTCTAGGGGTGGCCCTTATGATCCCCACTTCTCGTATTCATGCCTTTTTGTAATTCTCACCCCTTGAGTGTGGGCAGGACTTGTGAATTGGTTCTAACCAACATACTATAGCAAAGGCAATAGGATGTCTTTCCTGTGATTATATTATACAACAGAAGGTGGTGGATATCATTTTTGTGATTACATCATGTTATAAAAGACTACATCTTATCACCTAAAGAGTCTCTTTACAGGTAGAACTGACTACATAATTTGTGAGGCTCAGTGCATAAGCAAAATGTGGGGCACCTTATTCAAAAACTGTTAAGAATTTCAAAATGGCTACAGAAGAACATTAAAACAAGTGTGGGGCCTTTTAAGCACGGGACCTGTGTTATAGCATAAAATACATGCCCATAAAACCAGGTCTGCCTGTGTTTTGATGAAATAAGTGCCCTTGTTCATGAAGATTGTATGTCAAGGAAATGCAGACAGCTACCAGACAACAGTCAGCAAAAACCCAGGGCTCTCAGGCATATAGCCAACAAATGAATGAGCTTAGAATTGGATTTTTTCCCAGGGTGCCTAGGTGGATCAGTAGGTTCAGTGACTGGCTTCCGCTCAGGTCGTGATCTCAAGATCCTGGGATTGAGCCCTGTGTCAGGCTCTCTGCTCAGCAGGGTGTCTGCTCCTCCCTCTGCCCCTCCCCTCTATCTCCACTGCCCACTCCCCCACTCATGCTCTCTCTCTCTCTCTCTCTCTCTCTCTCTCTCTCTCTCTCCCAAATAAATAAATAAAATTTTAAAAGGGAGAGAGAGAGAGTGAAAATTGGATTCTTCCCCAATCAAGCCTCCAAATGAGACTGCAGTCTGCTTAACACTTGCTTGCAACCTTGTAAGACCCTGAGCAAAGGACTCAGCCACACCATGTGCAAATTTATGACCCATGGAAACTGAAATAATAAATGTGCGTTGTTATAAGCTGTGATAATTTTTATGCAGCAAAAGAAAACTAGTGATTTATCATATAAAAGGTTGAGGATAAGTTGCTGCTGTTAGCAAATTAGGCATTGACTAATGGTAACAATATCACCCTTCAGGAGTAAACATTGATGTTGTTGAGTTCATCTATAGCTTCTATTCCTGCAGGATGGCCATTTTATTCATGAGCCCAGCGAAAAAGAAATAATGTGGCCATGGAAAAAGGCTGACTCACAGTGAAAGGAATTGTCATTTTGTCCATCTGATTATTAAGATACTCTTCTAAGGTGAGAGCTTTTTAATGAACATTCATTCAGAAAGATACTCTTATGTTTTAGGTCCATTAAAAAAGGTCTATCCATGTATTTTACTTCTCAAACCCCCTTATCTCTAAGATTACAATCTTCTTCCTCCCAGTTCCATTAGCCAATGACCATGAATAAGTATAGTTTTGTGACTGATACCACACATTCCATAAAAATTGGAAAATTATCTGAAATATTAAAAACTACACCCATTAGAAGGAACTCCTTTTTACGGTCTTTACAGGCCAAGCCTGAATGAGGTTGTAAGGCAGTAGCAGTTCACTTCCACTTGGTGCTAACAAATCACCTAGACTAATCTGTTAACCAAAGTCACATATGTAGGAAATAAAGAAGTTCCTATGAGGGAGAAATGACAGTGTTGAAGAAGTAGCATAGTCAGAATGTGAGTCATCTTCAACTTATTTGTGCCTCTAGATATTCTGAGGCTTGGTTCCATATATATTTCTTCCATTAGATGATGGAATACTCCTGGGCATGACCAAATTTCTGGTTATTTTGATTTGATAATATGTTGTTCATCATGGGCAGCTCTAATCAAATAGTCACTTGGTCTCCTGGTCAAGAATTTACTGTCTCCCATTATAACTACCGTGTCAGATACAATGCTAAGTACTGTGGACTGACACTGGGATGGGATGAGGAGATATTTACAAACATGAATTTTTGAAAAGACTGCTTTTGGGACTGTCCCAATGGAGTTGGAAGGTAGACACATAAGTTTATCACCAGTACATATGTAACATATCAGAGGCTCATATGGATCATGTATATGGTGTTATGATGGTGCAGTGAGAAGAATATAACTGCCTGCACAAGGGACAGAAGCATCACAGAGGAAAAAGTTATGTATGTAAGTGAGACCTCAAAATGTCTACAGGAGTATATAAGGTAAAGAAAAAGAGGTGCATTCGAAGCAGTACAAATTCTATTTGTAAAATCACTAAGCTTGTTATATATAACAGTATTTTTCTGACAAATGCTTTTAAAGTGTTTTCCATGCTTGATGTTAAACAAACAATACTTGATAACAGGACTGTGGCCTGAGAGCAAACCTTTAGGAAGAAATTTTAAGTTCATAAGAACTTATATTTAACCTCAAAATAAGTAAAACATAAAGTAAACAGAAAAATCAACATAATACTCCAATTTTTATCTACTTAAATCTCTACTGTAGTTATATTACATCATTGAAAAACTTTCCTATGAATAAAGCAATTATAATTTGTTCAACCAAAGATATTCATAGAAAACCAATCAATAATAAAATTGATGCCAACAAAGTGGAAAACCTAGAAGAAATGGATAAATTCCTAGAAACATACAACCTACTAAAACTGAATCGTGAAGAAATAGAAAATCTGGACAGATCAATTACTAGTAAGAAGATTAAATGAGTAATCAAAAACCTCCCAACAAAGAAAAATCCAGGACCAGATGGCTTCATTGCTGAATTCTATCAAATATTTAAAGAAGAACTAATAACAACAAATTATCAAGGGGAAGAAACACTCTCAAACTTATTTTATAAGGCCAGCATTACCCTGGTACTAAAACTAGTCAAGGAAACTACAAGAAAGGAAAATGACAAGTCAATATCCCTAATGAACATTCAAAAGATCATATACTATGATCAAGTGGGATTTTTTCCTAGAATGCAAGGATGGTTCAACATGCACAAGTCAATCGGTGTGATATACCACATTTGCAAAATGAAGGATAAAAACTATATGATTATCAATTTATTTTATTAAGATTTTATTTATTTATTTGAGAATACCCACGTGTTAGAAAGAGCACAAGCAGGGGGGAGGGGTACAGGGAGAAGGAGAAGCAGACTCCTTGTTGAGCAGGGAGCCTGATGTGGGACTCAATCTCATGACCCTAGGATCATGATCTGAGCCAAAGGCAGATGCCTAACTGACTGAGCCACCCAGGGGTTCCTGATTATCTCTTTAGATGCAGAAAAAGCATTTGACACAATTCAACATCCATTCCTGATTAAAAAAAAGAAGAAAAAAAAAAACCTCTCAAAGAAGTAGGTATAGTAGGTGTAAAGGGAATGCACCTCAACATAATAAAGGCCATAAATGACAAGCCACAGTTAATAACTTATCCAATGGTGAAAATCTGAAAGCTTTTCCTTTAAGATCAAGAACAAGATAACTATACCTATTTTCACTACTCCTATTCAACATAGGACTGGAAGTCCTAGCCAGAGCAGTTAGGCACAAAAAAGAAATAAACGACATCCATTTTGAAAACAAAGAAGTAAAACTATCTCTATTTGCAAATGACATTATATGATACATCAAAAACAAATTCAATAGGGTTGCAGGATACACAATCAACATATAAAAATCAGTTGTTGCTTTATACACTAACAATGAACTATCAGAAAAAGAAATTTTTTAAAAATTCCATTTACGGTTGTGCCAAAAAGAATAAAGTACCTAGGAATAAATTTAAACAAGGAAGTGAAAGACCTGTACACTGAAAACTATAAGAATTGATAAAAGAAATTGAAGAAGACACAAATAAATAGTACAATATTACATGCTCATGGATTAGAAGAATTACTATTTTTAAAATGTCTATACTAGCAAAGTAATCTGCAGATTCACTCCAATCCCTATCAAACTTCCAATGGCATTTTTCACAGAAACGTAAAAAACAATCCCAAGATGTGTATGGAAACAAAAGACCCTGAATAGCCAAAGCAATCTTGAGAAAGAAGACCAAAGCTGGAGGCATCACACTTCCTGATTTTAAACTGTATTACAAAACTATAGCAATCAAAACATGATATTGGCATAAAAAAAAGACACACAGGTTAATGGAACAGAAATAAACTCACACATATATGGTCAACTAATTTACAACAAAAGAGCTAAGGATACACAGTTGGAAAAGTATAGTCTCTTCAATAAATAGAATTGGGGAAACTAAAGAGACGTGCAAAAGAATGAAACTGTATCTCATCTTATACTATATACAAAAGTTAAGTCAAACAGATTAAAGACTTGAAATAAGACCTGAAACCATTAAACTCCTAGATGAAAATATAGAGTAAATTCCTTGGCATTAGTCTTAGCAGTGCTTTTTTTTATTTAATACCAAAAGTGAAGACAACAACAGCAAAAATAAAGAAGTAGGACTACATCAAACTAAAAATCTTCTGCAGAGCAAATGAAACCACCAACAAAATGAAAAGACAACCTACAGAAAGGAAAAAAAAAGTTTGTAAATCATATATCTGATAAGGGGTTGATATCCAAAATATATAAAGAACTTATAACAGCTCAATAGCAAAAAGCAAAAATTTCCAGTTTAAAAATGGGCAGAGGAACTGAAAGGACATACAGATGTCCAACAGGTACATGAAAAGATGTTCAATATCACTAAACATCAAGGAAATGCAAATCAAAACCACAATGAGATTTCAACTCACACCTGTTAGAATGGTTATCATCAAAAAGCCAAGAGATAGCAAGTGTTAGCAAGGATAGGGAAAAAACGAGAACCCTTAATCTTTGTTGGTGGGTATGTAAATTGGTGTAGCCACTACTGGAAAACAGTATGAAGGTTCCTCAAGAAATTAAAAATGAAACTACCATATGATCCAGCAGTTTCACTTCTGGGTATATATCCAAAAGAAATAAAAACAAGATATCTGCATTCCCATGTTCATTGCAGCATTATTCACAATAGCCAAAATATGGAAACTTAAGTGTCCATCAGGGGCACCAGGGTGGCTCAGTCATTAAGTGTCTGCCTTTGGCTCAGGTCATGATCCTGGGGTCCTGGGATTGAGGCACCCGCATTGGGCTCCCTGCTCAGTGGGAAAGCCTGCTCCTCCCTCTCCCACTCCTCCTGCTGGTGTTCCCTCTCTCTCTGTGTCTCTCTCTCTGTCAAATAAAAAAGTAAAATATTAAAAAAAAAAAGTTTCCATCAATGAATGAATAAAGAAAATGTGGGGTGGTCTGTACGTATTATATATATGTGATATGTATATATCTATGTGTATATATATACACACAATGTATATATAATTGTATATATAAATATAATATATGCACATAAGAGTGTACATATATGTATAAATATGTGTGTATATATATATGCGGTGGAATATCACTCACCCATGAGAAAGAAAAAAAGTCTTGCCATTTGTAATAACACAGATGGACCTTGAGGATATCATGCTAAGTGAGATAAGCCACGCATAGCAAGACAAATACTGCATGGTATCACTTATAAATAAATCCCCCAAAAAAGTCAAACTCATAGAAACAGGGTAGAAAAGTGGTTGCCTGTACCTGAGGGGTGGGGCAAATGGAAAGAAGTTGGACACACTTTCTACAGTAAGATAAAGTTTGAGGATTTAATGTACATGGTGACCGTGGTTAATAATGCTGTATTATATAACTGAACATTGCCAAGAGAGTAAAACTTAAGAGTTCTAAAGAAAATTAATTAATTAATTAATTAATTAATGGGACATTGGAAGTAATAATAAACTAGTGGGGAAAATCTTTTCAAAATTAAATACTTATCAAATCATCACAATGTACACTTTATATCTTACAATTTTATTTTTTTTAAAGATTTTATTTATTCATTTGACACAGAGAGAGAGATTACAAGTAGGCAGAGAGGCAGGCAGAGAGAGGAGAGAGGAGGAAGCAGGCTCCCTGCTGAGCAGAGAGCCCGATGTGGGCCTTGATCCCAGGACCCTAGGATCATGACCTGAGCCCAAGGCAGCGGCTTTAACCCACTGAGCCACCCAGGCACCCTTTACAATTTTATTTTTTAATCATACTTCAATAAAGCTGAAATTTTTAAAAATGAAAATTAAATAATAATAAAGTTTAGTTATTTTCCCACCTCAAACTTTCAAAAGTTTTATTAAAGCTTTTGAAAATGTTGCCATCTAGTGGTGTCAAACTTTTTTTTTAAAAGTTAATAATTAGTAAATCATTCAACCATGTTTCCTAGGAAAACTTTCGTTAATAGTTTTCAAAGAAATGTTACACTAGTGCTTATGCTTTAAGAGAAAGCACTCTGGATTTAGGTTACTGAGTTTTAGAATTTGGCTTCCAAATGATCACAGACACGTTGCCTAATCTCTCTGTAAATGCACATAATAATAGTACATACCTCCCAGGATTGTTAAGGAGAAATAATGGAAAAATCCATATAACGTTGTTTAGCACAGTCTTTGGCTCATAGCATACACCCAATAAGTAGTAATTATTCTATTACTTGATGGGGAGAGAGTTGCAATCTTTGGGCTGTCCACGGAATTGAAGTTTGAGTGACAGAGCACTTGTGGGACTTTATATTGTCAATTCGGAGTACACTATTATACTATTTTCTTGGAGTAGTAGAAACATTGTATTGGTATATGGTCACTCTCTAGATGGCAGGTATTAATGACTGGTATTATCTAATTTTGAAAGATTCCTGAATCAAACTACAATCGTGGTTTACTGTTAAAATGTTTATAAAGTATAATTACCCCTGATTTGGTCCGTTAGTTCTTCTGCGGGAAAATGTAAATCTTTCTATGAGAGCATGAATGGAAGTAAAGGAAAGACAGTTTCACTAGTCGGCTGAAAAACTTTAAGCTCATGTAGGATGCAGTCAGCCCTAAAACTGCCTGTCAAGAATGCAAGGTAGATGGAACCGGTCCTATTTATGACATCCTTTGAGCTCTAGTAGTGCTCTGATTTATTTTATTCTTCAAGACAGTCCCTGAATCTTATTTTAACTTGATTTCACCTGTCCAGTGAAGCATAAATAGTTTGATTTTAAAAATACATTTGACAAAAATGTCTCCTGAGAACTCCAAGGATATGATGACAAAATGTTAGTCAGATGACACCAGAATCGAGAATTTACAGCTAGGCATCCAACAATATTCATAATATTAGTTACTGGACTGGAGTCAGTTTGGAGGGAAAAAACATGCCATAAGGCTCTGTTATGAACACCATTTCTCTAATATTTTTATCAAAACCTTGGATGAATAAAGCTTGCTTTGTTTAAGTGGCAGAAAATTCTAGATGGACTGAAGTGGTAAACGTCTGTAAGATGGCTCCAATGATTCCTGCTTCCTGGCATTCATACCTTCATGAAATCCTCTCCCCTTGTGTGTGAACTGGTCTTAATGACTCACTTCTAATAAATATAATAGAGAAAAAGTGATGGAAGTCACTTCTGAAATTATATTACAAAGAGATTATGGCTTCCATTTTGCATGTTCTTACTTGTTCTCTCTTGCTAACTTGGTGTGATGGAATCTAGCTGCCTTACGGAGAGGCCCCTGGGGAAAGGAACTGGGCGAGACCTGTAGCCAACAGCTAGTGAGGAGCTGAAACACTCAGTCCAATAGCCCATGAGGAACTGAATTCTGCCAACAACCACGTGAGCCAACTCAGAACCAGACCCTCTCTCAGCTGAGGCTTCAAATGAGACTGCAGACCCAGACAACACTTGCAGCCTGGTGAGGGACTTTGATGCAGAGGCACCCAGATAAGCCAAGCCCTGGATTCCTAATCCACAGAAACTGGGAGATAATAATGTTTGGTATTTTTTAGCCACTAAATTGTGAGCGGATTTGTTATACTGAATAGATAACCAATACAATTCATCAGGAGTCAGCAAACTATAGCCTGTGGTTAAATCTGGTCAGAGGTCTGCATTATATGGTCTTTGAGCTAAGAATGCTCTTTATATTTAAAGATTTCTTTTTCTTTCCTTTTCTTTTCTTTTTCTTTTCTTTTCTTTTTTCCTTTCCTTCCTTCCTTCCTTTCTTCCTTCTTTCCTTCCTTCCTTCTCTTCTTTCCTTCTTTCCTCCTTTCTTTTTTGGAACATGTAACAAAGACCTCTGGCCCACAAAGCCTAAAATATTCATGATCTAGAGTTTTACAGATCTAGATAAAACTCTCCAACCCCTGCAGTAAATAATATGACTGATAAAAGAATCGAGATTCAAAATTATTACCTTAACTGACTAAAATGAAGAAGTGAAGTGAATGAGATAAAATTTGGCAGTAGTTCATAAAAAGTTCTGCCCTTAAGGTCAAAAATTCAATCTCAGAAACATAGGATAGTGACCCTATGAAAACAATTAGAGGATTTTAGTAGACCCCAGGCTCACAAAAAGCTAAAATATAATGTAGATTCTTAAAAAGGTTAATATAATCTAAGATTGCATTAACATAAATATAAATCCAGCTCATAGAGAAATATAACCTCAAGACTATTCTATATTCGTCAGATTACATGTAGAGTACTTCAACATAGATAATGTAAGAACTATTTAGAGACAAAAGAAAAGGCTTTTGTATTTATTTGGATAGAAGAGGCTTTTAAATATATTTCTTTAAATAATTGCAAGATAAAATTTTTCAAACCAACATGATAGTGGAATCACTAGTATCCAAAATTATGCATTTTATCTGTATTAATCTATTTCTTACTCAATTCTTCTTTTGATATCTGTTTATATTATATAACACGCTTATTCTTGTCTTCTGTTTCTTTCCAAGTATGCCCAAAGTTGTCGAGGGGAAGGGAAAGACATCTAAGGACATACCTGTGTTTGACTACAGAGCAGGAGATGGTTTGCATATTTAAGAGTATTGTATTTTACAGCAAAGATGTGGAGAAAAAGGAACCCTCGTGCACTGTTGATGGGAATGTAAATTGGTGCAGTCACTGTGGAAAACAGTATAGAGGTTCCTCAAAAATTTAAAAACAGAAATACTATATGATCCAGTAATTCTACTATTGGGTATTTACCTAAGGAGAACAAGATCACTAATTCAAAAAGATGTATGCACCCCTATGTTAATTATAGCATTATTTAGAATAGCCAAATATGGAAGCAACCTAAGTGCTTATCAATAGACTAATAGATAAGGAAAATATGGTATACACAGACACACACACAGGAATATTACACACCATAAAAAAGATGAGATAATGCCGTTTGAGACAACATGGATGGACTTAGAGGTTATTATACTAAGTGAAATAAGTCAGATTGAGAAAAACAAATACCATATGATTCCACTCACAGGTGAAATCTAAAAAACAAACAAACAAAATGAAAAAATAAACAAAAAGCAGAATCGGACCTATAAATACAGGGAATAAGCTCATGGTTGCCAGAGGAGAAAGGAATGGAGGGTTGGGCAAAATGGGTGAATGGGAGAAGGAAATACAGGCTTCCAGTTATGAAATGAATAAGTCACAAGAATGAAAGGCACAGCGTAATGAATGGGTAATAGGGAGGTAATGGGACAGATGGTAGCTTCACTTGTGGTGAACATAGCATAATGTATAAACTTGTCAAACCACTAGGTTGTATGCCTGAAACTAATGTAACATATGTGTCAACTATATTCAAATTGAAAAAAAAAAAGAGTATTGTATTTTAGAACCTCCTAAAATCGGGTCTATCTCTGAGTGCCTATGTTTGTATATGCTGTAGATATCTGTGCTTACAAAAGAATTCCAGAGTTTTAAGGTAAAAGTCATTGCAGAATAAAATGCACCCAGAAACAAACAAAAAAGATAATTTAAAACTAACTCTAAATTCACATTCTGCATGTCATGAATGTGAAGCACAGAAACTAACCAAATATGTTTCAACTTACTGAATACAAAGTGTTTTAAGACTGACTGAGGATATAACATACCCAAGAGACTCAATTAGCTCCATTCTTTCCGTATTTACAATAAAATCTCCTCTTTCCTTGCTTTTCTAGAAAGCTACTGCAGTTTATTTTAACTTTATAGTCCATGACTCCTTGTTGTTTACTCTTACCCATGAGAAATTGTTCTGAATGTAGTAAGCAGTGTCTGACTCACATCCAGTCAGCTTCCCCACCAACCAGAGGGAGGGCAGTTAAGGAGGACTAGTGATAAAAATAGCCTTTGATGCTGAACTGTGGAAAGCAGAACTGTGGAGGCACTAACAAAGTTCCTTTAGGAAGATTATTTCTCCCTCAGAATGAGTGAAAAGTGACTGCTATTTTCATACTCTAGAGGGAGGTGTGGACTTGCATGAAGCTGACTCAGTGGTAAAAAAAGACCAAAGAGAGATTAAAGAAAAAGAATAAGCACTCCAAGGGAAGGAAAGAATTGAAGTGACTTCTGCTTGTATTGAATCTTTATTTGAATAAAATTACTTAAATACTTAAAGTTAAATTTTTAATTTCGAGCCTCCATTTGGGTAATGCTAACCATTGACTTTATTTTGTCCTACTAGGCCAATACTGATGGCCCTCAACAATAAACTTTATTTAATATTAAGTCAGAGATCACAATACTCAAAAACAAATAAACCTTTAACTGGCAAGGGTGTAGATGGAAATCACCATATGATAAGCTTCTTAATTATGAGTGTCTGGGTAAACAAATTATTTCTTATAAATTTCAATTTGACCATGAGAAACTAGGAGATGCAAATATGTATATTCTCTTATATATATATAATACTATATATATATATACTTTTAAGCCGTTTTAATAATTGAGGGGGGAAAAGAGAAAACCAGGAATGAAGTGAACCAGTAAATTAACTTGCTTGCTCAAAAGGAAAATTATAAGCATATATGACCAGTCTTTCTATTTGTATATTTATTACAAAGTAATTTACCAGAGATTATTCAATGTCTTTAATACATTTAATACATTTAGTACTTTAAATAATATTTAATAATAATATTATAAATAATATAACATTGTCATATAATTTTATATTTATTATAATTATATAATATTTATAATATAATATAGTATAAACTAGAATGAATACTAAAATAAAATATTATATAATTATATAATAAAATAATAATATTTAATAATAATTATTTACATTGAATAATACAATGTCTTTAGTACATTTAAAAGATGACTCTTTTTTTTTTTAAGATTTTATTTATTTATTTGACAGAGAGAGAGAACAGAGTAGGCAGAGAGGCAGGCAGAGGGAGAGGAGGAAGCAGGCTCCCCGCTGAGCAGGGAGCCTGATGCAGGTCTTGATCCCAGGACCCTGAGATCATGACCTGAGCCCAAGGCAGAAGCTTTAACCCACTGAGCCACCCAGGCGCCCTAAAAGATGACTCTTAATGCTCAATATTCCACTTTCCTGAAAATTGGGAAGCCACATGTCCACAAATATTTTTTTTGTTTTAAAGATTTTATTTATTTATTTGAAAGAGAGTATGAGTGGGGGACGGTGG
This sequence comes from Ailurus styani, assembly GCA_002007465.1. NCBI lineage: Eukaryota > Metazoa > Chordata > Mammalia > Carnivora > Ailuridae > Ailurus > Ailurus styani. The sequence goes on along the minus strand of LNAC01000013.1, from coordinate 8,034,443 downwards.
GGGGTGGACAAGCAGACTCTGTGCTGGGTGCAGAGCCTGATGGGGGACTCGATCCAACAATCCTGAGATCATGACCTGACCTGAAATCAAGAATCGGAGGCTTGAGCTACCCAGATGTCCCTGGAAAATATTCTTTTTGGTATGAGGTATATAATTATGTGGCTATTGCAAATTCATTTTGAATTTGAGCTTTCTCTGTTATCATATTTGGCCTTAGCAGATTCATAGGTAAATTAGAAATGAAAATGTCTCTAAAATTAGCATTGCTTGATATATATTTTATCACTTTATTATTAAATATGCTATGATTTGTATTATTAAATATCATATTGTTATAAATTTTATATCCATACAATTCAGAACTTTTATTTATTTTTCTCCTGATTTTTATGATGTGAACAAAATAACAGTAAAAGAAATGAGATGTTGGCATGCCCTTCTGCTATAGTCACTGTTTCTTTTCCCTTGTTCTCTTATTATTATGCCCATATGCATGCATATTTCAAATTGTTGCTTTCATAATAGACAAAATGTTATGCCTTACCTTTTTCACTTAAAATTATGTCAAAACTGCTTTTCTACTCGCTGTATGATTCTTAATTATCATCTAAATGTTTAGATACTCAAAGACATTGTAAAATGAGTTAAGGTTTTACCTGGGAGGCCAAGTGACTTGCCACGTCCACAATATGCCACTTACCTTGGTAAGGTTTTCTTTTTTTTTTTTAAGATTTTATTTATTTATTTGACACAGAGAGAAAAATTACAAGTAGGCAGAGAGGCAAGCAGAGAGAGAGGAGAGAGGAGGAAGCAGGCTCCCCGCTGAGCAGAGAGCCCAATGTGGGCCTCAATCCCAGGACCCTGGGATCATGACCTGAGCCGAAGGCAGAGGCTTTAACCCACTGAGCCACCCAGGCGCCCTTGGTAAGGTTTTCACCGATCCCTAGTTTACAGACTTGGACACCCAATTTGTTCTCTGCCCCAGAATTAACTGAATACAGGGATATCAATTCATTCTATCAATCCTCTGAGACTGACATAAGATGAGACTACAATAACAATTTATTAATTTACAATGGGAAGTAAAGAAGTAAAAGTACAAGCCTATATCCCTGTGTTTGCTTTGACCTATCACATTCTCTCCCTCCAGGCAAGCCACATGGGAGGTTGCTTGATTAGAATGGACTAGGAACCCAGAGTCTTTAATTAAATGCCTGTCCCCATAATAGCTTCAAGCACTTCTAAGCAGGCTAATAAAGTCCTAATCAGTGTTATATGGGCCCACCTGTTTTGTCTTTACGATTTCTCCCTTTCTGGGGCTCCTGGGTGACTCAGTGGGTTAAAGCCTCTGCTTTCGGCTCAGGTCATGATCTCAGGGTCCTGGGATCGAGCCCCGCATCGGGCTCCCTGCTCAGTGGGGAGCCTGCTTCCCCCTCTCTCTCTGCCTGCCTCTCTGCCTACTTGTGATCTGATCTCTCTCTCTCTCTCTCTGTGTGTCAAATAAATAAATAAAAATTAAAAAAAAAAGACTTCTCGCTTTCTGTTGCTTCCATTGATGTATTCATTAGAAGTGTCAGTAAGTTCATTCTGGTTACAGTTATATTCTTTAGGCCTGGCAGCCATTTTCCTTCTTCTAACTTGATCCATTATGCTTTAATTTTTCTTCTCCTTCTTGGAAAAATATTATTTTTCTTAAATCTTATTGAAAAACACCTCACTTATTGTACCCATGTGCCCCAAATATCCCTTACAAATGGCAACACAGTATTCTATTGAGTTTCTCCATCATTAGCCATTCATAGTTTTCCCTTCCCCATCCTATGAAATTATAATGCATGTCATTTTCTTCTTCCTTGGAATTTTTCAAAAGAACAAATTCCTACAAGTATTAGAAAATCAAAAAGAGGAGACATTATGTAACTTTTTTTATTATTACCTAATTACTATACAAAATGGTCTGAGCAATTTATCCTGATACCAGCAAAATACAGCAATTTCAAAATAATCTCACCATTAGTCATTTAAATTTCTCTGAAATTTTAGTATGTTAATAGGAATAAAACTAGAATATGTTGCTATTTCAAATTGCATTTTTTTGAGGTATGCTCTATGCCCAGCCTCTGAGCCCAACATGGGGCTTGAATTCACAACCCAGAGAGCAAGACCTGCAATGAGAACAAGAGATGGACGCTTAATTGACTGAGCCACCCAGGATCCCAAATCGCATTTTTTTTAAAGATTTTATTTATTTATTTAAGAGAGAGAGAGAGATTACAAGTAGGCAGAGAGGCAGGCAGAGAGAGAGGAGGAAGCAGGCTCCCTGCTGAGCAGAGAGCCCCGATGCGGACCTCGATCCCAGACCCTGAGATCATGACCTGAGCCGAAGGCAGAGGCTTTAACCCACTGAGCCACCCAGGCGCCCCCAAATCGCATTTTTAATTACTACTGAAACTGGTCACTTTTGCACATTTCATTATTAATTTTTTTCTTGTTGAATATATAAAACTACATTTTTTTGTTCATCTTTTTGAGAACTTGATATTTAGCTTATCACTTTCTATGAATACTTCATATGAAGTAGATACTGTTTCTGTCAATATAAAAGCTAAAATTTATCAATTTGTTGTTTTAATTTAAAATATCCAGATATACTATTCTATGTTTTATAAAACTTTTCAAATTCTGTTCTGGTCATTTAATACATTTTAATTTTTACTTTTTTGATAAAATCTTCCTCATGAACTTCACTGTTTAAAAATATCTGGTTTGGGGGCACCTGGGTGGCTCAGTCATTAAGCGTCTGCCTTCGGCTTAGGTCATGATCCCAGAGTCCTGGGATCAAATCCCACATCAGGCTCCCTGCTCAGTGGGAAGTCTGCTTCTCCCTCTCCCACTCACCCTGCTTGCGTTCCCTCTATAACTCTCTCTCTCTGTCAAATAAATAAATAAAAATCTTTAAAAAAATCTAGGTTGTCATATATTAAAATAAATTATTAACATAGCTAGTTTTCCCCTCCAGTATTGCTAAGGGAATTTATCAACCATCCTTAATTAATGAATAAACCCCTGGAGCCTCACATTGTACCATCTACTACATAGAGTTGCCCCTGAAAGAAGTTACAATCAATGTGAATTTTGATTGACGCTCATATTCAAAACTCCTGTCTGTTCTCTTTGTTCATTATGCTTTAACATGTATGACCTGTCTCTCATAATTAAAGTAGCACGGGCCTCGATTTCAGTTGTTCCAGAGAATGACTACCTATCTTTTTGAAGTGCTCTCCATGAAACCCTTGAAAGTGACTTATTTCAATTGGGTCTTTCTGGGCTTCTTTTTCTGAATACGTATCATATCATAACATATTTATTATGTCACATTAGGTTGTATATTACATAATATTTTTAGTCACTTAAATTCTTTTGCACTTTGGTTTGCATCTCAGTAGTCAAAGGAAATCTTAAATATTAAAACATGTTAAGGACAATATTCCTCAAAGTGCAGTAAATTCTCTGTGACTTAATCACCTAATCAACTCTACAGATAGATAAATGGATGGAAGGAGGAAAGAAGAGAGGGAGCAAGGAGAATGAAAATAGAATTTACAATTATAGCCATATAAGTTTTTGTAGTATATAAATGAAATATAAACTTTATTTCTTATATTATTTGTAAATGCTGTTTGTACTTGTACAATGCAAGGCTCTCTATCATTCCTAATAATAAATACTATATTAGTTTGCAACCACACTTAGACATTCTGTAAGTGTAAGGTATGATTTCATATGTCTTCCAACCCTAGTATTCCCAAATTCTAAAACCAGGAATGTATAGATTTAGATATTTACTGCCCAGGGCAACAAAAAGAGCCTTTCAACTAGGCAAAGACAAGTCTTTTCCTGTTCGTCTGGTCTTGTCTGTTTCACTAAAACTCTTGTGTGTATCTCTAGATTGCCACAATGCTCATCGGTAATGTAGTACATGAATGGGGAAACAGAGAGTGAAAAAAATTTAGAACAGAGGACCCTGGATAATGACTCTGAAATAATTAAGGCACTTAATATATTACTATAGCAAGGAGATATTGTTACAATTTCTCACTCTTCGTGTAATATGTGTAAAAAAAAAAAGGGGGAGGTGGGAGTGGGGACAGGGTGGAGAAAGCAATGGAATGCTATGATGCTTACAATACTCCTAAGTCAGCTCCATGACCGTTTAAAGATCCCGGTATTCACCTACTGTGGTCAGATTACTTTGGAGGACAATGATTTTTAAGTCTTTACCACCCTCAGCAAACATACTTGAAGGTGGAATTTCACACTTAGAGATTACAGCAAAGTTTTCCAGTTAAGACACTTGTATCAGGGCACCTGGGTGGCTCAGTGGGTTAAAGCCTCTGCCTTTAGCTCAGGTCATGATCTCAGGGTCCTGGGATCGAGGCCCGCATCGGGCTCCCTGCTCAGTGGGGAGCCTGCTTCTCTCTCTCTCTCTGCCTGCCTCTCTGCCTACTTGTGATCTGATCTCTCTCTGTGTCAAATAAATAAATAAAATCTTAAAAAAAAAAAAGGCACTTGTACCAATACATGGCTTTGTTTGCAACAACAACAAAAAAGTTTTATTTGCCTTGTGAATATGGAACCCACAAAAAGTATTAAAAGTTATGGATAGTCACAGTTGGTTTATTCACAGTTGATTATGATTGTTATTTTGGATTTAACATGAACGCTAAAGCCCTAATTGAAAAAAAATGTTTTAATAAGAGAAATCTGTCAAGAATATATGCATGTAAGTCAATTATCATATGGTTTCACTTACTTGTGGAACATAAAGAATAAAATGGAGGACTTTAGGAGAAGGAAAGGAAAAGTGAATTGGAGCAAATCGGAGGGGGAGATGAACCATGAGAGACTGGACTCTGAGAAACAAACTGAGGGTTATGGAGGGGAGAGGGGATGGGTGAGCCTGGTGGTGGGTATTAAGGAGGGCATGTATTGCATGGAGCACTAGGTGTGGTGCATAAACAATGAATCTTGGATCAATGAAAAAATAAAGTAAAAAAAAAAGAGCTTTGGTAATAACATGTAACTTAAATTCTCAAAAAGATATCACTTGCTCCTAAACATCCTATAGGAAGTGAGTTTTTAAAAATCTAACTGTTTTTAAAATATAAAATATTAATAATCATGCCATAAACTATCTGAAAAAGATACTCTCTTAAATGTATATGACCTTCAGTTAAAGGAAACAAAAATGTCAGCCTTTAGATTTTGTGCACTATTACATAATTTTTCCATTAATGTTTCATCATGCCTTTTTCTGAATGTTCTAAATTCAAGTTGAAGGTTGAAGTAGAAGGCACAAAATAGAAGTTGCACAAACTGTTGCCAATCTAATCTCCTTAAAAAAGTGTTTTCAACAATGAATCCCTATTTCCAACCACCTCCAGTCTAAACTACTTCTCAGGGTCATAGAGTTTCCAAAATCTGGATCTAACATTTCCACTTTATTCCCAATAATCCTCATCACTCTTCCTTTCTCCTGGTTGGGCCTATTAAATTCATTCATCCAATAAATATTTGTTGAGTGCTTACCATGTGGCAGGCATGAAGCCACAATGCAGTGGTAGCATAGGCTCCAGAATCAGACAGACCAAGTCAAAATACAAGCTAAAATGCCACCTACATATTCTTGAAACATATGATACTTGAAACATATGATATGAAATATACTACATATGATTTTATTGAAACACAATTGGATAAGTGCTATTCTGGGGTAAGTATGGGGTGTTATGGCAGGGCCAAATAAAACAACTACATTGTCAGGAAAGGTTTTCCAGAGGAAGTGACATAGAAGATGAATTCTGAAATATAAGTTGGGGTGACCTTGGTGATAGCAGATAATGGTCTAGGCAAGAATTGCTGTATGTGAAAAGGCCCAGAAGTACATTAATATGGTGTTTTGGAGAAACTGAATGAAGTTCAGTAGACCTGAGGAATGAGAGATGAGGACAAATTAGGGGAGGTGGCAGGATCCAGATCTGGACTTTAAGATCCAGAACCATATTCTTTAAGAGAATTTCAATTTTATACCAACAGTAATGAGAAGCAATTTGGGGACTTTAAGAGGAAAGGCAGGGCACTTGAGTAGCTCAGTTGGTTAAGCATCTGCCTTCAGCTCAGGTCATGATCCCAGGGTCCTGGGATCTAGCCTCCCCACCACCTCCTCAGGCTCCCTGCTCAACAGGGGGTCTACTTCTCCCTTTCCCTCTCCCTCTGCCCCTCCCCCTCATTTGTGCATGCACACTCTCTCACTTTCTATCTCTCAAATACATAAATAAAATCTTAAAAGAAGAAGGAGGAGGAGAAGAGAAAGAAGAAGGGGAGGAAGTAGAAGGAGGAGGAGGAAGGGAAGAAGAAAGGCAATATGACCATATGTGGGTTTGAAAATAAATGGTTACAGATTGGAGAGTAGATTGGAGGAGAAAAGGGAGAAGAGGATCATCTCCTGTTGCTACAATCATGACAAGATCTACTATCTTTCAAAGACCAAACAAAGACCCAGATAAATACCATAGTCCTTTCAAAGCCTTTCTTTATTGCTTGAGCTCTCCTTGATCACCTTTGATCACTTTCTTTCTTCTAAACTCCAATAGCATTTTTTTGGTTTTTGTTTCTTGGGGTGTTTTGTTTGTTTTGTTTTGTTTTTGGCAATATTACTTTAATCCATAACCTCACCACAAGGTTAGATCTGAGGGGAGACAGACTGAAAGAAGGAACAGTCATCTGTCTTTCCAAACACAACTACAAGAAAGACTCACAGTGATACAGGTGTTGCCTGTTGGATTCCTAGAAATAGTCTCAGATTGAGTTTAGTGAATAGGGAGTATTCATGGGACAAAGAAGTACCCATGGGACTTTTGCGGAAGAGAAGAAAAGGAAGCAGGAGTGAGGAAAGGAAGACGTAAGCAACAGCCCCAACCAACTTCATTGAAACCTCTGGAGTTACAACGGCCTCTCAGATGTCAAAGACTTTATACCCCACATCAATCAACTATTGAGTATAGGACTTCCCTATGGCTCTCTGTAACTGAGGCAATCTTTGATAGCTATTTATAGATAGTCCCTTCAGCAGCTGAGGCCTCAATCCTTCACTGAAAGGGGATCCAGATGGTACATCAGAGCGTCACACATTGGGATAAGATGCCCTGGATTGCTTATTTAAAAAAACCTGACCAAACCCATCAAAATATTCATCAGACTTTACACATAGCCATCTTATCATACTTCTCAGTAGCCATGACCTCCTTCTCAGGAGAAAGATAAATTCCAGTGTAAATAGACAAGGGGAGAAGAGGACTATGGAAGAGAGGAAAAAGAAGAAGCTGAGTTTGTACTGAGCTCCAAATTTAGCTAGAATATTTTGGTAGAATATGTCCAGGAACATAGATTAGATAAGCACTTGCTGTTAGATGGCTATTGCCATCAACTAATCAGAGAGACACAATGCTGTGAACTTCTGGAGTACTTAGACACTGAACTTCACCTGAACCTAATCTAGCATTCCCACAGTTCATGCATAGGACAAGTATTTTACCTGATGCTTTCATTCTTGAGGAGATAGATAGATAGATAGATAGATAGATAGATAGATAGATAGATAGATAGATAGATAATAGATAGGCAGACACACATATAGCCTATTAGCTGGTGTTTTTGAAATAAGAAGCAGATATTAATTGTGAATAGTTGACTGATTGCATGACCTGTGGCTTAAACCCAAAAAGTTCACTCTTAGAAAATCTGTATATTCCTTATAATTCCATAGATGAAATATCTATGACAACTTCTCAACCCTCTTTGCTTCTTTGATGGCACCCTGATACTCTTTAAGAGAAGAGTGAGAAACCCCAATTCTGCCAGGAACTGTTGCAACTGCAAATCTGTGCTGGTATGAGAATGTCCATCCCCAAGACCTTAGACCAACTGAGAGGAACTGTGCAATCTAATCCATGTTCAAGAGAACATTTTGAGGAAAATGGTCTCAGACCCACTTGGAGCAATTTAAGTATTTGGTAATTCTTGTTAACCACTGGAAATTTTTGATTCTCCATGCTAGATATATCAAAAAAATGTACCCTTATATGATTTCCTGGGTTTAGTGGCCCTAGCACTACTATACCATCTCTGAGGAAACTCCAATAAATGTACCTTTGAGAGCTTTGGGTTTGAATGTCTGTGCTGGATTTTGCCATGTGAATTTAGCCAGTGCTGAAAACTACATTTCCCAAAGTTCTTTTCCCTCTGCAGTACAAAGGTAGAGTTGACCAAAGGAGGAACCGTGTGATATTTGGGAGCCAAATTGAAACAGAAGTCATCGCCCTTAGAAGGTCACTGCAGTCAGACATGATGACAAAAAAGACAGCATATTGGCAGTTCCCAGCTTGTCCTCCCCTACATTTGGCTCATCTTCCCAGCTGCTGGTTCTGCTGGCCAACTGTGACTCCAGGCCCTCCACCAAGTGCTTGACTGTGGACCCATTGAAGCAGTAGCTACATGAAGGCAATAACTTCCCAGAAGCAGCAATTTCCATGGACCTTACCCTTATCATTGTGCTTTGGCTTCCTGAAGGGCTGGACTTCTCGCTTTTCCCAGCAAGCTTTGACTTGTCCGCCAGGCAAGTATTTAGAAAGTACTGATTAATGATGATTTTTGTGAGTCTCTAACTCCTGTCTTCCAGACTTTTCTTTCCACAGGCTCCTTTCACATTTAATAAATCCCTTATTCTTATAAATTTCATAGTTGTTTTATTATCCTTACACAATCCTGAATGATATCCTTTCTAGCCAAGTAAGTTAGAGAAACCAGATATGATATTAGGGTCTATAATTTGTAATTATCTTTCAGGAGTGGAAGAGCTTCTTTACCTCAATCTTGACTATACCCTGCCTTCCATCTCCTCCTCTCATAAAGAGAACCCTCTGTCATCTCCATGGAGGAATCCCTGCCATATGGGTACCTCAGGTTAAGGTGTACTCTGTCTGTGCACATATTTCTAGAGAAAGCTGTCGATGGTAATAATTAATTACACAATATATGAGACTGGACACGTTTTGTATGAACACTGTCTCTAAGGCCTAGATGCACTTACTTGAGAGGTCTTAAAACTCCTCTGTGATGTTCTTAACAATCAACAGCTCAAATGACAAGAAAGCTAAGCATATGTCAGGTGCAGGTGTCATATTCTTCTTGTAGAGTCAAACTCCATATCATATATGTGCCAGGTTCATATAAGACAAGAGGAATCTATAAATTTATAGATTGCACAAGTTTATTGCACAAGTATATATTGCACAAGTTTATTCATGCCTGAGAGTCTTTGCTCAAAGACTGACATGACCCTACAACCACAGCCAGAAATGAAAAACTTCATCAGTGGGTGAGAAGAGACAGACACTTGGACCAAGCATCATCTGAAGAAGCTGTAGAATTACTGGAAGCAGTCCTGAAAAATCAAAGTGTTGCTTGCACTAACATGAAGCCCAGACAATGTGACCAGACTGGATATTGAGGTCCATTCAAGCCCCTAAACATGACACATGAGGATGTCTAGTAATCCTTTTTCTGACAAAACTTTCTAATGCATAACACTATAAGATTTGCTTCTAGAAGCAAAGCAGTCTCAGGATCTTCTGGGAAAACTTATACCCTGATCCCTCAGAGCTCATTAAAAAAGGTTTGTCCTAGGGGTGCCTGGGTAGTGCAGGTCTCAGGGGCAAGAGATGGAGCCCTGCCTGGGTTCCACACTGAGCGTGGAGTCTGCCTAAGACACTCTCTCCCTCTCCTCCTCCTCCCCCTAAACTAAATAAATAAACATTAAAAAAAAAGTTTGTCCTACCCTTCCCTTTCATATAGATTTAGTACAATTCTTAGTGCTTCCACCAAGATGGGGCGCAAAGTATTCTTTACATTGGATCATATTCTGCTTCAGAGCCTGCTGCTTTGCTGATTAAAAAGGTGTTTCCTCTCTACAAACTACCTGACAATTTACAGTGAGATCACGTACAGTGACTAGTCTTGTGTTTCTAGAGTGCATCCCTCAAATTCTTCAATGTCTTAGTTCATGCCTCTCTTACTCACTATACACAAATAGAGGTTAAAAGGAGTGACCAACTAGATACAGAAAGAAAACTCCTATGGCTACATATCAAATAAATAATATTAAGTGTGTCATCCATCTTATAGCAGAGAAACTGGCCTTTAACAATTTTAATATACCCCTTCTTCAATAAATATGGATTTCATGTCCACTGCTTTCCTCTATGCCTAGCATCACCATACCTTTGGCTCAAGTCAATTCCTGGGAGAAATCCAAAACAACCCAAAGGAGTTATGGACATATCCTGATAGAAGGCTTCTGTAGTTTTCATATCCACTATCACTCAAGCCCTGTAGCATGTGAGTCTTCAGTTTCCAACAGATGGATTCTCAGTTTCTATGTCTATGACCACCTAAGTCAAACCCCCTGGCTGTCCCCCTCAAAGAAATTCTGCATACCTTTCTCCCAGGCTTCCATTACATGACAAATTGTATGGTCATTCATCCACTACACCATCATCACCATAACCCTTTTCATTTCCTCCTTCAGATAAGTCCCTGCCCTTTAACTGAAATCTGTATCTTCCTTTAAGATAATGTGTTCCCCTGGGTCCCTCTTAAGTGCATGTTTTTGGCAGGAAAATAAGAGAGTTTTTGTCTAATGACTTCTATTCTAGTGAAATAGGAGATAAGATCATCTTCTAAAAGTGATTTCAAAATACATCTTGAATCTAGTAGATGTATTTTGTAATTAATGTAATGATCATTCCCACTTCAAACGGCTTCATTATTCTATAGGAACTCAATCCCTGTTTCTGTAGGAAACATAACCATCATTTTTGGTCATGGAGCAGTGCCTCAACCAAAACCACTGGACCTTACGCTACCTACATTACTAACATAGTGGACTAAACTAGCATTACATCTTGACTGAATCTACGAAATAAGCATTCTGACTAGTCTTCCTACATCTTTTGGCCTCTTCCACATAAGGAATTGGGATGATCTTGTCAAAACACCAATCACAGCCCTTTCTTGTTTAATACACTACATTTGCATCCTATCTTTGGGTAAAAACAGAAAGCCTTACAATGGTCTTTTATGATTGGCCTTTACCTGTTTTTAGACTCATACCTAGTTATCTCCTACTTCCCCTTATGATCTCAAATCAACTGTAATTTCTCAGGAAAGCACTATTATACTCTCTTCCCTATAACACTTAACATAGTTAGAGTTTTCCATTAATTATTTTAATTAATTAATAATTATTCATTATCCTCATTAATTAGTATTATATTTCTATTTGGTTATATGGATTGTTACATTATCATATTATATTTATCATTATATTAAATAATTTTTGGATTAATGTATAATGTCTTTCCCCTACTCAGCTTGTAAGCCGAGTAACTGTAGGGACCATGTTTATTTTTGTTCACCATTGTATTCTAATCCAGAGCCTAACACATATATGGTAAGCACTCAATAAGTATCCATTAAAGAAACAAAAGCTTAAGTTGACAGTTTTGAACACTAAGAAAGGCAATACAGAGAACAGACTCTGTGGCTCTTCATTATAGATGTGTATCACCCATCACTACTTTCTAGACTCTATAAGAACAAGATTTCTAACTGTAAAGTAGGAACCTTCTACTTCCAGGTTTACCATTCTTGCATCCAAAATTCATTTTCAAATAATCCCTATACACATGACACTGGAACGCCACTCTAAACCCAATGCTTTGCAACTTACCACAACTGCCAGAGTCAAGGAGCCAAAATACACAGTAGGAAATGATCTGAACTTTGCCATTATTATATCTAGCCCTGGTACTTCATCTAGTGGAGACAGTACTTAGAGAAAAACACATCTGAATAACCATTGATGTTAGCCTCCTGCGTAAGTTCCAGGGGTTTTGGTTGAGGCACTTCTCCGTGACCAAAAATGATGGTTATGTTTCCTACAGAAACAGGGATTGAGTTTCTATAGAATAATGAAGTCGTTTGAAGTTGAAATGATCATTAGAACACACTTTTGGGAGCAAGCCAAGAATCAGAAAGAGGCAACCAAATACCAAAGTCTAGTTCAAAGGACAGGAGAACTGGGAATGGAGCCACGGTCAGAGGTTAGATGGACTATGGCATGAATGGGTGCAGATTAGGTACCAGGGAGTCGTGTACAAAATAATCATACTGAACAGCTCAGAGTAGACAAATGCCTGAGGCCATGGCAATAAATGACTGATGTAAGGCACAGAGGTGGACTAGAACATCCTACCAACGAGAATTGATATCTATCAGGGAAAACCCTGGGAAAGTCCTCCCTTCCTTGAGAAGGAAAGCTTGGGTGATTATACAAGGGTCAGAAGGAAAATCCCTCCAACCAAATTCCTTTAATTGAGGCCCTTCACATATTCGGCTTGTGACCCACACCCAATAACAATTAAGCCTTAGTAACGGGTACACTTCTCAGGTAACTAATAGGGAGCTTCAGGTAGTACAGCCCTTCTCACATCAGGAGGGCTAAATCCTCTAGTTTCATTGCCATCTTGCTTTTTTCTCCCACTGTATTCATGTGTTGACATAATTCATGACCTCTGATTTGTCTTCTAACTTTTGGCCTAACATTTATTCTTTGCATTTGACAACAGATGGTTTTATCAACATTTTTTTCTTGGCCCAGGCTTTGTACTTCTTTTTCACCTCCTTTTTCTTCTAGCTATTCCAGATAATTAACTAAACTATTTGATACATACTGCCTTTGGTGTCCCTTTTCTAGCTTAAATTTGAGTGGCTGATTCTCTACCCAATCTTCCCTAAACCTTCTCACTCTTGGAGTAGCAAGGGCAGGACTTACAGAAAATACAAATTAATATGCATTTAGTTGTTATTTTATAATTACTTGGTCAATTCCTTGTTATTTCCTGTATTCAAGCCTTATTTTACTAAATAAATCTTAACTTTCTGGAAAAATGAGATTGATTTTACATTACCTCTTTGGTGCTGATAATTACTAATCAATATATTGACTTTGAAACTTAGCGAAAGAAGCCAAAGACAGTTTTGCTGGAAAAAAATGGCATTCAAAACAAACTGATTTATAGGTATGAGTTACCTAGGTGAAGGGGGTACACAAAGTATAGGGTGAAGTCTGGGGAAAGAGAGGCAGAAGTGTCCATTGAGTTTGAGCAACTGGAACAAAAAGAGTAAGGGGAGAGTAAGGGCACAATATAACCTAGAAGCAGCCAGGTTTTGAAGACCTTATTGAGGATTATGGACTTTATCCTAAGAACAGTGAGAAGCCACTAACAGGTTTTATGAGTAGCATAATATGAAAAGATTTTCTCTTAAAAAAAATGTCTGGACTTTTGCTTCCGGTCAAGATGAATAACCAGGATTAGAGTTCCCTTCTGCCTGAAATAACTGGAAAAATTGATAACATTGATAAAACAATGGCTTTCAAGATATTAGTTGTCAATGAAAGACATTTATTCCCTGTCAAATGAGAACAAATAAGGTAAACTACACCATAGCCCCAGATTACTGCCTCAAGAAAGTTTTCAGGCTGCAGTGCAGGTAGGAATAACCCTGAGTTGTGAAGGACCTGGGAGTCTGAGGAAGTCAAGTAGGCTAGAAGTGGCAGGAATAGTACTGGGAAGGAGAGAACTACATGGAGAAAGAATTCTAGAGATCTGCAGAGAGTGCCTCGAGAATATTCAGGTAAGTATTCTTTAGTACGTGTGTGTGAGGGAGCTACCGGAGGCTGGGGGAAGAACCACCCAAAAGGATTAGAGGAAAGAGTATTCATAGTTCACATAGGGATTAGGATAGTGCCTTTTCCCAACAGCCAGAGTGGAAATCTTTATATTTTAGAAGAAATCATATAGGATACTAAGAAGGATCTTGCCTCAGTGGTGGGTATCATTACATCAGGGACTAAATGTTGGTCTGGTCCCATCTAACACAAGTTAGCAGAAAAATTTCTTAGAATTAGTGATAATAAGCAAATCTTAAAAGCAGCCAGAGGAAAAAGACTATCTATAAAGGAGACTAAAGATAAAGATGAGAGTAAATTTCTTATCAGAAGCAATTCAAGCTAGAAGATAGTGGGAAAAAATCCTAAAAGTATTGAAAGAGAAATAAAAATCAACCTAGAATTCTTTACCCTGTGAAAACATTTTTCAAAAACAAAGATGAAATAAGGACTTTTTCAGACATTAAAAAAAATGAAAGACTTAATCACCAGCAGACTTGCACTATAAGAAATGGTAAAGGAAGTCCTTCAAGCAAAAGGAAAACAATGCCAAATGGAACCTAAATCCACATAAAGGAATAAAGAGCTCCAGAAATGGTAACTACATGTGTAAATATAAAGAGTTTTTCCTGGAAAGGGATATTAGCAAGATGATGGAGTAGAAGATACCAGCCTTCTCTCTACATAAAACAGTTATATAGCAGTCCAGAAATGAAAACAGTGCTGGGAGAGTTCAGAGTCAAATTAAAAACCTATAGCTATTTAGCAGAGTAAAAAAAATGGGGAGTAATTGTACAGAAAGGATCACTGGTGAGATGGACAGCTAGAAGTAGCTAGGAATGAAGAAGGATGGGGGCTATCAGTATCAACTCTACAGTGACAGGTGCCACTGTGGTCCCTAATGGTCAGCTCTGTGGAGGACCCTGGGAGCATTTCTAACTGATTATCTCAGCAGTCTTTGCAGCAACTATGAACTCTCTGCGGGTTTCAGAGCAGAGGAGGACCCCTTAGTGTTCATCAACACAGGCTCCAATGTCCTAGTCCACATGGGACACCCATATCTTTTTCACTGAGGTGACCAATGGCCATAGTAGCCAGGGACCTCCCAGAAAAGGAGATGTTGCTGTACCACCCTCCCACAAAAAAAACAAAACAAAACAAAACAAAACTACCATTGTTCTTCCCCAGAACTGGGGTTGCCATCCTCCCCCCAACCTTGCATTTGCCCTGCACCCACCATTGGAGCACCTAAATATATAAAGCAAACATTAACAGATATGAAGGGACAAATAGCAATACAAAATAGTAGTGGACTCAAGGTTCCATTTTCAACAATGGGTAGATCATCTTGACAGAAAATCAACAATGGAACATCAGACTTGAGCTACACTATAGAACAAATAGGCCTAACAGACACAGAAGATTGCATCCAATAGCATCAGAATATACATTTTTCTCAGATGCACAAGGAACATTGTCCTAGACCACAAAACAAGTCTTAACAAACTTAAGGGTGAAATCATATCAAGCTTCTTTTTTGACCACAACATTATGAGACAAGAAATCAATAACAGGAGAAAACTGGAAAATTAATAAAAGTAGAAATTAAACAATGCACTCCTGAGCTAACAATGGTTCAGGAGAAAAGAAATCAAAAGAGAAATTTTAAAATATCTTAAAACAAGTGAAAATGGGAACACAGCACAGCAAAACTTAAGGTACATAGCTCAAACACTTGTAAGAGGGAAATTCATGTGGTAAATGTCTACATTAAGGGGAAAAAAATCACAAATAACCTAACTCAAGGAACTAGAACAGTAAGAATTAAGCCCAAAGTTAGCCAAAGAAGGAAATAACAAAGATCAAGGCAGAAATAAAAAAAAAAACAGACCAGAAAAACAATAGAAAAGATCAATAAAAAAGTAAGCGCTGGTTTTTGAAAAAATAAACAAAATTGACAAACCTCTAGCTTGAGTAAGATAAAGAGAGAAAACTCAAATAAAACCACATATGAAAGAGGAGACATTACAACTGATAACACAGAAATACTAAAAATCATAAGAAACTATTATTAATAATTAGTAACTATACACCAACAAATTGGGTAACCTAGGAGAAATGGATAAATCCTTAGAAAGAAACAACCTGTGAAGACTGATGCATGAAGAAAATGAAGATCTTAACAGACCAATTATTAGTAAGGCGATTGAATGAATAATCAAAAACTACCTAGAAAAGAAAAGCCAGGGACCATATGGTTTCACTGATGAATTCTACCAGACTTGAGAAGGAAACACTCCCAAACTCATTTTGCAAGGTCAACATCACTCTGATTCTAGAGCCAGATAAGAACACTACAAGAAAAAAAAAAACTAAAGACCAATATCTCTGATGCATATAGATATAAAACTTCTTAAATAAATAAATAAGTAAAACAATAAATAAATAAATAAAACAATATCATTTGAAGGTAGGATGTGATAAATTTAAGATATGTAATGTAAACCTTAAATGAACAACTAAAACTGTATCTCTTTTTTGCAAATAGCGAAGAGTCCTTGTTAAGAAGCCAGTGAAAGAAATAAAATGGAGTAAAAATTGAACAACTGTTCTAACACAGAAAAATAATAAAATGGGAAGAAAGAACAGATGGGACAAATGGAAAAAAATAGTAACACAATATAAAACCAAAGATATCAATAATCACATTATACATAAATGGTCTAAATACTTATTTAAAAATGTGAGATTGTAAGATTTGATAAAACACAAGACCCAACTATGTTAACATATAGGTTAAAAGGAAAATGATGGAAAAACAAACAAACAAACACACACAGTATGCTGACACTAATCAAAAGAAAGCTGGGGTAGTCGTATAAATGTCAGACAAAATAGATTTCAGAAAAAATAATATCACTAGAGCTGAAAGAGGGCATAAAACGGACAAATTTCTTAAAATACACAAACTAGGCCCATATAGCTTACTGGCAAATTCTACCAAACATTTAAGCAAGAAATAATACCAACTGTACACAAACTCTTCCAGAAAATTGCTGAGAAGGAAATACTTCCAAAATCACTCTGTGAGGACCACATTACTTATATCAAAACCATAAAATGACATTATAGAAAAAGAAAACTTCAAATTTATCTCATTAATATGCCTGAAAAACATCTTAACAAAATGTTATCAAATCAAAAACAATAATATGCAAAATGGATAATATATCATGACCAAGTGGATTTATCCCAGGAAAGTAAAGCTATTTTAATATTCAAAGCCAATTAATGTGATCATTGTAATAATAGACTGAGAGGGAAAAAAGCATTTGAGAAATACAAAATCCAGGCTTGATAAAAAGTCTCATAAAACTAGAAACAGAAAGGAACTTCCTGAACCTGATAAATAATATACATGAAAACGCTACAGTGAAAAACTGAATGCTTTCTTCTGAAAATCAGGCACAAGAAAAGAATGTTTATCTTATCAGTTCTAATCAACTTTGCACTGCTAGCTCTTGCCAGTAAAATCAGGCAAAAAGAAAAAGAGAAAGGGAAGGGAAAAGGAAAAGGAAAGGGAAAGGGAAAGAGGAAGGAAAGGAAGGAAGGAAGGAAGGAAGGAAGGAAGGAAGGAAGGAAGGAAGGAAGGAAGGAGGGAATGAAGGATTGATTCAGATTAGAAAAGAAGTATAACTCCCTTTATTCACAAACAACATGATTTCTGTGAAGACAATAAATTATTAGAACTAGTATGGGAGTTTAGCAAGGTTGCAGGTATGGGATTCATATAAAACAATCAATTATATTTCTATATAAAGTAGAACATCGTTTCATGTGCTTATTTCCACCCATATAGCTTTGTGAGTTGTCTAGTCAAGTATTTTGCCCATTTTTAGAAGGTAAACATACACCTCCCATATGACCCAGACATTTGAAAACACTCCTAGTCATATCCTAATCTCAGGAACCTGTGAATATGTAATGTTACATGGTAGAGGGGACTGGGCAGATGTGATTAAGTTAAGTTTCCTGGGATGTGGAGCCTATCCCACATTATCCACATGAGCCCAATGTAATAACCCAAGGATCTTTAAAAAGATAAATGAGAAAGAGAGTCAGAGAAGATATGATAATGGAAACAGAAGTTGGAGGAATATCCTCAAGATGAAGAGGCCACAAGCCAAAGCATTCGAGCAACCTCTAGAAGCTAGAAAACTCAAGTAAACAGAATTCCCGCAGAGCATTCAGAAGGGATTTTGCCTTAGTTTGTTTACAGTAAAACCAGTTCTTTGGTCAGATGCAATGTTGTATGAGGTTCCCTAATGGGGAATAAGGCATTTTGTCATTTTATAAATAGCATTGCTAGAGGAAATATGGCAAGCAAGAAAGACAAATACAGCTGCACAATAATGACCCATTCTGTGAGGACAAATTAATGCTACCTCCATGATGGAAGAAGTCAAATAAAATCAACCTACTACCAGAGGCTGACTGGTCCCCCTGGTATATGATGTTTCAAGTGTACAGCATTGGCTATCTACTGCTGGGAGATTAGGCTCCTGACTATAGCAATAGACAGGTCAGCCTTGCAGTAGAGAAGTCCATGTTGTTCTGAGATCATAAATAACTTCTGTCTATCTCTGCCATCGTGATACTTTATTCAGGCAACCATTGAACAAGCACTGCCTAACTGGGGAAAAACGCTGACTGGTAGCCACAGAAGAGGTTATATTGGCTACCCACTTAATGATAAACCTCCCAGGGACCTCTTTTGTTATTCTTGTTGGTATTTACATGAGATAAAAGTATCCTTACATTTTTTTACTTTAGGAGTTTCATTTGCATGTTGCTTCGCCAAGTTTATTTATCCTTCAATCTTTCAGTTTTGTTTCCCCCATGTCCCTGTCTGTCCAGCCAAACTATTAAGTATTGCCCATATATAGGCATAGGACATTGTTTGGACAAAGTAAGCAATTGGAAAAGGAGATACACTAACCAAAGTTCTTCCCCATGGAGAATTTTCCTTTCTATGTGTATTTCAATCACATCTGAATGACTGTAATGTTACAGCATTCTGCTTTTGGCAGGGGCTGGCTCATTTTCCAGAATTATCTGCAAGCCAGGCTTGAATTTTTACTTCCTAAGTCAACTGGTAATAGAGAATTCCCCATGTAGTCACAAGTATGGACTGATGGAATAGTGGCAATATAGAAACAGTAGGTAGCTGGTAATGTGAACCACCTACTTGGTTGTGATATTTACCAGTAGCTTCAGGACTAGCTTTGTTCCAATCTTCTATATGGCACTTCCAGTTGATTGTGTAGTGATTCTGGATGTATTCAGCTTTATGGCTTGTTAGGCTACATAAAACCCAGTTTGTGATGGTCATCCAAGGCTCCAAGGCCTTAAATTCTCATGATAAGGCATTAATTCTCTACCAAGGCTCACAAAGCAAGCCAGGGAATGTTTCTCAAATGGAGAGTAATTAATCATATGGCACTGATCCAAAGCCCTAAGGGCCTACATTGTGATTCTCCTAAAAGAGTTGGCCACAGGCTCCAAAGAGCATCTTGATCTGTTTTGTCAATTAAAGCTATAGTTTAGCTGAGATTAGTTCTGCTTTATGCTACAGGTTTGCTGTTGTGGGTTTCCTCCACTGTCTCTTTCCTCTTGGATCAGTGAACTAGTTGGGATGTGTTCTCATAACAGTGAGGGGCAAGAAGTCAAGTAAATGTGTGCAGCTGATTGCATAGGCTCAGAATTGGCACAATGTTACTTCCATCTATAGTCATTGGCCAAGCAAGTCATACTGCTGAGGGGGCAGGAAAATACACTCTGGCTATGGTAAGGACATAGCAAGAATGTGGCTGGAGATAGAGGTGAAGAAATAGGGTGAAGCACTAGTGAATGTCTATGGGTTCCTTATAGAAAGTAAGGAGAAAGATTTACACCATATACATGTGATACACTTATCTTCCTCATGTGAACCCTTCTTGGGGTTCTTAGATCTAGAGATTAGGTAAGAAGCTGCAATTTTCAGTTTTTAAGTTATATTGGGGCCACCATTTTGCACAATTCACAGGTGCACAATTCTCATTGTAGGGGGTCTTATGCTCCAGGAAACTCCATCTGTATAGACTACAATGTATATGTTGCTAAGAATGATGTGCAATGTGGCAACCCTGGTTATTCTTGTGAGCTGCCTATCTATTTAAATCCT
The DNA here is from genome assembly GCA_002007465.1 of Ailurus styani. NCBI lineage: Eukaryota > Metazoa > Chordata > Mammalia > Carnivora > Ailuridae > Ailurus > Ailurus styani. Next base: position 8,014,371 of record LNAC01000013.1, on the reverse strand, counting down.
AAGGAGCTTCATGGTCAATTTGCCATTACCAAAGATCCTTTCATTCTCAATATCATTGTGGTCTTACACTTATGGAAATCATATCTACCTTGCCTCTATTGCTTAAATGCTATAACTTGATCTGTGTTACTGTGGGATAACATAATTTTTATTAAAATAAGAGAAACGTGGGGCACGTGGGGGACTCAGTTGGTTAAGTGTCTGACTCTTGATCTCAGCTGAGGTCTTGATCTCAGAGTAGTAAGTTCAAGCCCTGCGTTGGGCTACGTGCGCGCGCACACACACACACACACACACACACACACACACACACACACACATCGGAGAGCCTCTTCCTAGATCCTCAACAATATTAAAAAAAAAATTTTTGGCCCTAGAAAAAAGATAATAGAGTGTTGAGCTTTTTAAGACTGCTGACCCTTTCATCACTGTCTTCTTAATACCTTGCTGAAGGACATGTTCTTTGGGACTTTCTGGGAAACAGTGGAGAGTAGGAGAAAGAGTGAATATGATAAATAGTTTCAAGTTTTCCTATTTCCTTAAGTCTTTCTATTCCTTCCTCTACATTTTGCTAAGGAACTTGTGATCTCAAATCCACTAACATTCCATCAGTGAAAATACATTTCAGTCACTCAAGCAAACAAATGATTATAACTACTCCAAAAGAATTAAAGATGCATTAAATGTAAAATTCCATATCAATAAATTTGACTCTGTAAGAAGTGCATTTGTTGTGATGAGCACTGGGTGACTTATGGAACTGCTGAATCACTCTATTGTAAACCTGAAACTAATATAACATTGTGTGTTAAAAAATGATCTGTCCACTAAGGGGTAATATCCAAAATATAAATGTATATAAAGAACTTAGACAACTGAAACCAACCCCCTCAGGTAATTTGATTAAAAATGGGCAGAGGACCTGAACAGACATTTTTCCAAAGAAGACACGCAGACGGCCAACAGACACATGAAAACACACTCAACATCACTAACCATCAGTGAAATTAAAATCAAAACTATAGTGAGATGTCACCTTACACCTGTCAGAATGGCTAGAGTTAAAAAAAAAACCCCACAAAACAAGAAATAACAAGTCTTGGTGAGGATGTGGATAAAGAACCCTTAAACACTCTTGGTGGGGATGCATTCACCGTGAAAACAGTATGGACATTCCTCAAGAATTGGAATTAAAAATACCATAGGATCCAGTAATTCTGATCCTGGGTATTCATTCCCCCCAAATGAAAACACTAATTCAAAAAGATATATGCGCCTCTATTTATTGCAGCATTATTTACAACGGTCAATATATAGAAGCAACCCAAGTGTCCACCCATAGATAAAAAAGTGGTGCACACACACACACACACACACACATACATGCACGTACACATGCGAATATTATTCAGTTATGAAAAAGAATGAGATCTTGCCATTTGCAACAACATGGATGGGCCTAGAAGGTATAATGCTGAGTGAAATAAGTCAGTCAAAGAAAGTCAAATATCATATGATTACACTCATACGTGGAATTTAAAACAGAAAACAAATGAACAAAGAGAAAAAAGACACAAACAGACTCTTAAATACAGAGAATAAATTGATGGTTGCCAGAAGGGAGATGGGTGGGGGGATGAGTGAAATAGACAAAGTGGATTAAGAGGTGCAAACTTCCAGTTATAAAATAAATAAGTCACAAAGGTGAAAACAAATCAATCAGTTCATAATAATGTTGCTTGGTGATAGAGGGTTACTACGCTCACTGTGGTGAGCATTGAGTAACATACAGAATTATTATTATGTTGTACACTGAAAACTAATATATGTTAATTATACTTCAATCACTTTTTTAATTTTAAAGAAAGGAGTGAGGGGGGAATAATGGGTAATTATTAGTTAAAGATTAAATATTTGGAAATAAAGATTATAATATAGAAAGTAAAAATATTTTTAAAATTAAAATGTTTTTTACTTAAAAAATAAAATGATCATTGATATAGTTGGAGTAATATTAACCACATCTGCTACTGTTTTCTACTGGTTGTCCTTTTTCTTTGCTCCTATTTTGTCTTTCATACTTTTTCTGTTTTTTGTGGTATATTAATTGTGCATTTCATTTTATTTCATTTTTTCTTATGTCTTAGCATATCACTTATTTTTTTTCTTTTCTTAGTGGTTTTCCTAAAATTTCCAACATACATTTACAACTAATCCAAGCCCACTTTCAAATACCATTATACCACTTCATGGGTGGTGTACCTTTTAACAAATATTCCTAATTCCTCCCTCCCATCCCTTGTATCATTTCTGCTGTTCATTTCACTTATACACAAGCTTATACACACACACACACACACACACACACACACACACACACAATTAGCATACATAATCAAATACTTTGTGTTGGTATTATTATTTGAACCAAGTGTTATCTGTTAGATCAATCAAGAATAAGAAAAGTGTTTTTATTTCTCCTTCAATTCATTCTCCAGTGAATTTCTTTATGCAGATCTGGGTTTCTGGCCTATATTTTTTTCATTCTCTCCGTAGAGCTTTCTTAAACAATTCTTATAAGGCAAGTCTACTGGAACACATCCTGTTAATTTTTGTTTGACCAAGGAAGTATTTCTCCACTTTTGCAGGATAATTTTTCAGGGTAGAGAATTGTAGATTGGTGGGGGTGTTTCTTTTCAATGTTTTAAATATTTTACCCTACTCTATTTGCTTGCATGGTTTCTAAGGAGGTGAGCATAATTCTTATCTTTGTTCCCTTGTGGGGTAAGATATTTCTTTCCCTTGTTTCTTTCAAGAATTTGTTTTGATTTTCTTCAGTTTGAATATGGTATGACTAGGTATAGTTTTTTGATGTAGTTTTTTGGGTTTTTCTGTTTGTTTTGCATTTATCCTGCTTAGTGTTTTCTGAGCTTCCTGGATGTGTAGTTTGGCATCTGACATTAATTTGGGGAACTTTCTCAGTCATCACTGCTTCAAATATTACTTCCATTGCTTTCTCTCTTTTTTTCTCCTGGTATTCCCATTATGTGCATTTTCTGCCCTTTGTAATTGTCCCACAGTTCTTGGATATGTTTTTCTGTTTTTTATTTTTATTTTTTCAGTCTTTTTTTTTGCTGTTTTTTTTTTTTTTAGTTTTGGAAGTTTATACTGTCATATCCTTGGGCTCAGCAATTCTTTCTTTAGCTGAGTCCAGGCTACTTGTGAATCCAACAATGGCATTCTTCATTTCTGTTGGCGTTTCTTTTTTTTATCCCTTCACAGAATTTTCATTTCTCTATCTGTTGTTGCATGTTGTCTACTTTTGCTATTAAAGCTTTTAGCTTATAATCATATATTTTTGTTAAAATTCTTGGCCTAATAATTCCAATATTCATGCCATACCTGACTCTTGTTGTGATGACTGTTTAGTCTCTTCAAACTATTTTTGGCTTTTAGTATGATTGCAGGTTTTCATTTAAAGTGGACATGACATACTGGGTAAAAGGAACATAATAAATAGGTCTTCAGTAATGCAGGATAGGATGTGGGTGAATGGTTAGTGTTCTATAGTCCTATGATTAGGTATCAGTCTCTGGTGAGTCTGTGCCACTGTGAACTTCAATAGTGCTTCTTAGCCTCTCCCCTCCTCACTCCATCTCACATGGGACAGGATGGCCAGTGTGACCTGGCATTAGGTTAGGCTCTGATAAAACCCCAGCAGGTTAGGTTTTGTTAAAATACTTTCTTCAGAGGACAGGCTTTGTTAGGAAGAACATAATGCTCTGGTGTATTTCGAAATGGTTAGTTTTGAAAGTAATTAGTATTTTAAAAATTTCCTCTAATAGTCACTGTGATGACCTAGTAGGGCTCCTGGAGGTAAAACTCATCAAAGCATAGGAGCCCCTATAACTGGATCCCCCTAGAGTTTTACACTCAGCTTTGTCCACACTAAGCCTCCAGCAACTTGTCAATTACAGTTCAGGTTTTCCTACCCCAACACTGGTTGATGTCTGCTCCAGTAAGTTGTGATTATCTGTCCACTTGTCTGTGTCTCCAATTTGGGGGGCAGTGATTGGCTCTGTGACCTCACTTCTCTGACAGATCTAAGAAGAGTTGTTGATTTTTATTTTAATTTTTTAATTTTTTTACTTTATTTTTTCAGTGATCCAAGATTCATTGTTTATGCCCCACGCCCAGTGTTCCATGCAATACATACCCTCCTTAATACCCACCACCAGGCTCACCCACCCCCCCTCCCCTCCATAACCCTCAGTTTGTTTCTCAGAGTCCACAGTCTCTCATGGTTCTTCTCCTCCTCTGATTTACCCCAATTCACTTTTCCTTTCCTTCAGCAGAGAAAGTCAATTATCATATGGTTTCACTTACTTGTGGAACATAAGGAATAAAATGGAGTTGTTGATTTTTAGTTTGTTCAGCTGTTTACTTGTTTGTTGTTAGGATGGAGTGGCCACTTCTAAGCTCCTTACCTGCCAGACTAGAACACCTGCCTATTTTTAAAACTTATTGTTACGTGTGAAAATACAAAAGACTGGTTGTAATTTACTGTACTTTGTGTTAAGTTATGTGATATAAAATATTTGGATAACTGAGAATTCAAGGTCACTGGAAGAATCCCTATATGTCAAAGGTTTATTATACTATTTCTTGCATATAATGCACTCATAAACTATGTACTTTTTAATGAGCTATAGCCAGTGCTCTAAATAGTGTATATCACATAGTAGTTAAAAATACATCTGTGGAATAATCAGTAAAGACGTGAGTAAGTTCCTTGGGATTCTGTCTAGTATTAACAGACCAAACTTTTTAACAAGCTCAATTTGTCCTGAGAAAGATACATGGCAGGAATTGTTCTAATTTTTAATATTTCTGCTAGTTATTAATACACTTGCTTGCTCTGAGTCTGAACTCTGAAAATGTTTCTTTTGATGTTCAATTTGAAAGTAAAAACTCGGGAACTCACAAATATCTATGTAGGAGTTGTTCTATGAAATAACCACTTTTAGTTCTCCAAACTAATAAGAACAAAAATTGTCAAACAAAATGGAGAACAAAAATAAAATGTGTGTAGCTTATTTGTTTAATAATTAACAGTTAGTGCACATTATTTCATTGTAGGTTACCCTTTTTTTTTTTTCATTGTAGGTTATCCTTGGCATATTTTAAATCTCTGACTGGCTTTCTCTTGCAATATAGGAATCTTTCAGTTTTTCCATTCCTATGTTCTCCTTTACCCAACCTAGAACTACATGGAACAAACAGTATGATTTTAATTTTAAGCTAAATAAACTTTAAGATATGAGACATAGTTTTGGAAGAAAATTTAATGTAAAATATATATTTATTACCCAATAACATTTAATTAAATTTGAATTGTGTAGCAACTGTGTTCTACTAAAGTTACCAGTAGTTAATTTCTATTTGTGCTAGATTGTCATCCCCTTGGCCCTCAGCTTAACTATTTCTTAATGGGCTCTGCTTCCAGAGTAACAGACTAGGAAAATTTTAAATTCCAAAAAAGAGTGATCAGAGGGTGAAAGAGATCTCAAAATCATGGCATATGAAGAGTAACTGAAAAGAAGGAAAGAGAAAACTAGCGTCATTGGATGGATAGCAATTCAATGGAAGCACATTTTATCTCAACATCTGTCTCAGATTCCTTCAGGTGGTCCACGATGCCCTGAAAGATTTGGCTTTGCTAACTTCTCCAGTGTCATCTTGCAAAAATTGTTCCATTCACTTTTTGTGTTTCTTTTCACACGATGTGATACCTCTCCTTCCAGGACTTTTGTACATACACCACTTTGACCAGCAATATTCTCTATTTTTTGCCCAAGATATTTCTACTATAAATCTCAGTTCAAACATTATTTTCTCAGGAAAGCCTCACCCACAAACAAAAGTCCCTAGGTCAGTTTTCTCTTTTAGTCGTTATTTAATTTGTATGTCTTTCACATTAGACTATGTGTCAAGGTACAAAGGACCATGTTAGTGTTGTTCACCACTTTCTTGTCTGACATAGAGACTACCACATAGTAGGCAGGGAACAGATCCCAGGTGGATGAAAGAAAATCCATTCTTATGTTGAATAAATTGTCCATTTCAACTTAAATACCAATATATATAAAAATATATATAATATATAATATCATATAATATATATTATATATTATTATATGATACATATGTTTTATAATATATATATGTTTTTGAGAGAGAGAGAGAGAGAGCAAGAGCGCACATGCAAGAGCTGGAGGGGTGGGAGCAGGGCAGAGGGAGAGAGATAATCCCAAGCAGGCTCCACACCCAGTGCAGCACTGATGCCGGGCTCAATCTCAAGAACCCCAGACCATGACTTGAGCCAAAACCAAAAGTTGGATGCTTAACTTACTGAGCCATTCAGGTGCCTCCCCCGAGAATATTTTTTAAAAAATAACCACATGAGCTGGGATCATGCTCTTCTTTTTGTAATAAAAGCTAAAAATAACAACAACCCCCCCCCCGCCACCAGAAAATAGCAACAACAAAATAAAAATACGTAGGTGACAAAAATGAAGGAGTAGCACTGGATAATAGGAATTTGTATAAACTGTGGGGAATTGAAGAAAGTGTGTGTTATGTAAAGGCATTCAAAATTCAAATAACTTTGAAATGTTGTGATGACAGAATAATAGCATGTCCATATAATGGTTTTGGTTATAGATTAGTATTTTTCAGTGCTTGTATTAAAATGACATATCCATCATATATTCAATACAAATGATATTACAGAGAATACTTAATGGCATGAAACTATGCTCATAAAGTAAATTTAAAAAGGCATGCTTTTTAAATGTTCTACAGGGAACATAGATTGCTTTTGTATTCAGAAATGAATTTTTACAAGGTAAAGAAGTAACTCAGGTGGCAATGTGGAGGATAAAATGGAGTAGATTAGGACCAGAGGCAGAAAGATTAAAAGACTATTAAAATAGTATGTGTGAAAGCTAGTAGAAACCAAATTAAGGTAGTAGTTGTATGGACAAAGAAAGTAATTAGATAGGAGGACATAGAATGAATAGGATTTGGTAATCTTAGATCTGTTTAGGTTGGAGATAAAAGTTAAGGAAACATTAGCTTAAACGCAGTAATTCAGCTGATAACCCCAAATCTAAATGGGTTGGAGATAAGGATTATGAATTCATTAGCCTTAAACATGGTAATTGAAATGAGATTCCTTAGGGAGAGAATATAATATAGAAATAGGGCAATGGCCTGAATCGTGGGGAAAATCTTACCTTCTAAAAGCCAGATGGAGAAAGAAAGGCCTATAAAGAATATTAAGTAGGATTGATTAGAGAGATAAAGCAACTAGGAAGTTATCATGGAAATTAAAGGAAGTGGGTTTCAAGTAGGGATTGATCAATCAATGATAATAGTGGGGAAAGAATCTAGTGTGCTTCCGATGTTTGCTTCCTTATTAAAGGACCTCAACTAGTTTGAAGTCTTTCTCTACACTTGAAGAGACTGAGTTACTTACATGATTAGTGAATGTGTGAAGATGTCTGATTTAGCTCTGTCCTCCAACCTACAAGGGCAAGGCTGTCCATATAAACCAAATTGTCATTTGAGCCTCCATGCTATCCTTCTCAAGTGTTGCTAGGAATTGAAGGTATAAATTGGCCTAATTCTGGGGATAAGTTGGCAGGCCTACTTGGTTCACATACTAAACATCAATCAACTTAATCTTATCAGTAAAAAGGTGATATATTGGCCCCCATTTCTATCCTTGCTTTATTTCTCAAATTGTTCAGAACCTAGGCAAGAAAAGAGGAATTATTTTATTGAGGGGAATTATTTTATTGTTCCATTGGAAAATGGAACAATTGATGTCAAATTCCACAAAAGTCAGGTAAAGTAGGGGCTGAAAAGAGTCTAATGACTTTGACAATTAGGAATTAATCATAAATCATTACCTTCCTTAATAAAGTCAGTTTCTCCAAGGAAGGCAACTGATGGAACCATCTCCATGATGGTGTTGGTGGGGCACCTATAACTACTGCTTCAATTCCTGCTCTGTAAGATTCTCTAAAATGGATCTATACTACCCAGGGGACTATATTAGTCAGGAATATTTTAATTGCAAATAATAAAACCATCTTAAAATAGCTTAAGGAAGGATAGCAAGGGTGGATGAGAGAAAAGGCAGAACTTAGTGACAACTAAATAGACAATGGATCTAATTCTGGATTTCAAACATCATCTAGACTCTACTCTCTATTGCTCATAATCTGTTTTCTTCAGTCTTTGCTGTATGGTAAGATAGGTTCACTTAATGTTACGTCAGCAGCTCTAGCCTCAGAAAAATTTTCATAGATAACTGGAAAGATTGGCCTGGCTCATCTGCCTATCTTTATGACAAGGGGGAAAAAAAAGAGTCATATAATTGACAGATTTATCAGATAGAGAGAGTCATTTCCTGAAGATATGGACATAAAAAAATTAAATGTTGGAGTCTTCTCCACAACATTCCATCCCTTGGCTACCTAGCATCTACACTTGTGCTTTCAGTACATATAATTTCGAAAATGTCCTGGCTTAAGATAAGGTAATTATCCCATGGACAACTGAAATACTCTCCTGGGAAACATGCCAAAGTCTCACCTAATTATCATATCTTGCTTGAAAATCAAGAGTTCTGATGTGCATTTCTTTTGGTCAGGTCTGGATGTAGCTCTTTGTGGTACAACATGATAAAGATAACTTTATTTGACAATAGTATAAACTTAACAAGGTGAGTTAAGGGCAGTCATACGGGGCTTGATCTCACAACCCTGAGATCATGACCTGAACTGAAATCAAGAGTCCGATGCTTAACCAACTGAGCCCCCCAGGTGTCCCAAGGGCACTTTTAATTAGCTAGTGGATGAGGTCCTTGGTTGGCTAATATAATGGTCTTGAGTTTGCTCTCTGAAAGGTGCCTTACACAAAAGAGAGCATTGGAATTAAGCAATCAAAGACCCTTGCTTGCAACAGTTGGTGTTTCTGTCAATATAATTCTCTTGCAATCTTAGTTGGCTGCTGGTCACTTTGCTTTTTGGTAACTGGTTTAGAAACCAAAAATGGAGATGGTGTACGTACCTGTTTTCTGTTCTTAAGCAATGGGTTGCAAGGTTGGAAAGCAACATCTATCCTCTAGCCAACTAAATTTAACTGCATTATTTCTTTATCTATAAACTAGACTTAAGTATTTCTATTTTGGCCTTTGCATCCAAAATTTTAAATTGAAGAATGAGTTTAGGGATATTGCAGCTAGGTTTTATCTGTCCCCTTGCCCCAAGTCACATCTCAGGGAATGGCTCCTCACATTAGGACTAATTTGTCAACCTTTGTCAGACAGAATAAACACAGCAGGAAATGCATGAGGTGATAAAGGATCAAGCTTTTTCCAGGGTTGCAATTATATCTTTTACTCAGTGTCCAACTCCCTACCTTTATTTGCACTAACTTTTAGCTCAGGATAAAGAATATGGGTTTTCCAAATCTGCAAGATGCAAGTTTATTTGATTATCAGACACATGGATTACTGAGTACACAGGGAGAGTGTCTTAGAAACATATTCTTTTTCTTCTGCATTCAGATAGCTGGCTTGGACTGAAGTGCATCCCTTTCTTGTAGGACCTCACTCTCCAAGACACTCTCCAAAATCCTGATGTTTCCTATCAATTCTCTTAGAACTTCCATCTTGATATAGACATTGCCTAAAACCTAAAATTCAACAGGTTGTTGCTGGTACATGTTAAGTATTGCCAAATCTCCTAGCTAGGGCTAAGGAAACTTATTACTATGCATCCCACCTAGACTCACTCATTTTACATTTCAGACTGGGTCATTTGTTGATACTGGTACTATTTTATGCACTAATCAGGAAGAAAAACACAAACTTTTTGAGATTCTTACTCTCTTCCAATTTAACAGTCTGTTTTGAATTTCACCTTTTTATTCAAATTCAGGGAATTCAAAGGTTAAGGTATTATCATTAGACTGTTCTCATTTCTCCTCTAAGATTTTATCTGGTTGCTAGAGGTAAATTCTTTACCATCATGGCACTGGCAGAGGGAAATATGGTTTGCTTGGTGTCTAAATTTGTTGCTGAAAGGTTCGTTGTTGATACAACTTGGAATCTACTTTCTCCGTCAAAGTGTGATTGTTTTCCCTTTGCCTTTACCTTAAAATGTATGGATATTAGTATCTTCACACTAAAATCCTCTATCCAATCCATGGATTCATACCACAGCCTCCGCCATGAGTTTCCATCCCCCTATCCTGCAAGCAGTTAGGCTTACTGTGAACCAAGTTACATACCTCTTAAGAAATTCTGTATCTCCCTTTCAGTCCACTGTCATCAGGAAAGATGCAGGAGTGAAGTGGTTATCAATGCTGCATGGTCCACTCTGCTTAAATAGAACATGCTGTGTTTCTTCTTGATTGTGGTTGCCTGTGTTGGGCAAACTTCCTGGTGGAAGCAGGGCACAAGCCATAAGCTGTTTTTGGATTCTGGTCTTCCCACCGGTATCTACCCCTTACTCTTTGGTGTTTTAACTCTGAGCCAGGAAATATATGCCTCAAATCATGGGCTCTTTTCTCCTCTTGCAATACCATTGAGGTTGCCTCAATTTCATTCTCAGGCAAGCTCACTTCACATGAAGGCCATGAGAAGTTAAGTTTTTGCTTCATTCCAGGATGAAGTGCCTCTTTCTTAACAGTGCTAGCCAAAATGGTGAGACTGTTTCTGATTGGCTTTGTTTTGTTACCCTGTCCATTCTTGATCCAATCATTATGACTGAGTAATAAGGGTACTCAGGCTGGCCTGATTCATGGGCCTACCCCTGTGCTATGGGTACCGGGACCAGGTAATGGACAGTTGCACCTGGGGAAAGAAGGCTAAGACTGTATTAGTTAGGATAACTCCCAAATCTGTAGTTTAACAGAAAAGAATGCATATAAACTCTAATACAAGTTAGTCCTTCCACCTTGTGGCTTGGCCATCTTCAGCACATGGCTTCCAATACAACTGTGTTCATCTGCCTCAAGTTGGTGGGGAATGGGGAGATCCTGGACTTTTCATGTGCTCTTTTTCTGGACAAGAGCTGCAACAGGAGCACATCACTTCTACTTACATCCCATCTGTTAGAACCTAACTGGTACCCCTAACTGGCAAGCCTAATTGGAAGAGAGGCAGGGAAATATAATCTGTGTCCAGAAAATGAATCTAGTGTCTGCAATAGCTCAGTATTCTGATGACTAAATATCTATTTTACCTTCTATTCCCACACAGAGAATACATCCAACCCCAATGGAGACAACCGAAAATTCTGTTCAGTTACTAAGTTGGGCTTAAATTCTAGGTTTTTAGGTAATGCGCAGTCCTCTTCATTAGGTCCAGGTGTAACCTATGAACTAAAAAGTTATCTCTAATATTACTCCATGCTTCAGCAAACCTAATGCACTGTGGTAAATCATAGACAGGTAACTGCATTATGCTCTTAGGAAGAGAGAAAGATGTGACACACTAGGCTAACTGGATACATAACAATGATGAAATACTGCACAGGCATTTTGTGATCCACCTCCCCTGACAGCAGAGGAAGTCTTGATGAGACCTCAATCTAGGCTTTGGGAGGAACTCCATTGCCCTTTGTCTTCTGTATAGCCTCTGATACCAACCTCTGATATGTTGTCCATTATTCTCCATGCCACATCCTACGTGGGTACTGGGATGCTGTAAAGTGTTTATGCCCTATTTTCTTCTTCTTCTTTTTTTTAAAGATTTTATTTATTTATTTGAGACAGAGAGAGAGAGAATGAAAGAGAGTGAGCATGAGAGGGGGAAGGTCAGAGGGAGAAGCAGACCCCGTGCTGAGCAGGGAGCCCAATGCAGGACTTGATCCCGGGACTCCAGGATCATGACCTGAGTTGAAGGTAGTTACTCAACCAACTGAGCCACCCAGGTGCCCGCCCTATTTCCTTCTTATGCAAGCTTGGGGTTGAACAGTTGCCTCACTATTTTAATACTTGAGTAACATCTGAACCAGGTCAAAGATTTGATTAATAATAAAATTCCTTCAAAAATTTAGTCTTGTGATTCATTTGCTTCCAATAACTACATCCAAAGTTTGTTCATTCTTTTCTTTAAGTTTATTTATTTAAGTAATTTCTACACCCAACTTGCGGTTTGAACTCATGAACCTGAGATTAAGAGTCACATCCTCGTCTTTTTTTTTTCTTTTTAAAGATTTTATTTATTTATTTGACACAGAGAGAGAGAGAGATCACAAGTAGGCAGAGAGGCAGGCAGAGAGAGAGGAGGAAGCAGGCTCCCGCTGAGCAGGCAGCCCGATGGGGGGCTCGATCCCAGGACCCTGAGATCAGGACCTGAGATGAAGGCAGAGGCTTTAACCCACTAAGCCACCCAGGCACCCTGAGTCACATCCTCTTCTGACTGAGCCAGCCCTGGCACCCCAACCCAAAGTTCTTTCTTATATAATTCTCAAACTTGATTTACTTCTTTGCTTCCTTGCCCCCATGTCTGTTTCTCTAGAACTTCAACCCAGCCACCTTCAGGCCATCTAAAATAATGGTCTTGTATAGGAACACCAAAGCCTTGATATGATCTTTATTCCTGTACTATACTCAAGGCTTCTTCCATTTCATTTTTTACCACTCAAGTTCTAGAAAGTCAGCATTTCTAATCCTTCCAAGGATTCAAGTATTCATATGCATTTTCATTTCTGCCATTCTTTACTTGAGTTTATCTTTTTGGTAAAACCTTGCTAAAAGCAAAATGTAAAATTTAAAATACACTATTACTTTTATTCTCTGGAACCATTTCCTCTGGAGCTAGTCTCAATAGATAGGTGATACACTTTTCAATTATGTTGCCCCTACAAAACCTGGGTCTCCTTCTTATGGCCTCCTATATCAGTTTCTCCAACATTTGCTACATCATCACTAAGCCAATGCAATCTATTTTAGATTATTGTCCTAGCAGTATTCCCCTTCTGGTACCAATTTCTGGATTAGTTATGGTCATTCTGGCTCCTATAACATATAAATTCTCAAATCTCAATTTTCTCTAAGTCCAAAAAAGAGTTTTTCTAATTTGGAGATGGCGATTTTCCAGCTACTCATGTGCCTCCTTTCTGGCACTGGCATCTCCAACATATAGTTTTCAAGGTTATGATACTCACTCGCTACAAGCTGATGAAGAAAGAGTAAGGGAGGATGGAAGGAACTTTATTAAGCCCAAAATGAATGCATCACTTCCATTCACATTTCATTTGCTAAAAGTCAACCACAGGGCCCCAACTAACTGCAAAGGAAATTGGGAAATTTAGTCTACCTGTATGTCCAGGAAGAAGAAATGTTTCATGAATGACTAGTCAAGTCTGCCACAAGGCTCTTAAAAAAAAAAAAAAAAAAAGCTAGCCAAAAATAACAGAAAGTCACTGCAGGTGCTCTGTCTATTCTAACAGGCTGGTTTGACCATATTCTACTAGTCCCAACAAGATATTCATTTCACTACTATGTAAAAGACAATAATTTATTTTCTTTTAATAACGGGATTAAAGAGTATTTGTGGTAGGTACAGAAGTTAGAGTGCAAAGGAGAGACAATGAACATAGAGTCTTCTTTAAAGAATTGTGAAGGAAAAGAAATGGAGTGGAACCAGAAATGTGGAAGATTAAAGATAGAAAAGGTAATAAATGGAAGAGAAAGAAGGGACTGGAACTAGAGTGCAGATGGATAATTCATCCCTGTAAGAGCAGGGAATGTCTCATTCCTCTGAGACTGGAGAAAAGGAAAGTTCTGGAAGTATCTCAGTCTACAGCATTTGGAAAATTGAAGTTTATGCCCAATAGCATCAATCTTCTTTTGACGTTTGATACAAAGTCATATAATGAAATGTGGCCAGGACTTAAGACTGTAAAAAGTATTTTGGTGGGAAGGGAAAAGAAGGTGCTGATGGATATACAGCTGAGATTCTAGAGCCTAACCCTGTAGTGGTATGATACACAATGTAGTTTAATGTTCTGCACAGGGAACTCAGCAACCACTGCAGGAGAGGAACAGGCAGACAGTTAGCTTAGTGTGTACATTTACTATAGCACTTATTTTACTACACAGCCCCTGGAAGCAGAGACTTTGATTTCAAAAACTGTGCACACAGTAGGAACATGATGAATTTTTGTTTGAATGAATTGATTCAGTCATTGCCAATTCTGCCATAGTACTCTGTAGAGTACCGGCAACTGCCCACATTTCATATGGTATGCCAATGCTAAAAAGAAAAAAAAATGCTAAAAAAAAAAAAATTCAGGCACACTCAATTAAACTTAGCAGTCTTAAAATGGCAACTATGTCAGCTGAGACATACTTTTTATCCTGTGCCAGTACATCTGCCTTTGATGTTTTCTTCATTTTCCTTATGCCACTGTACTCTTATTGGACCAGAAAGAGATAATTCTGAGTTCAATAAGATATGCTATTATTTCAAAAATCCTGGAAGTTCTTCATACATCTACAAATCAAACCCCCCTTCACATTCACAGACAGGGATGATTACTTATATAACGCTCACTCCACAGATAAAAGCTGAGTCGGAGAGGGTTGGAAGAACTAAATCAGGGTCATTCCGTGAATCGTCTGCAAAGTCTGGCAGAGATCCTGCTTCCTTCTCCTGTCTTCTCCCCTTTGGAAACTTCAAAGTTGTGGTAATCTCAGACATCCCCTAATCAAACTCCGTATCACACAACTGTAAACTCAGGGTCACGAAGTCTGTAACTCAACAATTAAAACTTAGGCTCTTCCCTAAGAGCAAAGAGGGCTCCTTCGCTTACACGACGCCATCTCTCCAAGATCCAAAGCCCTAATCACGATTTGGCGGTGGAAAAAATGGCCAGGAATACAACTACAGACGACAGTCCAGAAAGAGGCCCCACCTCCCGGATCTGCGGTCCAGGCCTTCTGCTAACAGAGTGTCAGGGCCGCGCTTCCGCACCGGCTTCCCACCCGACCCGGGCCGCTCTTCTCCAGCCCGCCCGCCCGCCGCACGCCGCACGCCGCACAGCACCGCCCGCCCGCGGGGACCCGGAACCCGGCCCTCGGAATCTCACTTTCGTCTTTCGGCCACCCGCGCGCCACCGCTCAGGCGACGGCTGATGGCGTCACCGGCACTTCCGCCTGCGGCTGCGTTCTAGTCACAAGCGAGGAAGGAAGAAGGGAGGTCTGAAGGGCTGTGTGTGTGGGGGAAATAGCGAGGAAAGAGAAGAAATCCGTGCGCTCGCCGGCGCTGCGACAGTAACCGCGGGCCTCTTCTGTCCCCGTCGTCCCCCCATCGGAAGTCGCCCTAGGCACACTTCCCTCGGCTCTCCGTAGTCTCCTCTCCTCTGGGTCTCCCGACGCCCGGGTCTCTCTTTACCTCGATCCCCCCCTCCTTGCTCCCTCACACTCCCTCCCTCTCCCTCCCTCCCATCTTCAGGCTCCCCGCCCTTAGTATCGCGAGACGAGGTGAGAGCTGGCGGAGCGGCGGCGGCGGCGGCGGCAGTAGAGGTGACCGAGGCGGTGGCGGCGGAGGCGGCACCGAGCGCTGTGTCGGCCCCGGTGCGGCCGAAGTCGCGGTAGAGCGTAGCCCCCACGCCCCTCCCCCGTCCGCGCCCTCCCTCTTTCCCTGGGGATGGAGAAGGCGACGGTTCCGGCGGCGGCGGCGGCGGCGGCGGCGGCGGCTGAGGG
>LNAC01000013.1:7729803-7998290 GCA_002007465.1 Ailurus styani | reverse complement strand
AGCGGCGTTGGCGGCGGCAGCGGGGCTCGTTCGGCCTCTTCTCCTCGTGGGATGGTGCGAGTCTGCGACCTACTCCTGAAGAAGAAGCCGCCGCAGCAGCAACACCACAAGGCCAAGCGTAACCGGACTTGCCGACCCCCCAGCAGCAGCGAAAGCAGCAGCGACAGCGACAACAGCGGCGGCGGTGGAGGCGGCGGCGGCGGTGGAGGCGGCGGCGGCACCAGCAGCAACAACAGCGAGGAAGAAGAGGACGACGACGACGAGGAAGAGGAGGTTTCTGAGGCAAGGGCCTGGTTTCAAAGGAAGGAGGGAGGAAGGGGCCGTAAAGGGTCGGGGCCGAAGGTGGGAGGGGACTTGCGGTGGGACAGATTCCTGTGGGTTGATCTCTCTCAGCGGCCAGGCTTTCCACTGCCCTCTTTCTTTCCCCGGCCTGAATCGTGAGGTGTGGGGATGTGGGGGAGGGTAGCTGACACGTGGGGGGTGGGAGGACCACAGAGCCCACAGAGTTGGTGAACAGCAGGTTATCCTGGGATGGTTCACACGGTTAAGGATGGAGGGAATTGGTTAGATTCCCTCTTTGCACAGCCGGCGGGGTCTGCCTGGGGTCAGTAGGGCCGTGTTATTCCTGGGGCGGGGGCGGGACCAAAGCGGGAGGGATAAGATAATAGGTAGCTGAGTCTCTTGGGGAATGACTAGGAGGTTGGTAAATTTCTCCCACTCGCGCGGTGTAAGGGAGCAGTTCTGAGGGGAGGTAAGGTTGTAATGGACTCAGAGCTAAGTATTTGTGTATGTGAGAGACACGTGAGAAGCTGTACTTTTCCATACTGTTCTGCTGCAGGGGTTTTTTTTTTCCCCTCTCATAATTATTGTGGCTGCTGAAGTAGCCTTTAGTTCTTTGATCTCTCAAGGATTTTGGATGAACTGATCTTAGATCCATATACATTTTTATATAACAGTGGCTGAAAAATGTATTTGATTCTTATGTGTATGTACATATACATCTTCAGACGCTTCCTTAGTGAGGAAAAATTAAGCCAGGCTCTGTCGTTTTCCAGATAATATGGGACAACTAAAAAGTGCTTTGAAGCCAGCCTTGGTTGTGGTGAGTTGGAATAGGAAGGCCTCTTGGTTTGTCCTAGTGATCTGGTTTCGTAACTGTTTATAATTTTTCCTGGGTCCACAGACAGGCGGCGTTGCAGGACCGTAATTCTTCAAAGGCCACATATAACCCGAAAGCTTAGTAAAACATACCACACTGACAGAAAAAACCAAGAGTTAGCCTTATTGTCAGCTCTTTTGTAACTCTCTTGTCCACTCCCTGAAATGGAAGCTAGAAAATCTTGATTTGGAGAAAGAAGTTGTAACTTAAGGCAGCAGAAGGAAAACAGCTTTAAAGGCTGATTTTAAATCTTTTAAGAGAACAGTTGAATTAACTAGAAGTACCACTTGCCATTTATTCTCTTCCACGGAGTTTATCTTGGTGCAAGGCTTACTTTTTGAAAATTGTATTACTGGAAGATCAGATTCTCTTTTAGAGATTTAGATCAGATTGGATGAAGTTATGTAGGTAGAGATGTAATAGTTCACGTATGTATGCCAAAAAGATGGACGCTCCCTGCTATTCCATTATCCTGTTGAATTCTGAGAATAGGTTTGTGGTGATAGATTTTGTATTGATTTTTGTTTGACCTTTCAGTATAGGGTGTTGGTTGGGCTGCATTTGAAGCAGTGAAGAGGAGGATGTGATGGGATTCTTATTTCCAATAAAATCTGTTATGGTAGTGAGATCTTTCATTTGTATGATTCTTTGCAGAGATGAGAAACATTTTAGAAGTAGTTCAGCCCTTTTATTTTAAAAATGAGGAAAACAAGACTTAGACAAAACTGATGGTAGTGGATAGTAGCAAAAGTTGAAATCAGTTTTCTAATGGTTCAGACCAGTACACTTTTTATGACAGCATATTTCCCCTCCTGACATCTTTCAAAAATTAGGTAGTGAATTGCAGGGTAACACAGTCATGCAGCTGTGGGCAACATGCCAATATTTTATTAAGATTTTAAATTCTCCCACAAAATATCAAGCTCTGGTTTGGAAGGTGGTATCAAGTTGAGGGCAGTACTTCCTGGAATATTATGCTGTAAACTTCACATACCTAGGTAGTGTTGTTCACTGGAATTCGGCTTAATAAACAAAACTTTTAGTAAGTTTATAGGTGTGTTAATTTTGTGAGTCAGGTTACTTTCCTCAGAAAATGGGAATGGTATGTGTTGACTTTCATTAACTAAGGGAGTTTCTTTGTTTTTAATATGCTTTATTTTATTTTGTGTACAGTGCTGTAAACAATGGATTTGTCATTTTTTATGAAGATGAGTCAGGAGAAATAACTGTAAGAAAGTGCAGCCATTAAAGATAAATCTATATAGGTACATGTTGAGGGATGAGCAGGCAGAAAGGAGTACGGTATGTCTCTGCACCTGCCTCCATCCTTGACCAAAATAAAGAAGTAAACATACTTCACAGTCACTGTACGCTATAAGCTAAGTGGATGAGTTGTGCAGTGTTTTTCATTGCATTATCATTTTATTGACATGTCAGCAGAAGTTTAACTTTCTAGAGCTAGGAAATCTTGTGGCTAATACTCATTGTATTTAAGTCCATTTTCTAATTCAGTCTGTTATTGGCTACACAATGAAAAATGTGGATAACATGATCCTTGAGATTATCCCGCTAATAAAAATCATCAAAAGGTTAAGGAACATGAAGGGTTATAGTTTTTGTATATAGTTGTGGTTTCAGGTATTTAACCTAAAAAATGGAGGATAATTTAGCAAAAATACATACATTTGCTATGAAGAAATATTAGCTGGATATTCTCTATATCTGCCGAAAGAGAAGTTGGAAGGAAAGGAGATTTAATTTAAATAAGAGCCTTACTTGAATGTTGAAGAACAAGCATCTAATTCTTATTCAATGTTGCAGTAACTTATTGAGAATTGGATTTTCTCTTGAATGGCAGAATAGGATAATCACGTTTTATATAATTTGTGTAACTTCCGTCTATAACTGGAAACAAAGGTATAAGACCAAGAGCTCTCCTTTTCCCTTCCTACTCTCCTCTCTCCCATTTGACTCAAAAATCTTAGATCAAAAATTGAAAAATGCCTAATTGCCTTGGCTTTCAGTGGGTGACTAATACGGAAAATACACAGAAATGTATTTCCTGACATAAAATTGTAATGCACTTCTTTTCAAATTAGTGACTAAATTAAATTGCTTACTTGAATATTACAAGAAAAAAATGTTAAAATTGCATGAGTTGATACTCCATTTCAGAAAAAACATTGCATTCTATTGAATGCATTTTGAAATGTTATTGAATGGTGTCAGTGTTTGCTAAAGCAGAATTCAAAGGGGAAAAAACTTTCTTTAAAGGTCAGATTCGTGTTCAAAAGTAACTTTTATTAAAGAGGGATAAAATGTAAAGAAAGTAAGAATTTTTCAGATTTCTAGCTATTTTTGGTAAGTAACTTGAGGCTTTCAATTTAAGAGACAAACGTAGTGGTGAAATTTTAGACAAGGGGAGCCAGGTAGTAAATTAGTACTGACTTACTCACTTTTGAAAGAATTTGCAAGGTGGGGGAGAATCTGTAGACCTGGAAGAGGTAGGGTTGAGAATGAGAGAGAAAGAAAAATTATTTCAGTAGATTTTGTTCTCTCAAATTCGCTTCCAAATCTTTATGTTGTTTTTTTAATGGAAAAATGCCATCCAAGTTCCTTTGTTATAATGGTAGAATCCCAGATGAGTTCAGAGAAACTTGTTCCCCAGTTTCATCTCTTAATTGGTAAAGCAGTATTTGTAAACTAGATGTTAAGATCTCTGAAGAAATAGTTCTGTCATAATTATCTTGTCTTCACTAGTCTGCTTAAGCATAATACTTGATAAAAAAACATTTTCAGTGAATAAGTAGTACTTAAGGAGATTCCAGAGTTCTTTTGGGAAACCAAGAGAAGGAACAGAGTTTCTCCCTTTTTGGATCCAGGGCTGCCAAATAGCTGAAGTTTGGATTTAAGTATCTTTCAGTTACTAATTACTTCTCTTAGTGACAGTCCTCTCCCATGGGGATCTTTCTCCATAGGTATTACGGGGAAAGCCAGTTAAGCCAATATACATTGATTGTTGAATGCCTAATAAGTACCTTAAGCCCCCCCCAGGGCTTTTATATCTTAAAAACATAAAAAACTATTACTTACTCAGTGCCAACTGTGTCGATTCTAACATTGGATAAGAGCATGGAATAGAGCTTAGAGTCAGATATGATCCATCACTTATTAGCATTGTGATCTTAGAGAAGTTACTTATGTAAATGGTGATAAGATAGATTCTACTGTATATCATTGGTATGAGAATTAAATAAGATAATACAGATACCATGTATTCTCATTTTATTTTCATCATATCCCTGTGAAATAGGTATCCTCATATTTGTTTCATTATTTAGTACATGCTTAGAATTCCTACTATATGCTTGGCATTTTGTTGTACTGGGTAGGTAATGGTGAGCAAAACTATTTTAAGACACATTGATTTTAAAATGCACCAGTGATTAAATATAGGTTTTGGGAGGTATGATAGTAAGAGTAAATGGTTAAATGTAGATCCTGAATAAAGTGGGTGAGTTTCAGAAGTATACAAATGTTGGGAGGGGTTATTCATACTAATTTTAGAGTCAAAGATATTTGCTTAGAAGGGTTTTAGGTAACTTCATCAGGATCACATAGCTAATAAGTGGCAGAGCAGGACGTAACCTGTCTGTTTGATTCAAAGCCTCCTTGTTCATTCATTCATTCGCATGTTCTGTTATGTGTATGATGTTGAGTGTGACATCTTAGATGTTGGCATTTCAGATAGTGTGAAAACAAATTCAGATGGTATAGGGGAACATACTTTTAGGCAGTAGGGCAACCACTGGAGACAAACTGACTACCCCAAGCTTTTCTTTTCTTGTTCTTATTTTCTTGTTTTCTTCTCTTTTTCTTACTCAATTCATTGAAAAAGAAGAAATACAGAAAAATACAGCTAAGTATGTCCACATTCCCACCATCTAGAATTAACAAAAGTTAACAAAATGAAACTTTATGGTGAAAACTGCTCTCTCTAGAAGCAATCTGTTGCTTCTTCCTCCCTCTCAAGATTTTTACTTTTCAAGGTTATTTCCTTTATTAAGCTAAAAAATTTTTTTTGTTTTTAAATGGAAGTTGTTAATTTGGGATATAGGTAGGCTGTGAATACCTGAAATTAAACCCAGGATTTTATTGAAGGTGCTTATAAGGTGTTTTATTCTTTCTCCCCTTCCCCCATAGTGTGTGTGCAAAACTTTTATTAGATTCTCAGATCTGTGGCTGCCTCCTCCCTCCCTCCCACCTTGTTATTTTGAAACATTCTCACTCTAGTAGTAGTGGGGAATCAAGCAGGCATTTATGTGCATTGTTTAGAATTGGGAAACCACTTGTAACCAAGGTAATGTAGTAACACAGAAGGCCTATTTGTGTTGTAAAGTCCAAGACTTACTTATTCTTTCTGGTAAGCTAGTCCTATGCTTACTCTTACCTTAAATCCATATATTTTGCCTTTTAATTGCTTAATTAATGAAGCAGCTTTTATCTAGTCTGCGATGGACTATCAGATCTGAATATGGAAACCTTGCCTTACACATCTTTGTATCTCCTGCAGCACTAAACCGTATGTGTAATATAAGTCCTAGTGTCTTAACTCTGCTAGGCTTTCATGAAGTCAGATCTCTGAAGTAAAAATAAATAAGTAATAAATGAATAAATATTTCTTTAACCACTTACTCTGGAAATATTTGGGATCATCAGAGGAATGCATTTTGACTCCCTGAAAGTTACAAGAGTACTTACTAGACTGCTTCTACTAGAATCCAGTTATACCATTTGGTAGAAGTTCAGTTTTTAGGTCTTTGAAGCAGCATATTTGCATTTATGGCAGTAGTTTATTCTGCATTCTTATAAAGATGATTTAGTGAGTTAGAAAATATACATGTAATGAATTTCCATATAATTTTTACATACTTGACCATAGATGAAAAAAATTTCACTTCATTGTAGTATGTGAGGTAGTGCCTGTTGATATCACTTGTGTTTTTGTTAGGACCAATAGAGGGCACCAGCATCCATGGTAATCTATGATCAATCTGACTAACTTCCTTCAATTTTCACCTTTTGGAAAAAGATCATTAGGAAATTGAACATGGAGGGTGAATATGAATACCCTTCTAGTCCCCGGAACCTTACCTGTCTGGTAGTTGTGCCTATCCACTTGCCATGCAGAGTCAAAATACTCTTCCTCACGTATGGTGTTTAACTTCTTAATGTATATATATATTTGTCTTTATTTTATTTTTTAAAGATTTTATTTATTTATCTGACAGAGAGCAAGACAGCAAGAGAGGGAATACAAGCAGGGGGAGTGGGAGAGGGAGAAGCAGGGTTCCTGCCAAGCAGGGAGCCTAATGGGTGGTTTGATCTCAGGACCCTGGGGTCATGACCTGAGCCGAAGGCAGACGTTTTTAACGATTGAGTCACCCAGGCGCCCCTGTATTTTTGTCTTTAAAAACATCTTTTCCAGTCATGAGGGGAAGTGGACTTGTGGAACAACATAGGTGTCATTTTATCATGATTTATAACTTAGGTTTTAATTATTGAAAAGAGACATGTTAGATTTTATTTTTCCCAAAAATGCTTTGAGACTCAACATTAATATTGACCTGATTATTGAAAGCACAATGTAGATTGCCTTCCGTTATCTTATTAAACTCATAAACATTACCTTGGTCTTTAAAAGAGTAGACTTCTGGGTGAGACTAGACGTAAAAGAGGGTCAGTTACCAAAAAATGTAAAGTTCATAGCACTTTAGGAATTCCGTTTGGACCGAATATTATTATGTTTATAGGCAATTTTGATAATATGATGAAATCCCCCTCAAGGTATACAGATAGGTCAGAGTGAATTGTGTTTAATGAAATAAGATTGTTGAGAATAGGTTAAAAATGTTAAATAGGTTTTTATGAGTCATGGGTAAAAAAATGTGCTTTTTTTGGCAAATGATCTGAAACAAAACATACTTTTTCAGTATGGTGTCGAACTAGACGAAAGAAGTTATTGGAGAATCATAATTCTTAAATAATTGTATGATACATCTGCACAAAATAGATACTGTATATTTCTGTCTGCTGTACCATGAAAATGATGACTAAAACTAAGCAAGTTCTAGAGTGGGATAGTTTAAAAAGGATTGGAGAGTTAGGATGGAATCCATGATCAAGGAAGACTGCAGATTATACTTATATTCTTACTGCTTGTTAGTTAATGTTCACATTAATCAGTTACTCGAACTTGAGTTATGGAGAAAAATGTGAGGTGTGTTAGTGTTGTTTCAATTTTGAAAATAACTCCTTATTTCTTATTTCTTGAGTTTATTTGAAAGTACACACTAGACATGACAAATTTATGCAACTAGTGTGTATGTATGCGTCTCTAGCAGGGCATATTCCCCTCCTGAGCTATCATTGAGTCTCATTTAATCTTTTTTTTTTTCATTCCACCCATACTCCCCAAAAAGAAAGGAACAGAAAAGGAAAGAAAAAAAAAAGTGAAGAAATAACCTATCCTAAAATTAATTTGTGGTCTGGTGTTTCCTCTTGACAGTCTTTTAATTAAAGAATCTTTGAGAAGTAGATCTGTAGAAAAATTAGTTTCATCGGTTTTGAATTTGGAATAAATAAACCTTAACATATAGCTCTGTTTTCCTTTCCCTCTTTCCTCTCACCCTAAATCTGAGACCTGAAAAGAAAAGGAATTCTTATTTGTATTATATCAGGTCTTTTTCCAGTTCTGTCTTTGACCTCATTATTGTCTCTTACCTTCTTTATGTAGTTTCTCTCTTATTTTTAATTTGGATTTAATAACAGAAATAGTCCTGTTATAAAGTCTCCAGTACAGTTCTTACGAGTTCAAGGTGTGGTATAGGAGTTAATTTTTTTACTTGACAAACATTTGAGTCTCTCCTATGTGTGGCTGTTTTCAGTTTACAGTAGTCTCAACCTTTTCCCTCTCACTGAATGTTAAAAAGTTAGCTCTGTTTAAAGTAGTAGCTGTTGGGCACCCAGGTGGCTCAGTGAGTTAAAGCCTCTGCCTTCGTCTCAGGTCATGATCTCAGGGTCCTGCGATCAAAGCCCACATCAGGCTCTCTGCTCAGCAGGGAGCCTGCTTCCTTCGCGCTCTCTCTCTGCCTGCCTCTCTGCCTACTTGTGATCTCTCTCTTTCTCTCTCTGTCAAATAAATAAATAAAATCTTTAAAAACAAACAAAAAATAAAGTAATAGCTGTCTATGTTGAGTTAAATGATTTTATTCACCTTGTAGATTAGTAAAACTTAAATTTACATACATGAAAAATTAGAGTGATGGAATTGTTTTTTTATGATTTTTAGAAAATATCACTATTTATACTTTCCTAAGTAAATTTAAAAAGCATTATTGAGACCTAGCAAAATTAGGGATTATGAGGAATTTGAAGAAACTGAAACATTATTCCTAGTTTCATAAAATTTAAATCATGTTGAGATAAAATTAGTAATAATTTAAAACTGTGAAGATGGTTTTAGTCCCGTATAATTAATTTATTTGGGAATCTGTGTTAGTTCTCAGTGTAACTGTGTTTCTTTAGAATTGGTCTCATTATAAGGATTGTCTTATTTTTGTTTTTGAGTATAAGTTGAGTAGACTTTACATCTTTTATGAGTGCCTCTTGTAATTCTCATTAATTTGTGGTATTATGTTGTTCTGTGTTTTTTTTTTAAGATAAATCTGTATGTGCTGTTTTTCTAGAATATCCTTAACCATTAAATGACACCAAAGACTCATCCATTCTAATTTTACCCTGAAGATTTCGTAGTGAGAATAGGGGTTATTAAGGTATACTTGTGGTTAATGCAGATACAAATATGTTAAAATATGAGATATTGAGTTATAGGACAGTGTAGAGTACAATGTTAAATATCTTCTAAATTGGATTTTAAATACAGTGTTTCTGTAGTTAAACATTATTAATTAAATTTATGCACGTTTGTAGAAAATTTGACAAAATCAAAAAGATCTAAAGAAGAATACAAAAATTGCCTATAATTTTTCCCTCCACAATTAATCATTATTTGAAATTTTTCTTTTTTTTTTCCCTTGGTGTATGTTAATCAGATTATCTGTCACAGAGAAAGCTATCACTTACACATTTTGTCTGTTAAAAGTTTCATTGATGAACATCCTTAAAATACATTAGCTGAAGAGAGGTCTTCAGATAATCGTTACATACTTATTTAACTATAAAAACTAAGGAATGCATTCATACTTTTAAAAAAGTTTTCTAATACGTAAAGGTTTTTGCCTTATTTTTTCTCAAAGCAAATGCTGCTAACAGCTTGTATATCAAATGTTCTAGTTTTTTGGTGGGAGTGAATGAATGAGTGTGGGGTGGGGAAAAGGGTATGTATGTCTGACAGAGTACATTAAGATTTGCCTCATTGTTCTTACTTACGAATGTTCCATAGTGTGAATGTTCGTAATTTATTTGTTCTTTATACTGGTAGATATTTTTTTAAAGATTTGTTTATTTTAGAGAGAGAGAGAGAGAGAGTGCGCACATGCAGGGGAGGGGCAGAGGGGGAGGGAGAAAGGGAATCTCAAGCAGATTGGAGCCGGATGTGGGGCTTGATCTCACAACCCTGAGTGAGATCATGACCTGAGGAAAAACCAAGAATCGGATGCTTAACCAGTTGAGCCACCCAAGCACCCCTGTATTGGTAGACATTTTGATTGTTTTCAGTACATTGCTATTACATGTATAATGCTGAAGTGAATGTCCTTTTAGTAATTTTTGAGTATAAAAATATTTCTTTGGGATGGATTCCGGGAAAGAATTGCTGGGCCAGGGGTTATGCACATGTTAAATTTAATAAATACTCCCAAGTTTTACTTCCATCAACAGGGTATTAAGAATATTATTGGAAATGAGCAATCTTAGTTTGTAAAGTGTGTTAAAAAATAGTATTTTGTTTTTGTTTTCATTTTCTTGAGTACTGTTGACATTGAGTAAATTTTAATTTTTATTTTTCATTTTGATTTTTTTTGAAAACTTCCTGTTACATCCTTTACTTATTATTCTATTAGAATTGTCTTCTTCTTAGTGATTGTTGGTGCTGTTTATATTTATGCATAGTAATCCTTCACAGTATTATTTGTTCTTCTTTGTTTACAGTATTTTCACAATATAGAAGTATTTTTATTTTTGTGTAGTAAAATGACTTGTTCTTTTATGATTTCTGGAGACCTTCACCCCAATATTTTAAGAAAATATTTTTAGGGGCACCTGGGTGGCTCAGTGGGTTAAAGCCTCTGCCTTCGGCTCAGATCATGGCCTCAGGGTCCTGGGATCGAGCCCCACATCAGGCTCCCTGCTCAGTGGGGAGCCTGCTTCCTCCTCTCTCTCTGCCTGCCTCTCTGCCTACTTGTGATCTCTCTGTCAAATAAAAATAAAAAATCTTTAAAAAAAAAAAAGAAAAGAAAATATTTTTAGAAATTTTCTTTTGTTACTGCTGTTGCTTTGTTTTTGAAAGATATCTTTTTGGATATAATACTTAATTGTTGAGTCCATTTCTTACTCTTTTTAGTAGCATTTGACCTTGTTGAGTAATTTTTGCCTCTTAAAAAATGCTTTTCTTTTGCTTATGTAATACCACCCTCTTCTGTTTCTACATTACTAGCTGCTTTTTTTGGTCTTCTTGAGTCCTCCTACTCCCCTCACTGTACATTCTTTGGTTATTTAGTATCTCATTGCTCAGTCCTGAACCCTTTTCAGTCTTGTATGTAGTCTCACTTTTTAGGTGATCTTATCTAGTCTTGTGTTTTTATATATATGCTAGTGACTATCTAGTGTGTATTTCCAATTTAAACCTTTCTTCTTGAGTCCTGGTATGTACCTTTTGGTCACCCAACATTTGTACAAACCTTTCTTCTGACACATACTTTTCTTCCTTTCTCAAGAGAATCACTGCAAAGTTCCATCCAGTTACTAGACATAGCTCAACATGACAAATATCTACATATTTCTTTTTTTTTAACATTTCTTTTTTTCTTAATTCAGCCAGTAATCTATAAAACAGTAATATGCTTCTCCTTTTGCCCAACCCACTGCACAGTGGGAAGGAAAGAATAGAAGTAGATAGCAGTTGTTGGTCCATATTAATGCTGAAATCCTTCTGTTCCAAAGACTCTGCTTTGGCGACTATATAAATTCCTTGGTTAAACTTCGATTTTGCTCTGTCGGTGGAATGCTCTTTTGACTATTGTGTGTGTCCTTGCCTTTGTTCTTAGATGATTCTTCCTTGTTATTTTCCTTTGCCACATCTGAAATAGTAGGCGTTCAAGAATATGACATCCCTAGGAATTGCACAATGGTTACAGCTTCCTGCCAGTTGGTATAGATTAAGGACCTGTAGGGTTATTTAAGGTTTTTATAGGCCAGTAATGTAGTTTGGTGGTAAAACTCTTTAAAAAACTTTAATAGATTTCTGTTCTGTTTTAAGTCAGTAACATATGACATTATCTTCAGCAGATCTCTTTTAGTCATAATTTGTGAAATCTCATTCTTGTACTAGTCTCTGTACTAGGTCTGTTCCTTTTTCTCTGTGTTACTGGGCTACCTTGAGGGCATTGGAAATAATAGGCTTGAATGGTGTTATCAGGCAGGATTTAACCAGAGAAGTAGAACAAATAGGAGATTTATATATGAGAGAGAGAGAGAGAGAAAAAGAGAGAGGTATTAAAAGATTTATTACAGGGAATTTGATTACAATTCTGGGAGTTGGCTAAATAAGTATGAAATTTGTAAGGTAGGCATTTGGGAAGGGATCTCAAGCAGGCTAGAACCCATGGGCATATGTTGACACTGTTCTCCCTAGGCAGTTAGGAGAGGAAGATCCAGGGAAGGGAGAACAATAGATGCGGGTGCTATTGGGAATCTAATTTGTCAGGAGGAGCCCAATCTTTTGAGACCTCACCTAACAGGTCAGGTTCACTAAGGATGATCACTGTAGTTTAAAAGTCACCTGATTAGGGACTTTAATTACATCTATAGATCCCTCCACAGCAGCACCTAGATTAGTGTTTGAATAGTTAAGAGAAAGTATTTACAAAATGGCTGCTTGCCTTCCCTTCCTCTTTGTTTAGCCTAACCTAAGTTGACACATCAGAACCCATTGCAAAGGGACCCTCTTCACTTCACATGTGCTTTGCTTCTCTGTGGAAAAGAACCTTTGAGGTCACAGAGTTCTCTTGGTATATTTGGAGCACAAAAGTCCTGCTTTTTCTAACCCGAGTGGACTCGATTTATTGGACTCAGGCTAGGATTTGCTACTGAGACAGCTTCTGTGAGTGGCACTGGTTTATCTCTATCTCTATTCACAAACTGCCTTACTCTTGGTTGAGCTGATCTTTAAACAGCCAATACCCACCAATATTCTGAGTTTTTCTGCTTTTCTTAGAGCTATACACACCTGTTGGTCATGGAATGTGCCCTCCCCATTGTTGCAGGCAAGAGTTTTACTAAGTGGTTTGGTACTGCATAACAGAGGTGGTTAGTTTTCCAGCCTGACATGTTTCCTTGTTATATGTCCTTTGAGCCTTACCAGAGTTTTTAGGCATTTGTTTTGGCAGCGCTCTGCTTCTAATTTACTGTATTGATTAAACTGTAAGATGGGTTGTTGGAACAGAGACTCCAGAACACATGTGGTTGAAGCAAGACAGAGTATGTGATACTCTGGGGGTTGTCCTTCTGGTCATGCATAGGTGTAAGTTCTCCTGTTCTGTAACACCATCCCTTAACCTGAGCTGTTGAGTACAGTAGCTGTGTGTACCACTACTCAGTGCTTGAAATATGCCTAGTATAACAAGGTCTAGATTTTTAGTTTTATTTAGTTTTAATTAATTTAAATAGTCACATGTGGCTAGTGGCCAGATAATAGTGCCAGATAATAGAACATACGTATCATCACAGAAAGTTCTATTGGACAGATCTGCCTTAGGGTGTTGACTTCATCTACCAAGTCTAATTTGGCTCACTAGCATCACATCCATGTTCCAGTCTCTTATGGGCTGAATTGTGTCCCTCCAAAATTCACGTTGAAAACCTAACCCCCATTGTTGGTAGGAATGCAAACTGGGTATGCATACTGTGGAAAACAGTATGGAGTTTCCTCAAAAAATTAAAAATAGAGCTACCCTACCATCCAGTAATTTTACTACTGGGTATTTACCCCCAAAATAGAAAAATACTAATCCAAAGGGATACATGTACCCCTTTGTTTATTGCAGTATTATTTACAATAGCAAAACTATGGAGGTAGCCCAAGTGTCCTACAGTAGATGAATGGATAAAGAAGATATCTCTCTCTCTCTCTCTCTCACACACACACACACAGAGGAATATTATTCAGCCATAAAAAGAATGAAATCTCAACATCTGCAACAACATGGATAGAGCTAGAGAGTATAATGTTAAGTGAAATAAGTCATTCAGGGAAAGGCAAATACCATATGATCTCATTTATATATGGAATTTAAGAAACAAAACAACTAAAGGAAAAAAAGAAAGAGTGACAGACAAAGAAATAGACTCTTAACTATAGAGAATAAACTAATGGTTACCACAGGGGAGGTGGGTGGGGAGATGCGTGATATAGGAAATGGGGATTAAAGAGTATACTTATTTATCATGATAAAAAAATAAAATGATTAAGAAACCCTAACTCCCAGTATCTCAGAATGTGACTGCATTTAGAGGTAATGCCTTAAAAAGGGGAATAAGGTCAAATCAGGTCAGATGGGTGGACCCTAATCCAATCTGATAGGTGTCCTTATAAGAAGAGGAAATTTGCACACAGAAAGAGACACCAGAAATATGTGCATGCAAAAAAGGTCACGTGAGGACACAGCAAAAATGTGGCTATCTACAAAACAAGGATGGAGACCCCCAAAGAAACCAAACGTGCTAACATCTTGATCTTGGACTTCTAGCCTAAAAAACTGAGAAAATACATTTGTTTTTTAAGCACCCAGTCTGTGGTATTTTGTAAGACAGCCCTAGAAAACTAATTCATAGCACATGAGAAATAAGAAACAGGAAGACAGCCACAGGTAGCTTCCTTTTAATGAATTGGTCAAGGAATTGCAAACATCACTTTCTGACCAGAACTTAGTTGTATGTCCATACCTAGGACCCAGCTCTTGCTATATGGCCATCACACCCCCATATAACTTGTGGAGAAGTGTTTTACTAAAAGAAGGGTAGTGTGGATATTGGAGGACAATTAATGTCTTACACCAATATAATTCTAGGATTACCTTGTTTTTATGGCTAACAATACAAGGAAAAAAAATTACTCCTGGCTCCTGAAACAATCTTGTTGGCCTAGCTTGGGTCATGTGCCCATTCCTGAACCAGCCATCAATAAGGAAAAAGATGCTTTGTTTAGGTGTAAGTCATGTCTTTCTGGCCTTCAAGGAGGTGGACTAGGAGAGGTCATTTTCACATGAGTCTCATGGAATGGTTTCCCAGAAAGTGTTTCTGTTGCCAAAAAGGTGAGATGGCACAGTGGGAAGGGAAAGGATGCTGGACATAAGACCTCCAAAGTATACCTTGAAACTTCCCACTTCTCTCCATCTTTGCTGCCATCACATTAGCCCAGGCTGTTAATCTTACTTGGACTTCATAGTAGTCTCCTAATTTGATCTCCTAGTTTGCTTTCTTGTCTCCTTACACTTCATTTCATTCTTCATGCAGTGACTAGGCCAATCTTTCTGAAACGTAAATCATTATTTGACTTCTCATTGCTCTTAGAATTATACCTGAACTCCTACATTGGCCTGAAAGACTTTGTATGGCTGATCCTTCTTATTCTAGCCTCATTTTATATCCTTTTAGTTCATTCACTATCTTCTAGTCCCACTGGCCTGTTCTTAGAGTGTGGAGACTTCCTCACTTAGGGTCTTTTACTCTCTTTCTAGGATATTCTTCCTCTAGTTCTTCATCTCAGCTCTTTTTTAGGTTTCAGCTAAGGTTATCCTTTCCTGTTCAGGATTGTTATAAGAAACTTTTCCTCCTTACACCTCTCTTCTTCTCCACCCTCCCTTTCAGTTTTCTGCCTATGACTGCTACTGGGGTAAGAAATAGGAGGCCCTCTTGGCCTTTAACCAAGCTGTATTAGCATTAAATATTTTAGTGGACTCCTGTTTCTTACTACTTAGAAAGGGATTTGTGGGTGGTGGGAGTAGGGGAATTTGAGTGTTTAATATTCCCAGATTAAAAAAAAATTTAAAAAAATATTCCCAGATTAATAATAGCTGTTTTTTTATTCCTGTGTCCACATCAGTTTTAGTTATTAGATTGGACCTTTTGATATTGTCCTTTTTGTACATGGAGTGTCATCAACTCTGATTTCATATGGCTCAACCTAGTATGTTAGAATGCTTTGATGTCTTAGAAGGCAGTTCTTCCTCATTGATCTATCAGGAGTTTTAGATACTGTTCATTTCACTTGTCAGATGGCTTTTGTAAACTGTGATAAAATATGCCTATTGAGATTGAATTGGAATTAGATTGAAATATGGATTAATTTGAGGAGAAATAGATATATAATACATCCAGAAACATGGCATGACTCTTTTCTTCAGGTCCTTCTTCTGTCTTTAATAAAGGTTTATAGTTTCCATATAGATTTTGTACATTTTGGGGGGTTTATTTCAGATTATTTTATATTATCATGCATGGTATTTTTTCTTTATTACACTTTGTAATTAGTTATTGTTGGAGTATAGGAACCTATTGATTTTGAGATTTTGATCTTGTATATATGGCTGCTAAACTGAATCCTTTATTGTTAGTTTATTGAGTTTTCTGACAATTCTTTTTTTTTAATGACCTTCTTTCTTTTTTTTTTAAGATTTTATTTATTTGAGAGAGAGAAAGAGAGAGAGACTGAGAGAGAGCATGAGAGGGGAGAAGGTCAGAGGGAGAAGCAGACTCCTCATGGAGCTGGGAGCCCAATGCAGGACTCGATCCCAGGACTCCGGGATCATGACCTGAGCTGAAGGCAGTCGCTTAACCAGCTGAGCCACCCAGGCACCCTTCTGACTAAATTCTTATAATGACTCCAGTAAATGATTCTTTTGTCTCTTCCTTTTCAGTGCTTTTACCTCTTGTTTGTTTTTCCTCTTGTTGCATCAGTTTTGAACACTCCTAAAATGTTGAATAAAAGTGGTAATAGAGGCAATCATTGTCTAGGGAGTGCTAATGGGAGTGCTGCTGTGTCACTACTAAGTATAATGCAAATATCCTCTATTAATTTAGTGTATCTCTTTCTCTGAGCTCACTAAGTTTTATCAGAAATGTATACTAACTTTTATCAAATGCATTTTTGGCATCTATTGAAATGAGTATTTCTTCCTCCCTCCAATTTATTCCTATAATGAATTACAATAATAAATTCCCTAATATTAAACTGTTTGGAATACTTAGTATGATATAGTATTCTTTTAGCATACTGTTGGATTTGATATAATTACCATTTCAATTTATATTTTCTGGGAGAGTATCCATTTCATGTTAGATTTTTAAATTTCTTGGGAGAAACTGTATTTCTTTCCTACATCGTCTTGTAAAGGTTTGTGCTTGATAGATACAATTTTATGCATTCTTTTTCTTTTTAATCTTTGATGTTGTGTTTTTAATCATATTTGCCACTTGAATGTTAGAAAGGAGTTGGATCAGGTGCTTTATTTGATCTCTTTATAGTTTCATAATTTTTTAAAAGTGGCTTCAGTAATTTAATACATACCTCTTAATTCTTTCGTAATTGAGAAAAATGTAATTGTGGTAAACAAAACAACAAAAAAATTACCATTTTAACCATTTAAGTGTACAGTTCAGTAGTGCTGAGTGTATTTACATTGTCATGCAACAGATCTCTAGAACTTTCTTTTTTTTTTTTTTTTAAAGATTTTATTTATTTATTTGACACAGAGAGAGAGATTACAAGTAGGCAGAGAGGCAGGCAGAGAGAGGAGGAAGCAGGCTCCCTGCGGAGCAGAGAGCCCGATGTGGGCCTCGATCCCAGGACCCTGAGATCATGACCTGAGCCGAAGGCAGAGGCTTTAACCCACTGAGCCACCCAGGCGCCCCTCTAGAACTTTCATCTTGCAAAATTGAAACTCCCCAGAAACTTAAACAACTCCCCATATACCTCTTTCTCCATCTCCTGGCAGCAACCATTTTACTTTCTGTTTCTATGAATTTGACTACGTTAGATGACTAATATAAATGGAATCATATAGTATCATTTTTTTGTGATTGACTTATCTTACTTAGAATGATGTCCGTAAGATTCATCCATGTTGTAGCATGTGGAACATTTCTTTCCTTTTTAATAAAGACTGAATAATCCTTTGTATATGCATACCACATTTTGTTTATTCATCCATTGATGTACATTTGGGTTGTTTCCACCTTTGGCTTTTGTACCTCTTTTTTTTTTTACACTTAATTCGTGTCTTTTAAATTTAAATTGGCTTATGGATGGAGATAGAAACTTAATCTTATATTTCTACGTGGTTAATCAGTTGATTTGGCTATTTCAGTCTATCCTTTCCCACTCTTTGAAGTACTACCTTTATTTCGTATATTCGGACAAGAGAACAGTAGATTATATCTGCTCATTATATACATCTTTGTGTGTGCTGCATTTGTATAATCTTAAGGCCCACGTACTGAAATTAGTTGTTTGTACTAAACAGTTTCCTGTGCTTTTTGACACATAGCTAACATCTGCAGGGTTTTATGGTTAACAAAGTAATTTTCCATACTTTTTGTTGAATATAGTCAGTGGCCTTTTGAAACAATCTCTTTTTCTCCTAATTCTAAAGCTCTAAACAGGCATGACTTCTTTCTTTCCTTTCTTCCCTCCCTCCCTTACAAATTTCTAATAAAGAAGTAAAGGTGCTTTTATGAAGAAGACAAGAGCAGTGACAACATCTATATGGTTTTCTTATTAATTTGTGATGTCATTAGTCTTAACTAGACTGTCTTTGGACTCGAACATCTCCATACATAGTTAGGGCAGGACTTATAAATTCTATGAATGTGTTTTAGCTCTTTCGTATTATTATTCCAGTGTTCTCTAGTTTTGTTTCAATGTTTTTGAAGTATATTTCAAATAAACTAGGAATAATGTAAAACTTAGATGTAGTTGCTTTTCAAGAAATGCCAGAGTGGAAGAGCTGCTATGAGACTCAAGCTAGATAAGTTTTAATTCCATTGGTGGGATGACACATCTTTTGAATCAAGCCTGTGATAGAGTATGCAGCCATGATACTAAACTGGTATTTTGTTTTGTTTTGTTTTCTTTCTAATTTTTTCTGTGTGGGAAGAATCTTAAGGGAGTTGCATTATATTTTTTCTATTTTTATTAAGTCATATAGTAAATGTAAACTGTAAAAATTAATATAGTAGAGGAAGATAAGGTATAATAGTTGAAAATCTCCCTTTTATATCCTAAGGTATAAATCTTAAGTTTATGTAATTTCATTCTTTTTCTTTGCATTTTCCACACATTTACCTACATGTATATTTATGTAAACAAATTCTTGTTTTGTATGAATGTGGTCATGGTAACACTACTTGGAAATTTTTTTAAGTAATAGTGTATCATACTCTTTCCATATAAATACGCATATAGTTTCTTGTTTCCTTTAATGGTTGGGGAGTATTCTCTTGTCAGGAATCATGACTTCCCTGGTTTTGTACAGTGTTTGTAGCGAGTGTTTTGGTTGTACCCAGTGTTCTGCCATTACAGATAATACTGCAGTGGACTCTCTTTGACATACATATGTTTGTGTATATGTTTCTGTATTTTGGTAGGATATGTTCCACTGGTGAAAGTGCTAGACCAAAGGTGAATATAATTCGCATTTTATTATATGTGTCAATACTATATTTTTTTAAACTACAGTGGTTTTGTAGCGGTTTAGTATGTTTCGGGATATGCTAGGTCAAATGTTAGCTTTCAGGTCCTGTTAATATCTATTTTCTCTGGGTGTTGCTCTTAGTTGACTGCTTTATCCATAAAGAGCCAGATGAAATATCACCTCTTCCCCAAAGTTGTTCATAACATTTAGCATATTGAGTAATTATATCTCAGTAACAAATATTTTATTTTTTAAAGATTTTATTTATTTGAGAGAGAGAGAGAGAGAGAGAGAGAGAGAGAGAGAGAGAGAGAGAGAAGGAGGAGGGGGAGGGGCAGAGCGAGAGGGAGAAGTAGATTCCCCACTGAGGGGGAGTCCGACATGGGGACATGGGGCTTGATCCCAGAACTCCAGGATCTAAGACCTGGGCTGAAGGCAGTCGCCTAACTGACTGAGCCACCCAGGTGCCTTCAAAACTAGTATTTTAGTAAGTGCTTACTATATACAAGGCACAGTTTGAATTGCTTTGTCTCATTTAATCCTCATATCAACTCTAAGAATTAGATAATATTACCCACATTTTATAGTTGACAAAAATCAAGACAAAGAATACCTTGCTCAAGGTCACAGTAAATGATGGAAATGGAATATAAATGGGCAGTCTCACATCAAAGTCTGTTTTCTTAACTCCTATAAACCACTGCCTTTCTTACTCTAATGGCCTCCCTAGTAGTTAATTAAGAAATATGTTCTGAATACATCATTAGAGATCACTAGCTCATTTCATTTTGTGTCTAGGTCCTCTTTACAGATCTGTATGAATGACATTTTTTTTTAAAGATTATTTATTTATTTATTTGACAGAGAGAGAAGGATTACAAGTAGGCAGAGAGGCAGGCAGAGAGAGAGGAGGAAGCAGGCTCCCCACTGAGCAGAGAGCCTGACACGGGGCTTGATCCCAGGACCCTGAGATCATAACCTGAGCTAAAGGCAGAGGCTTTAACCCACTGAGCCACTCAGGTGCCCCAGTGAATGACATTTTATTCTAATTACACATAAGTAGTAATCGTCCCAATATATTTAAGAGTTCATTAGAACACCAGATTGTAAAACTGTTCTCACCTCTCTCCCCCACCCCCAAAAGATTTTGTCAGAGTGTACCTAGTTAATGTTGTTCTGTTCTGTTATGTCTTATTGTTTCCCTAACCCCGTCTTGGGAAAAATCATGTGATTGATTTTGAGATGGCATTTTAATAGATTGTGAGTTAATAGTATAGTATTCTTTTTGTTGTTGTTGTTATTTGCCCAAGGGGTACAGGTCTGCGAATCATCAGGCTTACACCTTTTACAGCACTCACCATAGCACAAACCCTCCCCAATATAGTATAGTATTCTTAACCTTTTCTGGAACATCAAATCAAAATACATACCTTTAGATGATGTCTTTTATTGTAAGTTCTCAAAATGTAAAGTGGGATGAAGGCTGTGTTAGAACCTGCTTCATCTCTTAATTTATGCTGTCAAGTAAGTATGATATATAAACTGAACCTTTCAGAGCCTCACATAAAAATAATAACCTTCTTTTGGTAATGATCAGGTGAAATAATGTATGTGAAAACATCTGTAAACTGTTAGGGGTCTCCATAAAAGTTGTTAAAAGTGAAGGATTAAGGAAGAATGAAGAGCTTTTTGAAAGTGGAGTTATTGGTTTGGTTATTTAAAAATACAATTTAAAATCTATAATTTAGAAATTTCATTTTTTTCATTTTCCTTCCTAACTCCATGTTATTTATTTATTTATTTGTTTGTTTGTTTGTTTATTTTTGAGTTCACAGATTGCCAGTGAAACTCTTCAGCCTAATTATGCGTGTGGGTTAATTTATTTTGGATGGAGTCAATTCCTTCATAGGAAATGAGAGTCTGTAACAGAGATTCTACAAATGATAGTCACATGGGTTCGATGCCCTTTTAGGATAATATTCTGGACTCTTTATCTTTATGTGCTGCCAAAGCGAGCACAAATCTTTAGTATTTAAATAGAATGTGTTCTTTGATTCCCCAGAATTAAAAAACTTATAGTACTTTATCATACTGTTGTTAATAAAGAGGGATCGATAAGGGTAATGCAAAATTCAACATCCTTTCCTTACTCTTTTATCTCTTTCTGGGAATGGTGAAGCAAACCATATATCTGTGACTTCTCTGCTGTAACCTTAGCAGATGTTTCTGTGAGTCTAGATAAAATGGCAAAATATCAAAGCTAAGATTTGACTATGCTGTTTTCTAAATCTTGGAACCTTTCAAACACATCTCTAACTTGCTTTGTGGATTGTTTTTTCATTTGTACTTAATTTCTTTTTTTATTGTTGCCCCCGTATAACCATTACCTCACGGTCCAAGATCCTTTCCCTCATTTGACCCAATTTTCTGCTCCAACCCAAACTCCAGTTCCTGAGTTCTGTTGGCCAGATCCAAGTACTGGAATATGTTTTAAGTTGTGAATGTGCCTAAGTGTGTGGGAGGTCTTTTCATATGTGGAAGTTCTTACTTACTTTAGCCTTGTCCACAGATTCTCTTGTCTTTTATGCCAAAATAGAAAACACAAAAAAACAAAAAAAACACAAGAGTTTGGCATTTCAGCTTTTTGTCCTCCATGCATGAGCAACTTCGTTGTGTATTCCATGGAACCCAGAAGAGCAGCTTTGCTTGGCTGGAGAACCCATTTATTGGCTTAGGCAGCCTTCAGTGTTAAGGTTCATATATCTTAATCAAATAGTAGGGTCTTCCTGACTTCATTACCAGAAGCAGAAGTTTTTCTGAATATCTTAATCAAAGGGCAGTTAGGAATAAGGGTTAGATTCTACTTTCATTAAACCATAGGCATTGTAGTACTTGACAATTTCTGTGCCTGACATAAAATTAATGTTCCATTATGAAATAACCCATTGCCTTTGTATTTGTTTTCTAATGAATATTTCTCTTGGAAAAAAAAAGACGTTTATGGAAAGAGTTTGAAATCAAGTTGGGAAACTTGATTTTGAATTCTGCTTTAATACTATATGACTTTGGGAAAGTTACTGCTCAACCTCATTATTTTCATTCATATTGGGGCTAATGATTTTCTTCCTAAAGAATGGAAATAACCTATATATCTAAAACACTGTTTTACATGTTAGAGGTATTCATTAGATGTTTTCTTGGATTTAATTTTTACGTAAAATTCTTGAAAGAAATTGTCATTGTTCTTTTTCAGTCAGGAGTAGTTTTCTTTACCTTTTTTAGGTCATGAATTTTAGTTATTAGAGTCTGATGAAAACTGTGGACCTATTTTTCCCCAAAATGTACTTAAACATAGATACAGCATTTTGCATATTATTTTAAGAGGAGTTCTTGGGCGCCTGGGTGGCTCAGTGGGTTAAAGCCTCTGCTTTCGGCTCAGGTCATGATCTCAGGGTCCTGGGATCGAGGCCCGCATCGGGGGTCTCTGCTCAGCAGGGAGCCTGCTTCCCCCCTCTCTCTCTGCCTCTCTGCCTCCTTGTGATCTCTCTCCCGCTGTGAAATAAATAAATAAAATCTTAAAAAAAAAAAAAAGAGGAGTTCTTAAGGCGTAAGTCTGTGAACCATGAATTATGAACCTTAGGTGAAGAGTACTGAATTTCATCTTTTATCCATTGAGGAGTTCAGTGACCATCTGTACTTTTTATTACCTCTAAAATTAAAAATAAGCAACACTTTCCCTACCTCTGCCCCAGTAATCACACCAGTAGCTACAGAATTTTTCTTTCAGGGGTTGCCCCTATATAACCATTCAGAGAGGGTTTTTGTTTTGGTTTGGTTTGGTTTGGTTTTTGCATTAATAGATTAGAACATTTTAAATTACTATCACCTTTCCTCTTTTTCTTTTTGAAACCACTGGAATCTTGACTCAAAGAAAAAAACTCTTTGAGAGATAATTGGTTTTTATGTGTCCTTTTTTACTTCTAGAAGTATGAAGGATGTCTTATGGAATGATAACATGTACTTAATAAAAGTTTACAGCTTATTTCCTCATTACACGTTTAACAGCAAACCATAAAGCATTATTTTTATTTCTTCAGTCTTATTTTATAGTTATTGTCCTAACTTTTAAATATGGTGGATTGAGCACATTCCTTTAACTTCCTTTTTTCCCCAATGTTCTACTGATACTGTATAAGGACTGAATTAAACGACAGTGCTGAAAAGCAGGAACAGATGTTATTGTATTAGTCAAATTACCTTAAAGAGGAGCAAGAGAACCTCATTAGCTCTGTGACTTTATGTTTGTATGTGTGTGGGAAAGGAAGGGAGAAGATCAACCTAGGTGTGGATAAATCCAGATTCGAATGATGTCATCAATACTATTTCTCTCAACATTTTTAGTCTCTCTTTTCTTCTGTTTTAGCTTTATTTTTAGCCAGGCAATGATGGCTGCCAAAGGAAAGGGGGTTGGGATATTTTAGCCAGACCTAAGTTATGCAGCCACCCCTGTGGTGGTTGGGAAGAAATCACCTCCTAAATTACATGGATATTTTCCCCACTGACAAGAGGGATTATGTTACTAGAAAAAGGGGGAGGGGTGAAAGCATGTTGAGCAGTAAAATTACAGTTCACAGTCCACTACAGGTACCATCAGAGGACCAGAAATTTTGAAGAAGATAGAAAGTTCATGGGATCGGAATGACAGCAAAATCTCAGAAGAAATGGAACCCAAGATATCAGAGGTAAGCTCAGGTTTTCCTAGGGGAACCTCGAAAAGGCTCCAAGCTTGGAGTCAACAAATACAAAGAACAGTAGTGGGTGATTGGGTGGTAATCAAGAATTTTTAAAAAAATTATTTTCCAAAATGCTTTAGTTGGAACTCCTTCCTGCCCTCAGGCCTGAAGTCTAAGGACTGCCCCCTTAGGAAAGTAGACCAATAATTCAGTAGGACATCTGCTGAGGTGTTGGAACCTGAGAAGCAGAGCCACTAAAGCATGCTACTCCAGAGGAAAACAATTTGATAGTTCTCAGCGAGCTCGACTTCCTATGCAGGTGTCTTGCTTGGATGCCTTATTTATATGGCCTGCCTGCTTAAATAGTACTATTCTCCCTCTTAAGGGAGAAGCCGTGTGGGTAAACAAACTTGAACAATCTCAGAGAAAGCGCGCTTTGGCTTCCAGCATTCTCTAAAGTAATCTTTTCATTTGCCAATATAAACAGACAGGGATAATCAGACAGTTGAGGAGAATCAAGATGGAAGAGGGTTAAGTTGAATAAAAGAATAACTGACGTCAGATATAATTCAGAAGAAAACTTCAAAGAAAAACTGTAATTGGTTTTTCATTTAAGATTTAAGATCATGTTATAATCATTAATCATAGTTTCATTGAAAAAGGGGCAGAGAACCAGAAAAAAATTTGAAAATTATAAAGAAAAATT
The DNA here is from genome assembly GCA_002007465.1 of Ailurus styani. NCBI lineage: Eukaryota > Metazoa > Chordata > Mammalia > Carnivora > Ailuridae > Ailurus > Ailurus styani. The sequence continues at coordinate 7,973,762 of LNAC01000013.1, read as the reverse complement.
TTAATGGATGGGCTAAATAACAATTTAGCATGAAACAAGACGGAGTTGTTGGTTTGGAACTAAAGAGGAGAAAATCTCTGCGTATATGAAGCAAAAAAAGATCTGGAAAAATTGAGAGAAAATTAAAGAGATCCAGAAAATACATTGTATCACAAGTTTTCACATCCATAAACATGAGTTCTAGAGGCAGAGAACAGAACAGTGAGAAGGAGAAAAATAATGAAGGAAATAATTGAAGAAAATGCCATGAGCTGGAAGAAAGATTATGAATTTCAGATTGAAAGAGCCCATCTAATACCAAGCAGGATGAATGAAAAAAGATCTACATCTAGACACATCTGGTAAAATTTCAGAACTCTAAGGATAAAAAGAAAATCCCCAATTACTGCCACAGAGAGGGAATGAAGGATGAAAAATGAAATGACTGAGTTCCTAGCAACCTTGATGAATGCTTGAAGACAGTCAAACAGTACCTTCACATTTGGGGGAGAAGAAATTTGGACCTAAATTTTCTATACTAACCACACTACTTCTAGGAGGACAAGTACATTTTTTATCCTTGGAGAAACTGTGCACCTTATATGAAAATATTTGAGGTAATGTAGTACAATGAAAAATAACAGTCCAAGATAGAGGATATGGTGGTAGAGCAGTGTGGGTGGGAGGGAACTGGTAGTTACAGTGGCAGTCTTAGGCCTTCAGAAAGGACTGAAGAAACCTAGGAAAATTCAAGAGAGTTATCTGACTGGAATACTTGGACAACTCTCTTTCAGTGATGTCTAAATGATATAAAATTGTATTTCCTTTGGGTGATTAGTATTTACCTAGCAACATTATAAATGTATATAATTGATTTTTAGTTTTTAGAATCCACTTAGAAGATATATAAAATAGGTTTACTTAAGGTTATGGAGTGGAATGTATTATAAAACTTGACAACATAAAAAAAATAACTTATAAAATTAGTAGGAGTTGGGGTGCCTGGGTGGCTCAGTGGATTAAAGCCTCTGCCTTTGGCTCAGGTCATGATCTCAGGGTCCTGGGATTGAGCCCTGCATTGGGCTTCCTGCTCAGTGGGGGGCCTGCTTCCTCTTTCTTTGCCTGCCTCTCTGCCTACTTGTGACTCTTTCTCTGTCAAATAAATAAAATCTTTAAAAAAAATTAGTAGGAGATTGACGGCAATAGAGGAAGTGTCAGTGCTCATTTTGTTAGTGGACAGTCAATAGATAATATATAAAAATTGCTGAATTAGGAAACTGAAGTAAAACAGTATTAAAGTTAGGCTGGCAAAACAGTGTATTACCAATTAATTAGATGCGGGCAGGTCCAAAAAAGACCTATTGTTCATTTTGTGCCTTTGTGGCCTTTCAGTTTTGAAAAAATCTCACTTGTATGCCTCACATTTGTAACATTAAAAAGATTACAGAAGTTGCATCTACCTAGTTAGATAATAATGCCTTTATATGGTGACATTTAAGGGGTACATGGTTTTTAGAAACTGAGGTAGAAATAGAAGACACAGGGATTAATTCCAGGAAATTAGAAAGTTACATAGAATACTAATGTGGCTATTTTTATGTAGAATGCACAGTTATTTCTTGACTGGGATCTATTCCTGATTTTATATGTCAATTCCTGAATCCTTTCCATGATTCCTTTAAAAAAATATTTATTGTTAAAAATTTGGATATATGGGAAAATCTGGAGCCTTCTTCCTGCCAGTGACTCTTAATAAGATGACATTTTCTTTAATGTACTGAAGACCAGAATTAGAAGCCTGGTTTGTCTATAAGGAGGAAATCAGGTTGATCAAAGAAAGCCCCAGCTACTAAAGTCAGGATGTGTCTTCTGGAAGAACTGGAAGAAGGAAGATGGCAATAGAAATGGCCTCTTTTATCCTTCCAGAGATAGCGCTGGTATTATGTCCTTAGCCAGACAACATTTGTTGAATGAAAGAATTAATTTTGTTTGTTTTAGAATTCATTTTTATGCCATTTCAGCACAAGGTGGGTTAGCCTCCTGTTTATGCTGTATTATAGGTAAGATGTTTTTTGAAGCTTAGTTTTAGGAGTCTTGCACCAGAAATGATCTATGGGAAACAGATTTCTACTTGTATGTTTTGCAGATTTGATTTTAAAGAATATAAAATTTTATGGTATTATATGCCTTTAGGTATTGAAAGTGTAAACTGCAGAAGATTCTAAGATCTACTTAAATTGTACAGTTTTTTTAAGTAAGTTGGAGTGCTAAAAAATCAAGTTATGTAAATGTATACCTTTAAAATAATTATGAGAAATACTTTTTTTTAAAGATTTTATTTATTTGGTACACAGAGAGAGATCACAAGTAGGCAGAGAGGCAGGCAGAGAGAGAGGAGGAAGCACGGGGAGCCTAATGCTGGACTCGATCCCAGGACTCTGAGATCATGACCTGAGATGAAGGCAGAGGCTTTAACCCACTGAGTCACCCAGGCGCCCCTGAGAAATACTTTAAAAACTAATTGTTTTACTGGAAATTGTGAAATTTGTATAAGAGGGCAATGGTTTCCTTGATTTCCTTAAGCATACAAGAACATACTAAGTATAAAATTATGTTTGGCAGTTTAGTTATGCTTTTAAATAATCTGTAAGCTATTCAGTGTCTACTCTAAGCAATATCAACTGCCTTCATTGAGAGATATTGGTATGTGTGTGCTTTAAGAGTATGGGAGTTGATAGGCTTTCTAAAAATACTTGAATATGATAAGAAATTGGTGATAGAGGAATCGAAAGATATGAATGTGGGTTAAATTTTATTTCGTAAAGCCTGCTAATGAGATATCCATTACAGACATAAAAGTTGGTAAATACTACCTTCTGTTTTCTTATATCGTGTTATTTTTTGTTGGATGTTTCGTAGTAAAACTGGATATCTGAATTTTGTGGGGGAGGTTGAAGGTAATGGTAACAGGTAGTTGTGAGATAGCTTCATAAGAACCAGAGATATTTCAGTTACACAGAATCAGATCGGGGTGTGTGTGTGGGGGGGGGAGGTTGTGTTGGAATTCTGTCTGTATATACACTTTGGGAACTTTGGAAAGTCAGTTATGCTGAGATTCTTTTTATGTGAAGATCCTTAAAAATTTTTTATGGCCAGGATTAGGTTAGTGGAATAGAGAATGATACTCTGTAATTTTTGGCCTAGCCTTAGGTTTATAAAGAGAATTTAACATAATACATTTCTTAGGATATGGAGTTTTAAATCTGAATGAGTAGTCAGTCTTTTGATATTTGTAGTAATTGCTTGCTGACAAACCACTCAAGATTTTTTATGAATATATTAGGCTAAAAGTAGAGTGGTAACAGGCATGAGAAACTAGACTGATTAGAGCGTGCTGCCAGTGACCCCAAACCATCCAGGAACCAAAGGAGGAGAGCCAGTGACTGTATTAGAATTCCAAGATAACTTGGATAGTTTTTACACCCTAATTATTTTCCATGCCTTTGATACTATCTTAAGCATGTTACCTGGAGCTGTTTCTTCAGTCTCGTAGAGTAAGACAGTTGTCCTTCAGAAGGGTGGTAGAAATTGGTGACTATAAAAAGTTGGTTTTGGACTTAAATCTTTTCTTGTAATTTGTATTTTCATCCTCAGCCCCTCTTCTTTCTCTACCATTCTGCCTGTGTGATAGCTATGTGTGTGTTTGGGGGGGGAGGTTGTGTATGTAGTGTATTTCTTTTTGTTGGAGATACTTGTTGCTTTGGAGCAGAAGACAGCTACTGTGTTGCTGACCAAATTGAGAGTGCTGTACTATGAGTAGATTTAGCCTATTTGAAACAAAAATAACATTGAAATAACTAATTTCTTTTATATATGTGCTTTTTAAATTTTTATTTGAAAATGTACAGTACAGGCAAGTTTGGGGGGGTGAATGTGACCGAAAAACAATAAATATTTCATTAATTTTGTATACATAGAGCCTATTGTGAAATACTGGAAAAAGAATGAATTCATGGTGTGACCCATCCTGGGTAGAGATAACAAATGCAACTGTCCAATGGGCACACTGTTGTTGGAGACGTGAAAAGAGGGACGAGCTGCTTTGTTTCTTACTTTGCTTACTGTGTTACTTACATTTGGACAAGACTGTGCTTGTACTCCATTCTGTACATAGGACACATCTGGATGAAATATTTTGTTTAAATGTATTGATATTTTTCTCTCCTATTCGAAATAGAGTTTTGGGTTTTACTTATTAATTCAATTAAAGAAAAATGGAAAGGGACTATAAATCAGAGAGAAGAGAGAAAAAAATCATTGAAGATTTTGATTTGAAACTTTGTGGAGAAATAGGTTCCAAGTTTTTCTAGATTATAAACTCTTGGAGGTAGACTAACTTTATCAATCTGTATCCATTATGCAGTAGAAGGCCTGTCACCTAATAAGCACAAAAATATTTATATAAATGCATGATAAAAATTCTAATGATCTTTCCTAAAAGAGTTTGCTAGGGCTTTTTATAATATTAGCCTTGAGAAAAATTTTATTTATACAGTAAAATAAATTATTATAAAATAGTTCATACCTTTAGCTTCAATTTAGTATATACTACTGGATGGCCTTTGTATTATTTTGCTTAATGAGGTTATAATTTTAAATATTCTTACTTAGTCCATCATTACCTAAACCTTTCAGGTATTCCTGCACATATCCAGAAGCATGTCCAACTGTTAACATTTGGTATGGAGGTTCTAGTGACAGACTAATCATTCTTACTTAAAAATACTATTATCAAATTTGGCCCTGGGATGTATGTCAAGAAACTGAGATAGAAACTTTTTAGTGGTCTTTATGTTAATAAAAATTGCTTAATGTGTGGCTCTGTCTTCTTACTGTGTATTTGATTTTTATAATGATGGAAGGATTACTTTAGAATTTTATGCTTTAAAAATGAGTAATTTGAAATAAATATAGAAGGGAAACAAATATATCCAACAATATTTAGTTACTTTAGTGAGAAACATAGCCAAAGAATTCTGTATCTTTAGAAGACTAGATTCTGGCAGAAACTTCACCATTTACTCCTAAGTTAAAGAACCAATTAAACCTGAGTGAAATTTGTATTTTATCAGAAGTAGATGTAAAGAAATTTTTTAAAATTTTAGTTTCTTATTTTATTTATTTTTAAGTAGGCTCCACACCCAGTGTGGAGCCCAGTGCAGGGCTTGAACTCATAACCCTGAGATCAAGACCTGAGCCGAGATCAAGTTGGACACTTAATCGACTGAGCCACCCAGGTGCCTCCTTTTTAATTTTTTAAAAAGCTATTTTCCTCCTCATTTTTTTTCTCTTTTCTGAATATGTGTATATAGATAGAATCTGCATTGTTGTCATTTTCTCTTTCTTTCTTTCTTCCTTTCTTTCTTTCTTTGGTTAATAGCAATTGAAGTTCCTAATCTGTCAGGGAATGCATCTATGTGATTTATTTTGATAAGGGGCAGAAATTAGAGGAGGTGTAACTTTAATTTGAGATTCCTTGAAAAGTGGAAATGAGGAGGAACTAAGGATAAATCTAGATGCGTGTTTTAAAAACTGATGCTGATTTCTGATCTGGATTTTTTAAATAGATTTGTATCATTAATACTTAGTATTTCTATGGAAGCAGTCAGTTTCATTCACTGTCAAAATATAAATTCAGCTTCTTTTGAGTATGGTAGCATATAAATTTAAATAGATATATGTATCAAGAAAGGCACCATACAGTTATATTTAGGCACTGTAGTATGTGTGCCCTTGTTTTGGGCATGCTCATCACAGCATTATGAAACATTAGAGACAAAACAAATACTCATCAATAGGGAACTGATTAAATATAGTATAATTCCAGTGAAAATTTTAGCAGCTCTCAAAATCGAAGCGATAGACCTGCATTGCTAACCTGAAACAATTATCACGGTGTATTAGATTTTAAAAATGGGGATGCAAAATGTATACATGATATGCTTCCATTTGTATAAAAAGTAATCTAGGGCGCCTGGGTGGCTCAGTGGGTTAAAGCCTCTGCTTTCGGCCCAGGTCATGATCTCAGGGTCCTGGGATCGAGGCCCGCGTCGGGCTCTCTGCTCCGCAGGGAGCCTGCTTCCCCCTCTCTCTCTCTGCCTGCCTCTCTGCCTCCTTGTGATCTCTCTCCCGCTGTGAAATAAATAAATAAAATCTTTAAAAAAAAAAATAAATAAATAAAATAAAAAGTAATCTATACATCATGTATGTAGATTATTTCTAGAAGAATACACTAAATGTGTCTTTTAAGAGTAACTAAGAGGTAGATTTACTGTTCTCTTTATTTTCTTTAATACATGAATGTTTCCATGAACATGTATTACTTTCATTAACCATAGTTAATGAAAAAGAAAGTAAATAATGCTGGTAATGAAAAAAGTATCACTGTGCTGCATTAGACATCTAGAGTCCTCAGTTATTACTATGGCATGATTGATTCAGGAGAAGTATAAGGTAAAATCAGGGAGATAGTGTTATGTTTTTTTTTTTTTTTAATATTTTATTTATTTGTCAAAGAGAGAGTGAGAGGGAGAGAAAGGGTGAGTGAGCAGAAACAGGCTGTGGAAGCGGCAGAGAACGAACCAGGCTCCCTGCTGATAAGCAAGGAGCCCTGTGCAGGACTTGATCCCAGGACACTGGGATCTGAAGGCATACGCTTAACCAACTGAACCACCCAGTCATCCCAAGAGAGTGTTGTTTTAATAATGTTGCTTTCAGAAACTTGACCAGATTTTATTAGTCTTATAAGTTCTGTTTAATTCTTTAATATCTATATCTCATTTATGCTTGGTCCAGGTTATTTCACACTTGGGTTTCATATTTCTGCTAAAATATAACTAACAGGTAGAAAAAAAGAAAAGATATTAAAAAGTAAGATTACATTTCACACATTTTGAGAGGTGAAGCTGTTTATTTTTCTAGTAGTTTGCTTTTATGTACGTGGGTGAAATTGTTACATTTGTCCTACCACCAGTGATCTGTCCTTGTTTTGCTTGGGAATGTAGATATTGAAAAGAAACAAACAAAAAAAATTGATGTAGATAAACTCCTTTACAAGGAATTTTTTATTAAAAATAGTTTTATATGGGGGAACAAACATCAAACAAAGTGTACTTTAAGTCATACAAAATAACGTTGCTTGCTTGTCATCGACACATTTGTCCGTGTGTGTGTGTGTGTTTCGTTTTCTTACTCAAAACGAATAAGAAACCTTATTCCTTATTCAAAGAAACCAGTGCTGATCCTAAATTGCAATATTAGAAGATTTCCTTCATCCAGTCATGGTATTTATTGAGCTTCTTTTGTCCTTCCCCCTTTTTATGAGAGGCTTTTCTATTTACTTTGGACATTAGAATCTTATTTATAGTAAGTATTTTCTTTTATAATTTGTTATTTACATATGTTGGTTTGCATTTGTTTGCATAACTGTTCTATGTTAATTACTATGTGCTCTTTAATGTTTTTGCTGTTGGCAAAAAATGAAAGACCTTGTGCCACTGAAATCAGTTTAAGCAATTGGAAAAACAGGTTTTTTGTTTTGTCTTGTTTTTGTGTGTGTAGGTGAACTAGATGAGGTTGAACTAGAAGGTAGGTGGCTCATGTAGGTAGTATTAGGATTTTAAAGTTGATACATATGAATCTTTTTCACATCCTTTGCTGAGAGCATTTTATGCTGTAGCATAGGTCATCATATTAACAAAAAGGACCAGAAAATAAAATAAAAATAAATAACTGTTTTGCTTGTATAATTAAAAAATTACAGAAATTCTGAAATCTATATTCTGCTTGTTGTGTTGGGTATTTCTTTCTTTCTTTCCTTTTTTTTTTTTTTTTAAGATTTTATTTCTTTGACACAGAGAGACAGAGGGCGCACAAGTAGGCAGAGCAGGAGGGAGAGGGAGAAGCAGGCTCTCTGTGGAGCAGGGAGCCTGATGTGGGGCTTGATCCCAGGACCCTGGGGCTCGATCCCAGGACGCTGGGATCACGACCTGAGCGGAAGGCAGCTGCTTAACCAACCAAGCCATCCAGGTGCCCCATGTTGGGTATTTCTAATATCTTATTTCAGTGACTTAGTCACAGAAGAAATGTTTTTGTCATCAGAAATTATTCCTAGTGGTAGCAATAATTAGGATGCTTTACTGGATACCCAACAATTTCTATATTCATGGCATTTCTTGTTCAATCAACAAATGCTTTAAAGAAGATGTGGTATATATATACAATGGAATAGTATGCAGCCATCAAAAGAAATGAAATCTTGCCATTTGCAACGATGTGGATGGAACTAGAGGGTATTATGCTAAGCAAAATAAGTCAATCAGAGAAAGACAATTATCATATCTCTCTGATATGAGGAACTTGAGGGGCAGGGCTGGGTGTCGTTAGGGGTAGGGAGGGAAAAAATGAAACAAGATGGGATTGGGAAGGAGACAAACCATAAGAGACCCTTAGTCTCATGAAACAAACTGAGGGTTACTGGAGGGTGGGAGGGTAGGGATAGGGTAGATGGGTTATGGACATTGGGGAGGGTTTGTGCTATGGTGAGTGCTGTGAAAGGTGTAAGCCTGATGGTTCACAGACCTGTACTCCTGGGTCAAATAATAATTTAAAAAAACCCAAAAAACAAACAAAAACAAATGCTGAAGTGTCTGTTCTATGCCAGAGACCATGCTGGCCCTAGGTATATATTGGTGACAAAATGTCACCTGTTTTTATCAAGCTTCTGATCTGTAGGAGAGAGATAATAAATGGGTGTAAACATCCATAATCCTGGAGGAAAGCTGTAATCACATATTTTTTCATAAAAACTTAACAGTAATTATCTAAAAAGATAAGAGAAGCACCCTGTAATCTTAGAACAGAAGGGAAGGAGAAAGTAAATGTTTTAATTGACTTGAGGCATAAAAGGCCTGATTCCTTAGCAAATAAAGCTGGAAAGCCTATTGGTTTGTGGGAATAAAAGTGACCTAACGTAAGAGTTCTTTGAACTCAAACCTATCTTTGCTTGCTTATGTTTGAAGAAGGTTTGAGAAAGAAAAACCTTGTTATTGACTTCTCTTAATCTAAGGGTGAAGCAATTTGATGCATAGAAATAATTGACCTGGAAGAAAGGAAATAGTAAAAGCCATTTTGCTAGTTTCTCTTAAGCTATGTCTTAACAGTGGAAATTATCTTGTTTCAGAAACCTCCACAAATGCCAGGCATACATAGATGTAAACACTATATATGGCCTGAGGGAAAACATTATTCTTAATAGTATTTGTTTTCCATTAATTCCACATAGCTTTTGGAGTCATACTGCTCTGGGTTTGAATTCCAATTCTGCTGTAAAACTGTGCACACTCTCTGAGACTTGATTTCCTTATTTGTAAAATGAGGATAATATTACCCGGAGGAGGTATATTAGATAGTCCGCAGACTCTAGAGCCAACTGCTGGTTTCAAATCTTAGCTCCTCAACTTAATTAGCTTAGTTGGGAATAAGTTGAGTAAATTTCTTAACCCCTCTGTGCCTTAGTTTCTACATATGTAGAATGGAGATAATAGTTCCTACCTTTCTTTTGGATTATTGTGATAATTAAATGAGATAATACAGAGCATTTAAAATGGCATGTGGCATATAGTAAACATGATGCAATTCTTGATGTTATTTATTTTCAATTATTATCACTTAGGAGGGTTATTATAAGGGTTTAACAACATGTTTATTAACAAAAAAGCCTCATTTTTCCTGACACATTAAGGGTACCTTCTAAATATCAGATACTAAGTAGTAGGTAATTTTTCTCACTTAATATTCACATATTAAGAAATTTTATGGCTTAAGAAAGATGCTGTTAAGAAATTTTATGCCTTACTGACTGTACCTGGAATGGTTTCTAATATATAGAAGATAATTCCGTGTTGAATGAATGTTATACTATTTTATAGGTAAATAATCTGAGGCCCAAGAGAACTACAAAATCCTTTCTGAAACATGACATCATTTTGAGGAGACATTACTGGCAATGTCATTCACTTTCTCAGCTTAGATTTGGCCATATGTGTTATAATAACTCCCTCCTCCAATTTTTTTTCCTGTGTTTTTCCTGTCCTTTAAAAATTTAGGGCTCCTGGGTGGCTCAGTGGGTTAAAAGCCTCTGCTTTCGGCTCAGGTCATGATCTCAGCGTCCTGGGATCAAGGCCCGCATCGGGCTCTCTGCTCAGCAGGGAGCCTGCTTCCTCCTCTCCCTGTCTCTCTGCCTGCCTCTCTGCCTACTTGTAATCTCTCTCTCTGTGTCAAATAAATAAATAAATAAAATCTTAAAAAAAAAAAAATTTACTTTCTTCCATTAGGAAAATTTAGACCAGAAGAACTATTCACCTTAGAATTATAATTAGATTGGTTAATCAGTACATTGAGGAATCACTCCAGTTTTAGTTTGTGTGGTACTCCTGTACATGCACAGTTATTTTATTTCTGCCACAAAGCATAAAACATTGTTCCTTTCCCGTTGCATTTTTTCATATTCCAGATTACATAAGGAAGAAATTTGATAAAGTAACAAATTTTACTAAATTGAGGATCAGTTACAGTAGTGAATATAATATAAATTGGCTCTGCTGTCAGTAACCAACTTTATTTGCTATTTAACGATCCAGATACAGTGTTTCTGAATTTAATTTATCAAAAATGTTTTAGTCTCTTGTAGTATTTATGATAAGGGGGGAAAGGGGCATTCCTTTGGTTAGTAAATGAAGTTAAAGACATTCTTAGAAAATGAATATAACCATGTGTTGTCTTGCTTCAGTACTTTAAGTCAGTTGAATGTTGATCTCATTCTCTTAGGTATTTCCAGAGTAGTTTCTAGAATACCAGTTTGCTATTTAAAAAAATCTACATTAAGAATTATTTTTGACACCCTTAAGTCAGCACCTGTAATGTATATGTTATGTGATACATTTGCCTGATGTAGGAAATTCCTAATTTGGTATTACCTTGCCGCCTCCTTTGCGTATTTAATACAGCCATTAATCTCACTACAAGGCTTTACTAAGGATAAATTGCTACGTAACCCACTTCAACCTCTTTTGTTCAACCAGGAAGCCAGACGTGCTTAAATAGCTTTTAAAAAAATGTATGATTATTTCTTTTTTTGCAATTTTAAGATTTTAAAATTTGGTATGGTAAAATGGGGGACTTTATTTATTTTGTCTGTTGAAATTACTTGACAGAAGTTTGCTTTGGAATAGAGCTTCTGTATCTTTAAAAAATACACAGTGAGTCACCCCCTGCTCTTTTGGTAGATGCCTGGCTAGTGAACAGCTAAGCTGCTTTAGGCATGTAATAGAACATTCCATTTCCTGTTCCCTTGCTGACACAGAGGAGTGTTCCTGCTGGCAATGATCTAATCATAGTGCAGTAAGAAACATGGCAGTTTGATAAAACATGGTGGAGACAGCGGCTGAAATGGAAGCATATGTTCTAGAAGACATTCTTGAGGTAGGGCTAGGTTTGTAAATGAAATGGAAGTTGAAATCTAAACAAAGAAATCTTATCTGCCGGAATTATTTTACAGATGAATAGATTAGAGGAGAGAGCAAAGAGAGAGCATAAAAGCAAGATATGGTCAGACCTGATTCCTTGTGAGAATGTGCCAGTCGGGTTCACATGATTACTAAACAAGTCTAGAATTATTTTGTTTGAATTTCATGTTTTGTAAATTGTAAATATATGTTTGATAGGAAAAAAAAAAAGAAAGGGCCTCGGAATTAGTAAAAAACGTTGGCTGGTGGTGACCTTTAGATTAACTCATTAGAAGGTGGGGTCTACAAAGCAGCTTTCAGTAGGTTTAGTGTCATATGTCTTAGAATTCATTTACATATTTAAACCCAAAGCTCTGTTTGCTGTTAACTATTAAGAACAGCTGATTATTTTAGTTTCTAGAGTAAAATTAAGCATATATATCAATCTGATTGCTTAATTTAGCTGGTACATTCTGGTTCTGGATTTTTCATGTGACTTTGGCATTTTAAAATAAATTACTAAGTTAAAAAATAAAAAACCCTAAAATTTAAGGCATTAATGCTTGAGAGCTCACAATAAAAATCTGCATTTTGAGTCATGAGAATTTTAAATTAATTTTCTTTTTTTCCTTGGTTGTGTCAATTTTCTAAGAACCTATTTGAGTATATAAATCAGTTCCAGGAAATACATGTCAAAGTGAAACTATAATGGGCTTTGGCCTTGGTTGTAGTATAACTATCAAACATTTGTATTTGTAGGTATAGATATATTTAATGCCCATTTTTAAATCTATGGATGTGTAGAGTTTTTTCCTCCCTCGTTAAGGAAAAAAAACTGGCTAATTAAGATAAAAAGGCTCATGATGGTGAGTGGTATTCCTAATACTTACACTGTTAAGACAATTTATTAAATATTTCACTATCTTCAGGAAGAGATTGTATTATGGGGAGAGGGCTTGGGAAAATAGGCTGCACAGGGAAGCTAGGCGGGGTTAGCAGGAGAAAAAAGCCTATGCGCATTATAAAGTGCTGCATGATCAATGAGCATTTTCTGGAGTCCCTCAGTGTGTGCTTGGAGCTGACATTGCAGCAAGTCTCCTGGTTGTTCTGCAGAATGAAAACTGATTCCATTGTATTATCTTGCTCCTTGCAGGCACCTGCCAACATACTCTTTCCTCCTTTCCTAAGAGCTTATTGTCTGAGTTGAATCCTCTGGTTAATTTCCATTCTTTTCTCTCTCTCTTTCTGTCTCTTTTTAAACTTTGATACTGTTGAGTTTTCTTTAATTTTTTTTATACTACTGAGTTTTCTTAGAAATGGCATGAATTACCTACTTAGAAATAGTGATACCTACTTTCATGAAGGAACTTCAGTAATTAGGAGTGGTCACATGACTTAGTCATTCAGTTTAAGCAAGTCTGATTAGATTATAAAGTTCTAGTGGTACATTTTATTGTGCTTTTTAATTTTTGTGTGGATTTTAAAGACAGTACTTTACAGATTATAATAAACCTATTTGATGTTTTCTTTAGCCATTTGAAATTTCAGTATATAACAGATTTTACAAGTCTTATTTATTGTCTGGGAAAAACCCACTCAAGTGTAATTTTGTGCGTTTTATAGGTTTTTGTAATACTGGCTCAGAAATTGGCTTTTCATTATTTCCACTAAAATTGTTTAATGTTATGTTTTTATATTACACAATTTGTTCATATTACTAGTTATTAAAATAACCTCTAACTTTAATTGTTTTTCTAATTTTCAGTCTCAGTTTGTTTCCCATATACCTGTTGCATTAAACCATGCTGAGTAGTTTTCTCTTTATTTATATTATTTAATTCAACTATTTGTCAGTAATTGGCAGACTAAATGAGAAAAATTACCAAGTAGTAATAAAATATGCTTCTTTTCCAAAATTAGTAGTCATAATGACCTAAGAGAATAAACTTGTTAGCTCTGGAGCTAAGTACTTCCTATTGCAAGTGAATAGCATTTTACACTACAAGCTTTCCAGAAAATTATTTTGTCTTCTTTTGAAAGGTGTTAAGTGCTTGTATAAATGTCCAGTAGTGAATAATGATGTTTGTCTATATACCACAGTGACAGTTTTATTATTATACCTAATATTGAGCTATTTTAAGTTTGTCACCATAATGTTCATCTTTGTGACTTTATTGAACATCTGGAATTTTATGTAGATTTCTGTTTACTTACGTTAAACATTGGACCCCTTCTATTCTTTTCTGTCTTCAAGTAGAATGTGGTCATTTGAATCATTAATTTCTTGAAGGTGCTTTTATTAAATCTTAGTAAAAAGAAAAAAATCAGTATAAGCGAATATAGTGCAGATTCTCATAATGCTTTAGTTTACCTTTTAAATTGGAATTGTTTATTATATAAACCCATATGCATTTAACTTGAATTTTTAAGTGAGCTTCAAAATCTTAAGTAAAATATTGTAAGTTTATGAAACTTATAATCAAACTGGAAAAGGTTGTTTTCAACTTAATATCATTGCTTTTCAACTGCCCAAGATAATGGATTAAATTGAATATCTTCTTTATTTAAATTATCCAAATAATCTAGTCAGTAATTTTCTTTTCCAAACCAAAGTTTTTGTGTTGTTTTTGTTCACCTTAACTAATACTTGGGAAAGTAGCCAAATACAGATGATAGAAAGGGCTTAGGAGTCTATATAAATCTTTTTTTAATTCTCTCTTTTTTTTAAATTCGTTGATGTTATTTTTGCTAAGACAGGATTATAATCTTAGAATTTTGATGCTTTTCCTATAGGTCATATGTAATAATGGATCTTAGTACTTAGATCAATGAGAAGATAACAGTCCTCCAAACTTCTTTTGTATGTTCCCAGTTTGTGTGACCAATACTGTATATATAAGCTGGAGCGGTTTGTGTATAAGCTCTTTATATGAAAACATGAATCATATGAGAGGTCATTTCAGGAACTTGATTATATATATTCTAGTTTTATTGTTTATAATTGAACCACTTTTAATAGTTAAGAATTATTTTACAAATGAGAAAATTTAACAAATTATTTTAATGTTAATTAAATTCAGAATTTTAAAAAAAGTAGCAATTTTATGAAAATAAGAATACCAGTCTTGTTCCTTCATCAGACCAAAGTCATGGTTTCTAGCTTCATCTGTACTTGATTTTATAGGTTGTATTTAAACTAAAAGCCCCGACTCTATTTGTTTCTTGAAGAAAAATCCAGTGGATTGAGAATTTGGCCGAACCCTTTAAGGTAGAACTAAATTAAGGGTCACATTTAAACATAAGAAGTAGGGCGCTTGGGTGGCTCAGTGGGTTAAAGCCTCTGCTTTCGGGTCAGGTCATGATCTCAGGGTCCTGGGATCGAGGCAAGCATTGGGCTCCCTACTCAGCAGGGATCCTGCTTCCCCCTCTCTCTGCCTGCCTCTCTGCCTACTTGTGATCTCTCTCTCTCTCTCTCTGTGTCAAATAAATAAGTAAAATCTTTAAAAAAAAACATAGGAAGTAGATTTATTATGAAACCATTTCTTCCTCTGTATTTATCATGACATCAGAGGGTTTTTTGCTTTTGTTTTTGTTTTTAAATAAGATTGAAAGAGTCGCAGGGAAGTTGTTTCCTTTTGATGTGTCAACATGATGGGCTAATGGTAAATAGTGCATTTTAGTTCAAACAGGGGTAATCCACTTTCTATTTACCATGAAAATTATTTTTGGTAATGATATATCTCCATGAAGTAGACTCTTTGAACAGGTACTTGCTATATATCTTTTTATTCTATAGAATATATTAGTTTGTGTGATACACATCATTTATATATTGTATCAGGAAGTCTTCAGTGGATTTCTAAAGTTCTATATTTAGTATAACCATGGTAACATTTCACAAGGAAGAATTGGAGTAACTCTTAGAACATAAGTATAAGTTGATCTAGAGACAGAAATGTTTAGTTAAATATGTAAATTTTTGAATTGATGTAAGTAACATTTTCCATTCATTAAGAGGTTTTGGAAAGATTAGACATGTTGAACAGATTGAATCTTATAACTTCACTTCAGTATTTATTGAGTACTTTAGTCCAGTTAATTTGGCTTCACAAACAAAAAGTACTGCCATTGGTGTTTAAATATTCTTGAATTCAGGATGCATTCAATTGTGTATTTCAATACTAATATTTTACTTCATTTGTTCATTTGAATAATTTGAAACCCATGTTTTCAGCATTCTGAATTTTTCAATAAGCATTTCCTTTATCTAAGCTCATATTTTCCTTTATTTAAGCACCTGTAGGTTATCTTATTTATGCTTATCTGTGTAATTATTAGGCATATTTGTGAATGTTGGGCTATCCAGAAAGTCTCCTGGATCCTGTTTTCTTTTTTTTGTCCTTAAAGATTTTTCTATTGCCATTTAAATCAGTATGTTGTGTACATGTGGTTGTGTGAATACATGTAACACACCCATATATATGCTTGCATAAATTGTGTTTATCTTGGAGGGAGGGGCAGAAGTTGCAACATTGCTTTCATACACCAACTTTGGGGGAAGGATGGGGGAATAAGATGCACATATATTAGTTTATAATCCCTGTAAAGAAGACTAATGTTTTAGTAGAGTATGAAAGCTCCAGACAGCTTGCAAAAATATAGTGTAACTAGAAGTCTGTGAATTAATGTGTTACTCTCATATGAGAGTGAGGGGAGGATTGTCCTGATGCTACTAGTCCCATGTTAATCCATCATAGTGCAGTGGTTAATGAATGCATGCTGTGGTGTGTGAATTAGGGAAGATCTACATCATGTATTATCTGTTTTATTTTTTTTAAAGGTAGATTTTCTTTTCTTTTTTTTTAAAGATTTATTTATTTATTTATTTATTTATTTGACACAGGGAGAGATCAGATCACAAGTAGACAGTAGACGGAGAGGCAGGCAGAGAGAGGAGGAAGCAGGCTCCCCGCTGAGCAGGGAGCCAGATACAGGCCTCGATCCCAGGACCCTGAGATCATGACCTGAGCTGAAGGCAGAGGCTTTAACCCACCAAGCCACCCAGGCGCCCATGTATTATCTGCATATAAATGCAAAAACATTGGCACTTTCCTGGTTCTGCATTGATAGGGGTCCTTGTTCCAACACTTGACTAAAGAACTCATTCTGATAGGAAATGAATTGGTCACTGCAGAGTTGGTGAGCATCAAAAGTTGTGCTGAACCACTGATACTTGGTTTATATAGCTTCCAGATTTTCAAAGACAAAGGCCTTTCAGGAGGTGTTCATAAACGTTAAATATCCATCAGATAACTTTTGGCTTAATGAATGGTTAGATCAATATTAGTCATTAATTTGGTCTTGAATAGATTCAGACTTCTAACTAGCTGGTTATAGATGGATATATTTTGCACATTGGATGCCCACATAGTTTTACGGTGGCAGTAGTAATTGAGCACATTAGTTACTATTTATTCAAATTTTTTAAGTTGTTATACAGAAGGACTATGCCAAGTCTCCATAAGCATTGTTTTATTTAATCCTCTGAATGACTCTCTGAAGAGGTAGGTATCCATTTCCTAGAATGTTTATAAGGAATAAATGAGATTATTGATATAAACATTTAGCACAGCACTTAGCACAGAGTTAATACTTGATTGTTAGCTGTTTTTTAAAAAAAGTGATGATAACCATAACCCTCATATACTATTTTATATTAGTATCATCCCCCATTTGACAGACCAAGAAAACTTTAGCTTCAGAGATGATTAGAGTAGCAGTTCTCAAATTTTTTGATCTCAGGACTCTTTTACACAGTTAAAAATAATTGGGGACTCATTAGGATCTTTGTTTATGAGAGTTATATTTATCAATAATTATATTAGAAATTAAAATTAAGAAAATCTAAAAACATTAATATTTATTCATTAAAAATTAATATAATACATGTTAACATTTTTATAAAAAATAACTTCTGAAAGAAAAGAAAACTGAGAAGAGTTGCATTTTTACAACTATTTCTGAAGTCTGGCTTGATAGAAGATAACTAGATGCACATTTGCTTTTATATTTGATTTATTGTAATACATTATTTTGGAGGAAATCTAAGAAGAAAATCTGATCTTACACTTATATGAGGATAAAAAAGGAAGAATATTTTAATAATCCTTTCAGATAATTATGGATATTCTTCTTTGATATTACTGCTAAAACTATACAAATGCTAATTTCCTAGCGGTTAGTTGCAGTGCAGAATATTAAAAAAACATCAGGGAATTTTCTGAACTTTGTTAGACTAAAATCCACTGATTTAGTGCACATTTTGAATGGATCTTGTACTCATGCATGAGTATGTAACATCATACATTGGTCATTTGGAAAATGATTTCTAATAAACTTACTGACTTCCAAATTTCATTTCATTTCTACAGTGTAGAATTAACATTTCATTTGCTACATTTCATTCTACAGTGTAAAAAGAAAACCCATATTTGCTAATATCACCACTTACCTTACAAAAGTCAAAAACTGGGAAGCTGTCACATTCACAATGTTGGGGTAAATTTTCCAGAATTCTAATTTTTGCTTGAAAGCTTGAATTTATTACTAATGACAAAGAAAGTGAGTTCTTTTCCTTGAAATGACAGGCTCACTACATTCTTTTTGAGAAAATGTCTGCCAAATAAATATGAATAACTAGTCTGTCTCAAGTAAAAATGGTATTCCATGAAAAAAAGCTGTTGGTTTAGCTCACATTTACACAAGTGTTTGTCTTGAGATAACCACTGTATATAGGTATGTAGTGGAAATGTTTTCCATTTTGTCACAATATTAAAATGTCATATATTCAAGGTGGGAAATCTAAAAAATTAATTCTTTTTACTGCTTCATAATGGGAACTGTCTTTCTCTCCTGCTGCCCCCCCCCATTTTAAATTATGAGTGCATGGCAGAAAAGAATATGGTTGGTACCATGGCCTTGATTCATGTTCAGGAGCCAGCAGTTTTACTCACCATTATTTTTATATCATCAGTGCAAATGTCAACACAGTAAGACAGGCAGATAACATCTTAGTATTATAAGAAAAATTTTGACCTCACAGATGCTCTGGAAAAGTCAGGGATCCCCAGCGATATTGTAGACCACACTTGTGTAATTACTGTTTTACAGTATATTGCCTTGGTTCACCATCAGTAAGAACATAAAACTAAGATTTAAGTCTGTTTGATTCAAATGTTTTCTTTTACCATTTTAACAAATTTCTTAATTCATCCATAGCCCCACCTTCTTTAATCTCTTTTGACACTCCCTCTAGGATTTCTCTACCCTTCAACTATAATAAAGCAGGATTAAGAAGTGGGAATAACTTTGTGTGGAAATTTAATTAATTGCTTAACATTTTAAGTCCTAGGTTAGTCATTCAGAATTTATGAAAAATGAGTTTGAAGACTCCTAAGTGAAGTTGAGTGAAGGGAGAGGCTAGAAAAAAGTAGAAAATGGGGAGGGAAAAATAATGAAACAAGATGGGATGGGGACGGAGACAAACCATAAGAGACTCTT
Source organism: Ailurus styani (assembly GCA_002007465.1). Classification (NCBI taxonomy): domain Eukaryota; kingdom Metazoa; phylum Chordata; class Mammalia; order Carnivora; family Ailuridae; genus Ailurus; species Ailurus styani. The sequence continues at coordinate 7,954,659 of LNAC01000013.1, read as the reverse complement.
AATCTCACAGAACAAACTGAGGGTTACTGGAGGGTGGGAGGGTAGGGATAGGGTGGATGGGTTATGGACATTGGGGAGGGTTTGTGCTATGGTAAATGCTGTGAAAGGCGTAAGCCTGATGATTCGCAGACCTGTACCCCTGGGGCAAATAATAATAATAAAAATAAATTTTTTTTTAATTAATAAAAATAAATTTTAAAAAAAGTAGAAAATGGTTTTGCTTGTAGAATAACATTCAATAGTAACACTTGATTTTGAAAAGACAATTATTAAAAACTGAAATGGATTTGTAAATTCTCTCATGTCTTGTTATGATTCTACTGAATAATTAGGAAAGCAGTTCATAAACTTATTTGAATACTCATATTTTAGCAAATGAAACAAATGTATGAAGTAGTTGTCAAATTCGAATTTTTTTTTTTAAAGATTTATTTATTTGAGAGACTGAGAGAATGTGAGAGCAGGGGGAGAGGCAGAGGGGAAGCAGACTCTCCCCTGAGCGGGGAGTCAATGCTGGGTTCTGTCTCCCAACCAGAGAAAGAGTATGACCTGAGTCAAAACACAAGAGTCCGAGGCTCAACCAACTGAGCCACCCAGGCACCCCTTGAATATTTTTCATTTTAAAGGCTATTGGCTGCTTTTCTGCGTCCTATGACAGGTGCCAGCTGGTTTTCAGCCAGTCTAGAGAAGTTTTTTCTGTGGGACTAGTGCTTTTTTATATTGTCCGTGAAAATGAAAAATAAGATTCAGATAATGTGTATCTTGATTATCCAAAAGCTAAGCCGTTTGTTTCAAATTCCTTTGCAAAATTATATTATTTAAAATCTAATTTATACTTTTGTATTTATATAAACATGTATATTTTGTATGTGCATTTTGGCACAGTTTAAATTGGCATTGAAATCGTGTTCCCATAGGAAATGAGGAGTGTCAATAACATCTGTACATCTCTTGTTTTTTCCACTTCTCAGATGCTAATAACTCTTCTCCCTACTTCCAAATTCTAAAGGATTGTTGAGATGAGAAACAGTGTTGAGCCAGTGTTAAATGGCTTGTTGGTTTTCTCTGCTGTCTTAATTTTTGTTTAGTTTCTGACCTTTTATGATTTAGCCTCTTTGAGTTTGGATGCCTGCTGCCCACTTAATTTGATTTTTTTTTTTTTTTCCCTCCTACAGATGTCTAGATTCTGATCCTCTACTTGATGTTTGGGTGTTGTGGTCAACCTGACTCTTTGATTTCACACAGATATTCTCATTTGTTGGCTTTCTCATTCCTCTAAGCTAGTGTTTATCCTTACCTAGTTCTAACCTTGAATTTGTCCTGTTGCCACTTCCCCAGTCCTTGTCACATGTTCTGCATTTTTAATTTATGCCCTGTCATCATAACAAAGACCAGTATATATTTATGTGAACTGTTTAAGCAAATTTGAGAAGTAGAGTTTCTAAATTCTTACATTTCATGAGAAAATGCTGGTTAGGATTTTCCAAAAACATATTGGTGTTTAAGTGTTCACAGATATTGAAGTTTTCCTTCTTAATATTTTGTCACATTTCTATAATATTTTGTTATCTTCTCAAAATATTTTCTCAGTTTCTCTTTCTTGTTCTTAGTTTTCTCTGTGAAATAAAGTAAATGGAGACAACAGTGGGTAGAAAGTCGCTCTCCTATAAAACTGTACCCATTTAAAGAACCAAAATATTAAGATTAAGCCCCACATATGTCATTTAAAAATATCTTGGCAGGTGAATCATCATTTTATAAATATTTTATGAATTATAAATATAAATCTTTTCTAAAGTGAGTGAGTGCTGTAATTATGTTGACCTTGATTTTTAAGTATTTTTAAATTATACTTAATGGGGTTTTTCATTGTCTTGAGTTTATAGTGTTACCACCCTATGATTTTCTGTGAGTAGTTTTATTCTTCTTGGTGTCTCTAGTAACTTAGCCTTGTATATTGAACACTTAAGTGGTTGTTCCTCATTTTAATTTGAGGTATTCTTGTATAGGGAAGGAGCCACCTATCTTTTTCCCTTTAGAAGTTCTTTGAACTCTTAACCTTGCTTAGGTGTATACTGTACATGGAATAAGGAGGAAGAAAAAGTTATTCATACTACTCAAATGAACCCAGGTGATCAGTAGGTTATAGTTTTATGGTATATAATCTTTGTGTGTTATTTGAAATATTTTTTTTATTCTTGATTTTCTTATTCTCTAAAGTTAAGTTTTACCATATAGATTCTCTACAGTCCCTTCTAGATGTAAACAAGTCTATAACTAGTCCTCTTAAAGTATTGGATTTAATAACTTCCAAACAAGTTCGAGGTAACAGTCCCATATATTTAAAAAGCTTTATAATCTGTTTTACTGCTTTATTTCACATTAAAGAACAAAATCCAAATGCATTTTTGCACTTGATCTATTATTTGACTTCTTTCTACCCACCCATCCTTATCTTTACCATATTTTTTCTGAACTGCTTCCCTTTACATTGTATTCTAATATTCTATTACTGCTCACATTGTTTACTGGCTACCCTCTTCACTATCTATTCATTCTTCAGTGTTCTACTCTTTTCCTAAGGTTCCCTCTCCCTAGTCTCCCTTTCAAGTTCATTATGTCCCATCGTTTAGTGTTCTTGAGACTGTGTACATTTAAAATATTATATGGTCTCTTTTATGTCCTTGGGTAAATGGAAATTCTCTAATATGGCTACCTTGGCTCTTGTTAAATTTTAAAAAAATTATTTTTGCCTCTGTGTAAAAGATAATTGATCCTGCAAAAGAATTTGAAATAGCTTATAAGAGTTTATACTCTAAAAGTACAAACAGCAAAATTTGTAAATTAAGACCAGAGATAAAAGTAGTGTATAGAAATGCATAAACAGTATGCAATTGCTAAACTTAGATCAAATTAGCTAGCTATCAGAGCTAAATTAGAAATTTGATGAATTTTGAGGTTTGGATTATCCATAAGTTCCACAGGCATACTGGATGATCTGGAAAACCGATATGTTTTGTGCACTTTAGGTCTCAAATAATTTCTATTTGGGCCCCCGTAATGGAGCTACTTCATGTTATAGTAAATAATGTCTTCAGCATTACAAATATAGACAAGCTTCATATTGTTTCTATAGAATGTAAGCCTAGGATTTATGATAAAAAGCAATTGGGTTTAAAAAAAAATGTAGTCTTGAGTACTCAGTTTTCTGATGGTCTGGTTTGTTCCAAGGATAAAATGTAGAACATCGGGAGCAGAGGTTGTAGACAGGTGGGTTCTTGGCCAAATCAAACTTTGAAGTATGTTTTGCATAACTGACATAAGGTTGGCCCACAACATGACCATTTATTTACATTTACTTTAATTTCTTTCAGCACTGTAGTATTTTGTTTTTATTTTTATTTTGGTTTTATATCTGATTGAGATGTTCTCTTCTATTACTAATTTGCAACAATTTTTATTATTTTCCTTCTTTATTCTGTTATTATATAAATTAACTTTTAGATTTTAAGCCAGCTTTGTATTCGTGGGATAAACTCCATTGTGGCCTTCATATATGACCCCTTTTTGGATATGGCTAGGTTTGATTTACTTGTGTGTTGTTAAGGATTATTGTTTTTCACAAGTTGTAGTGTTCTTTAGTTTCCTTTTTTAAATAAAACTTTTGGCCATTTTTTTTGTGTCAGAAAGATGTAGCCTTATAAAGTGACTGGGAGTGTATCTTTCTGTTCTGTTTTCTAAAAGCTTGTGTATAAATGAATATTTGATTGAATTGACCAGTGAAGTAATCTGCAATCAGTGTTTTGTTTGTGGGAACATTGTTAACTAAGAATTCAGTTTCTTCGATAGATATATAGAGAGCTATTTAGCTTTTTTCTCTGTCAGTTTTGATAATTTGTAAGTCTTGTAAGGAACCTATTTCAATCTAAGTTGTTGAATTCATTAAGAGTTGTTTGTAATAATAGTCTTGTATCCTTTAAAATGATGGTAGGAGCTATTCTTCTTTCAGTTCTGGTTCTGGTAATTTACATTTTCTCTTTTTTTCTTGCATAGTTTAATATGAAATTTGTCAATTTAATTTTTGGTAAATTTTAAGTTTCATTTCATGTCATCAGTTTTTCTGTTCATTTTCTATTTCATTAATTTCTGCTCTTAGATTTCCTCCTTTGTACTTTCTTTGTATTTAATTTGTTCTTCTTACTCTAGTCACTTTTAGTAGAAGCCTAGATTAGTGTTTTTAATGTTTGTTCTTTTCTACTGTGAGTATTAAAAGCTATGTCTTTTATGCACTGCTGTAGTTATATGTATACTACAAATTTTGAAGTGTTGTATTTTCATTATCATTTACTTCTAAATGTTGTATAATTTCCCTTGTGATTTCCTTTTTGACTTAGTCTGCCTTTCACACCTGGGGTTTCATGGGCAAATTAAGCTCTAATTCTTAAGACATCTTTCTTTCCTGTGCATGTAGAATAGTACTGATTATATATCATTCTTGGGAGAATTGAGAAAATAGTTACTCAAGTCATTTGTGATTCATATGAGGAACTCTTCTTGAGAAAGGTTCTGTGAGTTATTAAAAATGGCCTATTTCATTTGTAATATTTTGGGATGCTACAGGTTTCCAATTTAATTATGTGTGGTAAGAAAATATAGTTTGCTTTCACTTTTAAAAAATGTACTGAAACTTGTTTCATTGTCCAACATATGGTCCATTTGATGAATGTTCCATGCACACTTAAAAAGAGCATGTTTTCTGTAGTTGTTGGGTGAGTATTCCATAAACGTCAGTTAGATTATGTTAGTTAATAATGTTCAGCCCTCTCATATCCTTACTGATACTCGTTGTATTTGTTCTATCAATTACTGAGAAACAGGTTTTGAAATGTTCATCTATAATTGTGGAGTAGCTCATTTTTTCTTTTTGATCTATCAGTTTTTGCTTCATGTATTTTGGAGTTGTGTTATGAGGTATATAAACATTTAGGATTATTATATCTTCTTGCTAAATTGATCCTTTTATGTAATTAAATGTTCCTCTTTATCTTTGTTAGTACTCCTGGTTTTGTCTGGATTCTGCTTTGTCTGATATTAATAATAGCTTTATCAGCTTTGAAACAACTGTTTTCATAGTATATCTTTCTGCATGCTTTTAACCTCTTTGTCTTTGTCTTTATATTTGAAGTATGTTTCTTGTAGACAGTATATAGTTAGCTCTTGCCTTTTTATCCAGACTGTCAATCTCTGCCTTTTAATTGGTGTATTTAGTTCATTTTTACTTAGTGGTAGTTATCAATATTTTATGTTTGACATTACCATCTTGCTAATCGTTTTGTTTGTCTTAGTAGTTGTTTTGCTCCTTTTTTCCTTTGTTCATGTCTCTTTTTTGATTATTTTTAGTAGTTCATTTTATCACATGTATTGCCTAGTTACCTCTTTTTATTATTTTTTTGAATGATTGTTTTGGGTTTGTAATATACATGTTTCAACTATAGCTTCCTTCACATAATAATATACTTCTGTTCCTTTTATGTCTCTTGTAGGATTATTGCCATGTATTTTATTTCTGTATGCTTTGTGAATCTCAGGAATAGATTATCAGGAATAGATTACTATTACTTAAAAGTATTTTTTTAATAAGGAAAAGGAAGACACCTATTTTTATATCATTTCTGATGTTCTTCATTGCTTTGCATGAATCCAGTTTCATCAAGTACCTACTTGAATAATTTCCATTCACCGGGATGATTTATTTCCCATAATTTTTTTTTTTTTAATAATACAGGTCTGGTGGCAACAGCTTCTCTCAGATTTTGTCTGCAAATGTCTCTTTCCCCTTATGTTTGAAGTATATTTTCACTGCATATAGTATTCCTGACTGAAAGATTTTTTCTTCTTTTAACATTTTATTGTTTTTAAAGATTTTTATTTATTTATTTGACAGAGAGATAGAGAACACAAGTAGGCAGAGTGGTAGGCAGAGGGAGAGGGAGAAGCGGGCTCTCAACCAAGCAGGGAGCCGGACCTGGGATCATGACCTGAGCCGAAGGCAGCTGCTTAGCTGACTGAGCCACCCAGGCATCCTTCTTTCAACACTTTAAAGTGTCTTTCGTCTCTGGCTTCCATTATTTCTTTTCTTTTTTTTTTTAATTTAAATTTTTTTTTTATTTTTTAAAGATTTTATTTATTTATTTATTTGAGAGAGTAAATGAGAGAGAGAGTGCAAGCCGGGAGGTGGAGGTGGGGTTGGGGAGAGGTAGATTCCCCACTGAGCAGAGAGCCCCATGAGAGACTGGATCCCAAGACCCTGGGATCATTATCTGAGCCCCCCAGGTTTCCCTGCCTTCCATTATTTCTGGTGTGAAGTCAGCAGTTACTCTTATCTTTCTTACTTTTTTTAAAGACTTTACTTACGAGAGAGAGAGAGAGAGAGAGAGAGAGAGAGAGAGCGAGCGAGCGCATGCGCCAGCACGTGAGCATGAGCAGGGGGAGGGGCAGAGGGAGAAGCAGACTTCCCATTGAACAGGGAGCCTGTTACAGGGTTCTATCCCAGGACCCCAGGAAGGAAGGCAGATGCTTAACCAACTGAGCCACCAAGGCATACCATCTTTCTTCCTTTTTACATAATGTTTTTTACCCCCTCTGGCTGTTTGAATTTTTTTCTTTATTATTGATTTTCAATAATTTTATTGTGACATGCCTTGGTGCAGTTTTCTTTACATTTATCCAGCTTGAAGTTTGTTGTGCTTATTATATTTGTGAGTTAATATTTTTGTGTCTATAGTTTGAGAACTTCTAGGCATTATGACTTCAGATATTTTTTCCCCTTTCTTTTTTCCTGGGATTCCAGTTACATACTGTATTGTATTCTCCTAAATGTAATGTTGCCTCTGTACTTTTTTTTCAGCCTTTTTTTCTCTTCATGCTTGAGTCTGGATAATTTCTATTGCTCTGTATCAAGTTCACTGTTCCTTTTTCTGCATTGTTATCCATTAAAATTTAATAACAAACAGTGTATTTTTCAGCTATGGAAATTCTATTTGATCTTATATTTTTATAGATTTCATTTCTCTCTTCATGTTCACCTTTTACTTTGAATTGTTGAGCACACATAAAAGAGTTTAGAAGTCCTTGCCTGCTAATTCCATGCCTATCATTTAAGGGTCTATTCCTCTTTACCTGTTTCTTCCCTAGTTATGGGACATAATTTTTTGCTTCTTTGCAGTCTGAGTAATTTTTATTTAATGGTTGACGCTTTTACACTACATTGTTGAATGTCTGAATGTCATTGTCCTTTAAAGAATATGGAATTTATTTTGGGCTACCAATTAGGTTACTTGTGAATCAACTTTATTCTTTTTATTTCCCCCCCCTTTTTAAGAATTTTTTAAACTTTAATTTATCTATTTTTATTAAATTTTTTCTTTTAATTCTAGTATAGTGTACTCTTTAATCCCCATCACCTATTTCATCCATCCTCACAGCCACTTTCCCTCTGGTAACCATCAGTTTGTTCTCTATAGTTAAGAGTCCGTTTCTTGGTTTGTCTCTCTCTTTTTTCTTTGCTTATTTGTTTCTTAAATTCCATCTATGAGTGAAATCATGTGGTATTTTTGTCTTTCTTTCAATTTTATTCTTTTGGGGTTTTGAAGCATTGTTATGGCATCTTTCTAGTAGTCTGTACTCTAAAGTTAGAGTAGTCCTACTCTTACGTGTGGCCTTTCTCGATTCTCTACCAGATATCCTAGTTTTTCAGTTGAAATTCCTGTCTGGCTGGTTGGATATGAATATATCGTAATCCTGTGGGAATTCCTATAGTTGTTTAACTTAGAGTTCCCTTGAGGTTATTTTCTCAATTCTTCTCTCCAGTTTTCTAACACATGCTAGCTTTCTTAGCTTTTCCAGTCTCTCATCTTTGTCTCCTGAGCTAAATAGCACTTCATCAGTTCTTTGCTTTGTTTTCCTTAAATAGTGCTGGATATGGCAAAAAAAAAAAAAGTAATAGAGTTCACTCCTTGGTTTTTTGTTTTTGTTTTTGTTTTGTTATTATTCCTCTGTTACACTTCTTGTACATTATTTGAAAAGATATGGGAAGCCTCATTGGGTACCAGTTACCTTGTTATGACCGTAAACTGTATAGTCACTGTATTTAAACTGTGGGGTTGTGGAGAGAATTATATTAAATAGACTGTGTAAGCTGTGGTATATTTGCAATGAAATATCTTTCATGACTAACAGAGTGCCACACCTATAGTCTTTCTAGCCCTCATCTATTTAGTTGTAAAGTCATTTACTTAAATGTAAGCAGTATGTACTCATAGAGTAGATGCAGTGTCACTGCAGTTCCATTGCAGATGCTCCTGCCACAGATGACTACCAATGTACCATGTTTGTATAGCAGGATCTAATATGCTTATGTTTCATATTTCATAGTACATTTTAAGAAGTCCTAACCCTATTTAGTTAAAAATTCCTGAACTTGCTCTCAACTATGTTTTAGAAAAGTGAATACATTTTGAGGTAATTTAAAATAAACTGTTTCAGGTTATAACTAATGGCAAACATTCTTTTGTCAGCTCTTCAGTAATTGGATGGTAATCTTCATTAATTACAATAAAATCTCATAGGGAACTTAGAATTTATAGGATGGTCTAAAGAAAGTTAAATGAATGATGTTATATTTTGGTGTATTTCCTTTCAGTCCATTCTTTATATCAGATATGGGTGTACACACATTTTTAACAAATTGGGATCATATTTTTTAAAAAAATACTGTATATCTTGGTTTTTCCCCCTCATATTATATTTTTCCCTCTTTTGAATATATACTGAAAGTATCCATCTAAAAAATATGTCAAATTTATTTTTATGTTTTTCTTTTTCTATTATAAATAATGCTACAGTAAGTATTTTGTTTTCTTCTGGATTTCAAAAAACTGGTAGATTTCTAGATTAAGGAATATTGATTTTGAAAACTTTTCTGTTGATTACGTTAGTACATATTGTTAAGATTTTGAAGCATTAAAGAAATTTATGTTCTAACTTTTAACATATATATGTCGAGTTTTTTCCCATTTTATTAATTTTTTTGGAAAATAATCCTTTCAGTGATTACCTAATATTCTAGCTTGAGAATATAACTTACTGTGTGTTTATGTTGTTGGACATCTGGGTTATTTCCAGTTTTTTGATTGGAAAAAAGTTCTCTTATACTTAAAAAAATCTTTTTCCTTCTGGAGATTAGATAATACTCATCTATATATTTTTTAATCAACTCTTGCTAGAATTTATTTTGAATTGTAATACATGATCTGATAAAAATCTTAACTTTTTTCCCCCTTGGGCCATTTAAGCAGATGATTAGTGAGATCATATCTTTCGTATTCCAGGATATCTTTTCTTTACAGAATGATTTTTTTTCTTTAATACTGACAAAATTCTGTGACTAATTCTTGAGTAAAGACAGAGCTTGCCATGCAACAAACCTATAGTTCAACCTGAACATTAGTCCCCAAAAGGTATACATTCAGCATTATAGTTGTACTCCTACTATAGTCTGTCCCTTGATGGAGTGGAGAGAATGATCATGGTGGTTGAGATGGGGACATCTGAAATGTAGAGATTGATACCTGATTGTAAGAGTACAAGAATCTAGTTTCCTCATCAGTGCTTAGCGTAGTGCTGAGTGCGTGCAGGTATTTTGAAGTGTTTGTTTAATACTCAAGAGAAAGCATGAGAAAAAAAGGTTCTGATGTCTTCTATGTGACTTATAAAATGTTTGGCTGTTTTTGAATATAAACAAAGCTAATTGCAGGCAGAATGCTCACATGCCTTTCAATTAAGAAAAGTTATTTTTATCTTCATATAATAAAACTTTCATGATGTAACTATTAATTCTTATTTATCAAGCAGGAGTTTAGACTTGCTCTTGGATTAGTATAACCTCAGATGCTTAAAAAATATTTATGGCCAAGCCAAATCCCAGAATGATTAATGCACAGTATCTGAGGATATGATGCAGGTATTAGTACTTTTGTTTGTTTGTTTTTTGGTAAATTCTGGTGTACAGCTAAAGTTGAAAACCACTGTTCTAAGACTATGGATAAAGAGAATTTAAGGCAGTGTGTTCTAAACTCTCCAAGTGTTTTAGTCAGTTTGGGCTGCTAAAATGAAGGAACAAAGACTGGGAGCCTTATTTAAACAACAGAAATTTCTACCTCATAGTTCTGGAGGCTGGAGTCTGGAGATCTCAGGGTGGCAGCATGGTGTTGGGTTCTGATGAAAACCTTCCAGGCTGCAGACTGCCAACTTCTTGTACCCTCATGTGGTAGAGAACAAATAGAGGAAGCAAGCTGTCTCATGACTGTTAGAAGGGCACAGATCTCATTCATGAGGGCTCTACCCTCATGACATCTAATTTTAATTACTTCCCAAGGACTCCACCTCCTAATGCCATTATTGGGGGATAGGATTTCAGTGTATGAAGCTTTAAGGGAACACGGACAGTTTAGCCTATAACACCAAGAAAGTAAAATTGCTTTTTTGTTAAATGCTTGATGAAAATAGACCTTTGAATTGTCTGGTGCTTTCTAAAAATTCTCAGATGGGGAGATTCCGTAGTCTGTCATGGTAGACTTTTTCAGTATTTAGATAATCTGGAGAAAAGTGTTCCTTCTCTATTTTATTTTGTAATCCAAATTGTTTTATTACACAATCGATGCAAATAGAGACAAAAGCTCTTCTGTGTTTCTTTTTTTTGGATTCTCAAATTCATGATGGATTGAAAATATATGTAAATCTTGGTTAGCATGAAAGCATTTTTGGTGTTTAGTGTTTTTGTAGCTTCAAAAAGGATATATACTAAACCAATGTAAATTTTCATCGCAGTAGTACTCCTCTAAATGCAAAAGATACACTTCATAGATACACTCTGTTGTCAGAAAATGTTTTAAGGAGATGCAAAATAAAGGAGGCATAGAAATGTATTTCTAAGTCTCCAGATAAAGGACTTGTCAAAGTTAAATATCTTCGGTGATATAATAATCATTCAGGAAATATTTATTGACTGCCTCCTAGGTGTTGTGCACTGTTGTTCTTTGCTTAGACTACAGCAGTGAAAAAGATGAAGTTCCTACGTTCATAGAATTTACATTGTTATTGGAAAGACTAACAGTGTACAATTTAAATAGAAAATACTATCATTTATAGTCATTAATTCTATTAAAAAATGAAGCTGTAATTGAGCAGACCGAGACAGAGAGGAGGAGATATTGTTCATATGGTCAGAAATTACCACTCTGAGAATTGACAAATTTAGGTAAAAATCTGAATGTTGAGAAGAAGCTGGCGATTTGAAAATCTTGGTGAGTTCCAGACAGAGGGAACTGTAATTGTGAATTCCTGGGCTATGCTCTAGTTAATGTTTTGAAGGACATTAGAAGAAGCAGAGTTAATGAGGATATTTTGTGTAAGATAATGGGAAATTGAGACAGTGTTTTCTTCAATTAACTAGAAGACTTCTTGTCAGGAGGTGCCTGGGAGCCTTTTTCTTTGTTCTTCTGGCTGGCTTTCTTTCTTTCTTTCTTTCTTTCTTTCTTTCTTTCTTTCTTTCTTTCTTTCTTTCTGGGTTTCTTTCTTTCTCTCTGGTTTTATTTATTTTTTAATTTATTTTGAGAGAGAGAGGGAATAGGGGAAGGGGAGAGGAAGAGGGAGAGAGAGAATCTCCAGCAGACTTGTACTGAGCCCAATGTAGGGCTCGATCTCACGACCCTGAGATCACAACCTGAGCCAAATCCAGGAATTGAACACTTAACTTACTGAACCAGTAGGTTCCCCTGTCTTTCTGGGTTTCTTTTTTATTTTCTTCTTTTACTTTCCTTGTCTCCTTTTATACCCCCCCATCCCCCTGCCTTCCACCCCCACACAACCAGACTACATTATTTATTTAGCAGCCTATGGAGAAGGGCCTGGGGCAAGCATGGGGATGACTTCTGTAATAATCTTGAGGCATAATTTGAGGCAGATGGAGCCAAGACTAGAATGAGGTATGTTGGGGAGAGACTGGGAATTTTTAGAATGTGCTACAGCCCACTTTCTCTTGAATTTGCTCTTAGGGGATAGGAGTTACATGTTAAGTTTTTTGATAATGAACTATTCAAATTCTTGTGTATCTTTTTTTTTTAAGTATGTATGTATGTATGTATGTATGTATTTGACAGAGAGAGAGAGAGAGAGAGTACAAGTAGACAGAGTGGCAGGGAGAGGGAGAAGCAGGCTCCCCGCCAAGCAGGGAGCTGGATGTGGGGCTCAGTCCCGGGATCCCAGGATCCCGGGATCATGACTTGAGCTGAAGGCAGCTACTTAACCGACTCAGCCACCCAGGTGCCCCTTGTGTATCTGCTTATATGTTAAAAGTTTTAGGTCACCTTCCTTAACCAGGATGTTTAATCTTTATAGTTCCTAAAATTTACAGCATGTTTTTATCATGATTCATCTAATTTATTATGGAGAACATGTGTTAGTATTATTTTGGAAGTAAAGGATGACTTTGATCTTGTTGGGAGATATGTGGTGGGGGCCAGATGTCCAACAAAAGGAATTATATAATTTTGGTTTAATCTTCTTAGTGAAGTTATAGTATACTAAATTATCTTTTTTTACTCTATTAGACTTTTTATACTAAAGAATTATTCTTGAGGGTATAATATTGAATTATGTGACAACATTCCAGTTCTCTTTTTCTTTTACAAAAATATGGATTTTGGGTGAAATAACACATATGTATATATTTTAAAGCTATTTTGTCACTATACCATGTAGATAACTTAGCCACATTTCATAGGAATTCTTGAGGTTGTTTTTTTTTTAAAGATTTTATTTATTTATTTGACAGAGACAGATCACAAGTAGGCAGAGAGGCAGGCAGAGAGAGGAGGAAGCAGGCTCCCCGCTGAGCAGGGAGCCCCACGTGGGGCTCGATCCCAGGACCCTGAGATCACAACCCGAGCAGAAGGCCGAGGCTTAACCCACTGAGCCACCCAGGTGCCCCAGGAATTCTTGAGTTTTTGAATGTCAGGTAGAGCTATCCATAAATAATCTAAGTCTTTATCAAATGAAACATATTACTGATGGCTATTCAGTTAATTTGTTTGATGTACATTAGCAGTGTACCAAATGCGATTTTTCATTTGCTGTGAGAAACTAAATGATGTGTTTAGATAATTTAAGGGTTTCAGTATATAGACATGTATTTTTATTTCTAATTAAATGATAATTCATATTATTTTGTTATCGTGACTAGGTAAGGTAAAAATTGGTGATATTTTAGTAAAACTGTTCTCCATTGAATGTTTCTATAAAGCAAATGCCTATATACAATTAGTAGGTATATGGAATACCCATATATTTCAGTTCTTTTGGGACACTACTAGTTTATACTTTTTTCCCTAATGTTTCAAAATGTTTTGATTTAGTATATATATATATGGATACTCTAAAGTTAGGGAAATATTGGCAGTATAACTCTGAATTTACATTGGTTCATAGTTTTCCCCAATATTTTTAGGTTTTTGTATCACCAGGTAACAGGTGCTGAATGCTAGGTATATAGTCACAGTTGAAAAAATACATTTAGTCGGACAGTAAATTAATATGTTTAACGCTCATTCACCTGAATTTCTTTGCCTTGGCTCAGTTTGGCTAATAGCCCTCTCTTGAAAATACTTGTTAACAGGATTCTCTTCTTTTAAAAGTTATGACATATTTACTGTATTAATTTCTTATTTGTGGGAACTTAATATGTCTTTTTAAGTATGCTGGTATTTATATTATAGTTATTTTTCTTAATGTTTTGATGACAGTTGCATAAGTTTTGAATGTCCCCAGTTCTGTTTTTCCCTGAGCCATGTTATTTTAACGTGCTGTTTGCAGAATGTGAGGTTTGTCAGGAGGCATTTATTGCATTTATAACACAATTGTCTCTATTGCTATAAACATTAAAGTAAACAGTATTCACTATATGATTATAGGAATGTAAGACTTGAGTGGTGTTTGCATAGTATCTCCTTTTCCACCTTTTTTTTTTTTAAGATTTTATTTATTTATTTGACAGAGAGATCACAAGTAGGCAGAGAGGCAGGCAGAGAGAGAGGAGGAGGCAGGCTCCCCACTGAGCAGGGAGCCTGATGTGGGCCTCGATCCCAGGACCCTGAGATCATGAGCTGAGCTGAAGTCAGAGGCTTTAACCCACTGAACCACCTAGGTGCCCTACTTTTCCACCTTCTACCACAAGAAATGTTACTGTAGATGGGTTGTATTAGCAGCACAAAATGTAACAACTGTTTCAGAGCTGCTTAATTGAGAGTAATTGATGGGGAATTGGGGGCTCAAAAGGTGCTACTCAAAATACATTCTGAGTTCTAAATAAGCAGCAAACAAAACGTTTGAGTTAGAGAATGTTTATAGATCTCCTTCTGAAAATTGAATATTAATTTCTTTCAGACATTTTAAGTACAGGAATTAAACTTTGCTTCTTATATTAAATTTTACCAGCATTTATGTGTGACCTGTGATATATAATGTGCTATGGTGAAAAGAGAGATGACGTAGAAATAGATCCAGACATAGACCCTACCAACCAGGAGTTACTGATCTTATCATTGAGACTCATGTCTAAATTAATTAGCTAAGCAATATCCATTAAATTCCTCATGATGATCCTTTTAATAATGTGAATGATAATCTTTATCTTTGTCATTTAAGATATTTTAATTTCATATTTGCTTAAACCAGCTACACAATAATCCTATCCCTAGGATGAAAACAGGTCTTTTGTGGAAACACTATGTGACTCAAACCTGCCTACTACTTCTTGTCTGCATGCAGACAGCAAAAATCAGTGAATTAAAATAAGATTTCAGTGGGGAAACCAAGACAGGGGAAGTTATGATGAATTCTCTTGGTCATGTATTTTCATGATTGTGACTTTATTTATGTCTAGTAAAATTATCCCAAAATAAGAGTTACTTAATGATAGCTTGCAAAGAGCAGTATGATTTCCAGAGGCCATTTGAATAATGTTGTGTTTTATCTGGCTATGCCAAAAAAACCCCACAAACTTAGTTACGGAAAACTCTTAATATATTTCAGTCCTTGGAAATGGTTCTAGGTGCTAGATAAGCAGGGGATCTAGTAAAATAGCTACTTAAATATAAACATTAGGATACAGAGGAACTACTTAAATGTCTACTATTTTATAAAGTAATTTTGAGAAATATTGCTTCTTGTCCATTGTAACATTTTATAAAAAACTTTTATTTTGATTCTTCACATATACCTTTGACATTAATAATTGTCTTTAACACTAAATCAATGTTTTGGGTCATTAGCACAGTTTTCCAAAGCACACCTTCCCTTCAATTTAAGGCATGTAATATAACGTACTGTCACAGCTGTATATGATGATTGTTATCTCAAGCCACAGACACCTATACCTTTTAAGATATGGGGTTTTCCATTTTCTTCTGTGTAGCGATCTGTTTTGACCTCCACAGTGAAATCATTTACTGATAGTTTTTTTTTTAAGTGGCCTTTAGGGACACCTGGGTGGTTTAGTTGTTTAAGTGTCCAACTGTTGATTGTGGCTCAGGTCATGATCTTAGGATTGTGAGATCAAGCCCCACGTCAGGCTCCTCGATGGACGTGGAGTCTGCTTAAGATTCTAAGATTCTCTCTCTCTCTCCCACTCTGTCCCTGCCCCCCCCAAGTGGCCTTTAAAATGTTTCTTTATAATGACATCTGGCATTTAGAATTGAAAACCAGGAATACATTTTTTAATCTTGTTACTTTGCTTGAAAAAGTTGGCATGTGAGTTTTATATATACTTTACTTATATCCTAGATATAGATACTATCCTTAGACTCAGATAAAGTTAGCAGGTAAAAGTATTTGTTGTAATAGACAGCAATTATCTGTTTTGTTAATTACTGGAATTTATTAAGTTTTGTACTTATATACTCACTTCGAGTGAGCAGGTCTCTAGTGTTCTATTATTATTCGTGCTTACTACTGTTTGGTGTGTCAAGAATATTCTTTTCTTTTGGATTTCACCCAACCTTGGAAATTACTCATTTAGCAAATATTTTGAGTACCTATTCTGTTCTTGGAGTTTGGGTTACATAAGTGATTAAAACAATAATCTTTGCCATTTTAAGACATTGTAAAGATTTTGGCACTGATTTAAGTGAAATGGGAGCCAGGGGTAGTTTTAAACAAAAGAATGATAAGATCTGATTTACATTTTAAAGGGTGTTGGACTACTTGGAAATCTGACTTTTGATTATTATTTGAGCTTAAGATTTAGATATTTTCTCTCTATATAAATTACATACATATTAAATTTAAGATAGGGTTCAGTCATTTATTTGGGTAATGATAGTCTATTAAATCTCCTGCTTTGCTGCCCTCTGTAGAGTATTATCTTTGATCAGTGGAACCAATGAGAAGATCAAAATAGTAAAGGCAAGGCTCTATACTTTCCTCTGAGAAGAAAATCCTGTAGGAATAAGAGCTCTGTTTTCTTGAAGATGAGGAAGAGAAAAAGAAGGATAATACTTTAAGATGGGCTTAATTGTGGTATCGATAGCACATCCAGAAAGAAATATCAGCAGTTTAGGTAATACAGAACTGAAGCTTAGTGGAGAAGTCTTGTTTGGGAGAGAAAAATATTTCAAAGGATAGGATAGGTCATAGTTAAAACTTGTGTTTATAGATGACACAAGTTTCTGCTGTATAAGTTAAATAAAAAGCTGAAGGTGGAATGGAGGGAACATACTAATATTTCAATGACTTGGCCAAGGCAGAGAAGCTCCAGAAGGGCCTGGTCAGAAGATACTTGGAAAAACAGAAAAACAAAAACAGGAAAAAAAAAAAAAGAAAGAAAGAAAGGAAAAAGTAAATATTTGAGATGATGGGCACATTTAATTGTGAACCAGACAGGAAAAAATGATCCATAAGAGAACATATAGACTGAATGAAAGAGGAAAGGTTTAGGGCCCTAGAATGCAGTTAAGAACATATTTAATAGAGAATAATAACAAAATGATAGAATTAGGCTAGTTGTTAATAAAATGGAGAACTTCAGAGTTAGAAAAAGATACAAGTGTTCCAGGGGCGCCTGGGTGGCTCAGTGGGTTTTAACGCCTCTGCCTTCGGCTCAGGTCATGATCTCAGGGTCCTGGGATCGAGCCCCGCATCGGGCTCTCTGCTCCGCAGGGAGCCTGCTTCCTCCTCTCCCTCTGCCTGCCTCGCTGCCTACTTGTGAACTCTCTCTGTGTCAAATAAATAAATGAAATCTTTAAAAA
The DNA here is from genome assembly GCA_002007465.1 of Ailurus styani. Classification (NCBI taxonomy): domain Eukaryota; kingdom Metazoa; phylum Chordata; class Mammalia; order Carnivora; family Ailuridae; genus Ailurus; species Ailurus styani. Next base: position 7,937,299 of record LNAC01000013.1, on the reverse strand, counting down.
AAAAAAAAGATACAAGTGTTCAAGATACAACCGTGAGAATAGGTTCTTATTTTGAGGAGGTTATCTTTAAGATACTTTCCTCCTTCAAAATTTTACGATTTTTGGAATGGAGCATTCATGTTTTTTCCCTTTCTTTGTTGAATTTAAAAGAAATATTGATACCAGCAGTCTTTTTTTAAATTGACCTTTTAATGTCCTTCTTAAATTTAATATATATTGAATAGTAAAATTGCAAATCAACAATTATTTTTTCCTGATTTTTTATGGTAATATATACATAACAAAATTTAACATTTTCCCCATTTGGTTTTTGTCCAGTATGCCTTTTTGTCAATTATCTTTATATTAACTTTATTTAAAATTTCTATGAACTTCAAAAATATTTTTATTTTGGTTAAAAATGTTCTTTGAGGAGTGCTTAGGTGGCTCAGTCAGTTGAACGTCCAACTCTTGATCTCAGCTCAGGTCTTAATCTCAGCATCATGAGTTCAAGCCCCATGTTGGGCTCCAAAGGGGGGGAAAAACGTTCTTTGACCATAAGGGAATTAAACTAACAGAAAAATAGATCTCTGGAAAATTCCCAAATATCTGAAAATTAAACAACATATCTTAAAAATAATACATGGTTCAAAGGAGAAGCCACATGAGGAATTAAAAAATATTTTGGATGAAGTATATCTGAATTTGTGGTTTGCAACAAAAGCAGTGCTTAGAGGGAAATTTATGACATTAAATCCTTGTTTTTTTAAAAAAGTTTCAAATCAGTGATTTAAAGTTCTGCATTAAGAAACTGCAAAAAGAAGAACATATTAGATCAGAACAGGCAGAATAAAGATATTAATAAAGATAAAAATAGAAATCAATGAAGTTAAAAATATGAATAATGAAGAAAATAAAGTTGAAAGTTGTTTCTTTGAAAGAATCATTAAAACTGATACAGTTACTCAAACTGATGGGGAAGGCGAGAGAGACAGACACATAGGTTACTCATATCAGCAATTAAATAAAGGGATGTTACCACAGATCCCACTCTTATACATTGAAAGATCAGTAAGGGACTACTATGAGTAACTTTGCCAACAAACTTAACTGAGATGAAATGGGCAAATTCTGTGAAAAACACAGACTACAAATTTCATATGGATGTCTTTTTATGGAAGGAATTTCAACTCATGCCTTATACTTTATAGAAAAATTAACTTGAATTGGATCATAAGCCTAGGTATAAACAATAAAATTTCTGGAAGAGAACATAGAAAATCTTTGTGACCTTGGGTTAGGCAAAACTATTTTAGATAGAACGCAAAAAATCAAACATAAAAAATTATAATTTGGATTACATCAAATTTAAAAAGTTTTGTTCTTAGAATATACTGAAAAGATAAGCCATCAGCTTGCAGGAAGTATTTGTAGACCATATGTCTGATGAAGTATTTGTGTTCAGAATATGTTAAGAATTTTCACAGCTGAGGGCGCCTGGGTGGCTCAGTGGGTTAAAGCCTCTGCCTTCGGCTCAGGTCATGATCTCAGGGTCCTGGGATCGAGGCCCATATCGGGCTCTCTGCTCACAGAGAGCCTGCTTCCGCCTCTCTCTCTGCCTGCCTCTCTGCCTGCATCTCTGCCTACTTGTGATCTCTCTCTTTTTGTCAAATAAAAAAAAAAAATCTTAAAAAAAAAAAAAAAAAAAAAGAATTTTCACAGCTGAGGAATGAGGAAACAACAACTGAACAGAAAATGGGGAAAGTGTTCTTAACAGTTCCTTTATTGAAGAAATACACTGATGGCGAATAAGTAGAGGGAAAGATGCTCAGTACCCTTAGCCATTAAGGAATTGCAGAGTAAAATCACAATGTGATTCTATCCTATTAGAATGGAGTGGAGGAATAAAAGAAAGGAAAAAACTGATGATACTGAATACTAGTGAGAAGCCAGAGCAACCAGAAAACGCTACTGTCATTTGGAAGAGTCTGTCAGTTTCTTATAAATTTAAATATACAGTTGTCATATGACATATCCATCTCATGTATTTACCCAACGGAAATTAAAACATGCTTACATAAAGTTTTGTACATAAATGTTCATTAACTGATGATTAGCTAAATAAATTGCATTACATACATATGATGAAGTACTATCCAGCAATAAAAAGGAATGAACTACTGATGCATGCTATAGCATCAATGAATCTCAAAGGCATTATGCATTTGTGAAAGTTGCAGTCAGAGTTCTGGTTGCTTCCATCTCATTTTGGAAAAAAAAAATCTGAAAGTAACAGAAAATGTCATGGTTGCTAGTAGCAGAGGGTAGTGGTAGGGAATTGCCTACAAAGGGACAAGAGAAATTTCTGAGTGATAAATAATTACCTTGATTGTGGTGGTAATGACATAACTGAATTTTCAAAATTTATTGATTTATACAACCAAAAATGATTTTTATTCTAAACTATACTTCAATAAATCTGACTTTCAAAAAAATTTAATTGGATACAGAAGGAAAAAGATTGAAGGAAGAGAATATATTTTTCTAATTTTGCTTCTCTTGAGAAATAAGCAGTTGCTTTAACTGAAACTTACTATGACTTTATTTTGCCAGGACTTTTTTCATTCATTTAAAAATAATTAGGTTGCATATGCATACTTCAAACTGAATTGCATATACTAGCAAGTTAAGTCTATGTATCTAAAAATAATACGAATTGTTGTGATAGCTCTTTTAGAATTTTTGTTAGAAATATGGAAATGGGGGCGCGTGGGTGGCTCAGTCATTGTCTGCCTTCAGGTCAGGTCATGATCCCAAGGTTCTGGGATCGAGCCGCGCATCGGGCTCCCTGCTCAGGAGGAAGTCTGCTTCTCCCTCTCCCACTCCCCCTGCTTGTGTTCTCTCTCTTACTGTGTCTCTCTCTTTGTCAAATAAATAAATAAAATAAAAGAAAAAGAAATATGGAAATGGTTGGGTTATTCCTGGTCTAAAGGTTTTGGTTTTTTTTTTCTTAATTATTTGCTAAAATCACACAGTAGGAATCTGTGTGGTCTTTTTTTCTCTTAACGTAAGCGATATAGTAGGGTACAGACAGGCAAAAAGGTAAAATTCATTGATTTCACTCTTCAGTTACCACTGTTAATAACTTGGGTTTTGACATCTGGAAAATTTTTTTGTTTGTATCCTTGCACAATGCATACATTTTGGTTTTAAAATCAACTTTAAAGGATACATACCATGTTTGCTTTTCTGGGCTTGTATTTTTCACCTAATGTAATTTGGTTGTCTTTCTGGATCGGTATCATGTATTCACTCACTCACTCAGTAAATATTTTTAAGTACTTAATGTTTAAGGCTAGCAAGGGAAAAAATTCGGTCCTTGCCACGTAGCTGATAATCAAATAAGGCGATAATAAACAAATTTGGGGAAAATGTTACTATTGATAAGTTTCATGAAGGTAATTAGTGAAGTCTAAAAAGACGAAAAGTGGATTAGATAGTTGTGGTATAGAATGTTACATCTAAATTTGCTTTATTCTGCAGATAAGTATTTTCTGTTTCATAGTGTAAGTTATTTAACCATTATTCTGTTGATGGGCATGTGGATTACTTATAGTTATTTTCTGTTATAGTCAATACTGTGATGAACATCCATATACATATTTTTTTGCTTACATGTACAGTGTTTCTGTAAACTAAATTCTTAAAAGGAAAATTCCACTTTTAAATATTGATTATACATTCTCCCAAAGTACCCCCCAAAACATTAGAAATAGATGAAAAATGCCTCATTTTGATTTGTATTTACCTGAATCCCAAGGAAATTTAGGATATTTACTGGTCATTTGTTACTTCTCCGGTAAATTGCCTACTCATACAATTTTACACATTGTGGGGTTTGTCTTTTTCTTAGTGAGATTTTAGGATTTCTTTATTATTCTGTTTATAATATATACATCATATTTCATAATATTTTCTCTTAATCTGTTACTTGTCGTACTTTATGGAATCTTTAGATTTTTTATTTTTATACTGTCAAAATCTCTTACTCTTTCCTTTTCTAGCTTCTAAGTTTTGTGTCTTTCCAGAAAAGCCTTCTTATATTAGTTTAGTCTCCTATTTTTTTCCTATGACTTCTTTAGTTTTATTTATGTTTCTAGTAGATTTTAATTCATCTGGAATTTATATATATATAAATATATATACACATACATATATATGTATGTATATTCTGTGGTAGGGACCTAACTGTTTTTTCCAGTTTCCTAACTATTCTCCCAAAATAATTTATTGAACAATGTCTTTTTCTCCACTGACCTGAAAACTACCTCTATCATTTTAAAAGTCCAAAAGATGTGTTTTCTGGATCTAGTACTCTATTGTTTTAATTATTTTCATTTTACATTTAACATCTGATAGAGTACCTCTCCCCATTGTCTTTTTCAAAAAAATTTTGGCAATTTCTGTGTATTTTCTCTTCCAGATGAACTTTAGAATCAACATGTCAAGTTCCATTAAAAATCCCTTTGGGATTTTGATTGGAAGTGCATTGAATTTACAGATTAATTTGGGGAGAATTGACATCTTTACACTATTGAATCTTCCCATCCAGGAACATGGTATGCCTCTCCATTTCTTCAGGTGTTCTTTTATGTCCTTTAGTAAAGTTTTATGGTTTTTTTCATGTAGGTCTTAGACTTTTCTTGTTAGGTTTATTCCTAGGTATTTGTAGTTTTTATTGTTACTGTGAATTACATCTTTTCTTCCAGTTTACATGTTGTTTTCAATTGGTTATTGCTAATATGTAGGGAATCTATTGATTTTTGTTCGTCAATCTTACCATTTACTTAGTTTTCATTGGATTCTCTTGAAATTTCCAGAAGGATGATTATGCATTCTGCAAATGATGGCATTTTGTTGTTTCCTTTTTTCAGTATTATATGTCTCTAGGGGATTTTTTTGTTTGTTTGTTTGTTTGTTTGTTTTCTGGTCATATTGCATTGGCTAGGCTTCTACATCTGGTCACTACTAGCTCTGATTTAAGCATCTTTCCTAATGGCATCCTTCTAATTTTTAAACTTACATTTTACATGTGGTTTAGATTTCTGGTACTGATATTATCTGGAACAAAAGTTTCTTTCTTGACTTAAGTATGTTCATGGTTATGAATATTGTGTTCATTATGTGTTCTTGTTGAGATGGTATATATTCTTTTTACTTCTAAATTTTAGTGTAGTGAATTATACTAATACATCTACCTACTACTGGTTATGATTTTTTCATTTTTTACATTTATTCAGCAAGTATTTATTTGTATATTGCATTGTGCCAGGAACTTTGCTACACACTGGTGATAGTACTAAATCTGAGTGGTTCCTGTCTTTAATTGGAGAAGAGAGGTAATAAACAGATACCAAGAACAAGATAATTTTAGGCTGTGATGGTACTGTGGAGGAAATAAAGTTAGTGGTGTGGTAGAGAGATGAGTAGAGTACTTTCTTGGGTAGTACAATCTGAGAAGGTAAAATATAAATTAAGACCTGAAGAATGAAAGCTTTGGGAAAAGCATTCTAGGCAAGGAAAAAACACTATTTCTGTATGTACAAATAATTGTATTTCTTAGTACTTTCCTTATCCCCTTTCTTGTATGTATTGTATGGTATTTTTTCCACAACTTCTGAGTTTGATTTTCTAATGATATGTCTCATTTAGTTTCTATTTTGCTTAGTTATTTTGCTATTCTTGTTCAGGTTTGCTACTAGGGTTATTTATGCTTATGAGCTAGGGAGTTTCCAGTCTTTTTTCTGGGCTTTGTAAATAATGTAATGCTCTAAAGAATAGATCAGTGACTACCCCTAAGATTTATTCTTTTGATGTATTCTGTTACGTTTCTGCTTTTTCTTGAAAATCATCCATTTTGTTTAGAGTTTCCTATTTCTTGATTTATAGCTCTGCTTAGTTTTCTGATTTTAATAACTCCTTATGGTTTTTGTTTTTCTCTCATTTTCTAAAGTCAGACTTGCCAAAGGCTTGTCTGTCTGTTCATGCTACCCCTACCCAAGAAGCAGTTACTGGACTTATTAATTACTTCTGTATCTCTTTTCAGTTTCTTCATTTCTGTTATTACTACAAATTATATTGATACATTTTGACTTGGATTTTATTTTTGAAGATTTTTATTTTACGTATTTTAAATCTAAGACTCTAAATTTTTCTTTATGGACAGCTATGGCCAAATCCCATGGGAAATAATATGCTTACTGATTTAAATTTTTATTTTCTCTATATTCTGAGAGATTATTAGTAGGCTTTTTTCTTTTCTTTTAAAATTTCTAAGTAGAGTACTCTTGTTAAATTTTAGTTTCTCTTAGCTTTATGGACCAAGAATGTAACCTGTATTTTTTTTTTTAATCTTTTGAGATTTTCCTTTGTTTAAGGTGTGGTCAGGCTTTTTTTTTGTTTTGTTTTTTAAGATTTTATTTATTTACTTGTCTCAGAGAGAGAGAGAGCACAAGCAGGAGGAGCGGCAGGTAGAGGGAGAAGCAGGCTCCCTGCTGAGCAAGGAATCCAATGTGGGACTTGATCCCAGGACCCTGGGCCCGTGACCTGAGCTGAAGGCAGACTCTTAACCAGCTGACCCAGGCGTCCCTAGTCAGGCTTTTGTTTGCTATAAAAGACTGTGTATTCTCTGTTGATGATATACTAAGTTCCACTTCTCTATGATATATAAGTATAGTTCATTACGGAATCTATTTCTGAATCATCCATATCCTTGCATAATCTGCTTGCTTTCCTCATTTTCTGACATAGGTATGTAAAAAGTTTCCTACTAAGTTGTGTGAATTTTCTAGTTGCTTTTATTTAGAGTATATTTACTTTATATATTTCAGTGTTATATTATTAGGTACATAAAAATTTGGCAATTACATGCTCTGGTGTATTAAATCTTTTTTTTTTGGTGTATTAAATCTATTATCATTATAAAATATCCTTTTTCTGTGTAATGCTTTTTGCCTTGAGTCCTTTGATATTAATTGTACCCTTGACTGGGTTTGCTTTTTCATGCTTCTTTCTGTTTTTAGCCTTATGACTAAAAATTTTAGCTCTCTTATGATAGCATAAAGTTGAGGGGTTTTCTTTTCTTAATCTTAATCTGTGTGCCATTTTTTCAAATAAGAGAAGTTTTCCCTCTTGTTTTTTATACGAACTTGTTTTTTTGGTCTTTGGTCTTTTTCCTCACATTGAAGGTTATTGTGAAGAGGTCCTTTCCTATTATCACTGCACCCCTGCTTCTCCCACCTCCGCCTGCCGCCCCTTGTCTTTAGGTGAATTTGAGTTTTATTTTGTTTACTACCCACTTTGAAAACTATGTGTTTCATTTGTCTTTTTCAGCAGGCATTGAATTAAATTAAACCGTATCTTCAACCAGTTGTTCTCTTTACTGAACATAGGCTTTTGCATTATATCATTCAGTCTTGGCATTACTGATATTTTAGTAATATGTTTATGTTATAATATGTTTTTACTTTGGGGCGCCTGGGTGGCTCAGTGGGTTAAAGCCTCTGCCTTTGGCTCAGGTCATGATCTCAGGGTCCTGGGATCAAGCCCCTGCATCAGGCTCTCTGCTTCGCAGGGAGCCTGCTTCCTCCTCTCTCTCTGCCTGCCTCTCTGCCTACTTGTGATCTCTCTTGCTCTCTCTCTGTCAAATAAATAAAATCTAAAAAAAAAATGTTTTTACTTTTCTTACTTTAAGGAGTCATGATAAAGATAGCTTGTATTATACTAGTTTCTTTTCCAGATGTTTCGTGTAATGATTCCCAAGGCTGTCCTTTTCTTGGATTCAAACTCTAAATTCAGAAATATTTGTGGTTTTAAAATTTTCAGTTTGCTTACATATCTAAAAAATTATTTTATTCTACAGTTTAGAATTTTACTTTCAAAATAATTGTACTTTGGAACTTTTACTTGCAGAGTTGTCTTCTAGCATCTTGGGTTGTATTTGGGAATCTGTTATCAAACTGATTTTTAATTCTCTTACTAACCATTTGCCTTACAAACTTTCTACACTTTATATACTTGGAATGATCAAATTCCACTAGGTTATGACTGTGTGTATATATGAGAATTAGTGTGTCTATCTGCATATGCATTTTAAAGCCATAAGAATCATTTTATTCTGAGGCAGTTTTTATGATAATTGGTGAATAATGAGAAATACTAGAGACAGGTTAAATTTATAATTAAATTGCATTATACCATTGATATCTTAGAGTTGAGGTAAAACTTTTTAAGTCTGTAGCCTTAATTCTGTTACAGAAAAAGCACTTACAAACTCTAGATTTGAGAATTCTATACAATTTTAGTTACTTTAAATACTCGTAATTGATTCATGTAAAGTTTACAATTAATGTTAAAAATTTCATATTGAATTATAATTTCATACTGAGTTGTAGCAGATAAGTACTTTGAAGCTTGAGAAAATAAGTTATGTCTTTGTTAACCATTGTATCACCAGTTCTTAACACATTCCTAGGTCTTAACTAAAATTTATTAGATGGGTAGATGGGTATGGATGAAAGAAGGAATAAGTCTGTTTTCTTAATGAATAGTTTTTTGAAAGCTAGATTTACTTTTAGTCAGGTTCACTTGAATTTTATTTACTTGAATCTCAGGATACTGACACCATAATGAGTCGTATTATTAATTGATATTCTTTTTACAATAAGAACTTTAAGTGGTTTAAAGAAAAAAAGAACTTTAAGTGGTTTATTTTATGCTATTTTATTTCAGCATATATATATAGATCAGTGTCCAGTGACCATACTGAAGGTTTTATCTTAATCTTACACAAAAACTACATCCAAATATATTAATTTAAGAATCGTAGTATTTTAGCTGAAGTTTATCCTATGTAAGAGTTCAGAAAATATGGATCAGAGAAATTCTTTTAGGTTTTGGGATTAGGTACAAAGAGAAGAAACAATTGTTTCTTTGAATTAGGTTTACATAGCCTGTTCTGCAAATCACTAAATAAGTGACAACACTTGAGTTATGTAATTCAGTCCATGATGATGTATGTCCTCAAGTCAAGTCGTTCTAATGAATCTTTATTTTTGGTAGGTGAAATGGTATTAGTTACGATCTGTGTTCTTAAAACCCACTGTCATTGAAATGACAAAATTGGTCATAAAGATTAAACACTGACATTTACTATAAGTAAAAATCATACATAGTGTAAAAAGTTCATCATAAACATTGTTTTGGAGGGATTTTTCTGCGTTGACTGGATTCAGAGCTCTTCAGATTTTAAGTATGATGAGTTTTGGATTGAAGATACCATGTTTTCCTGGAGCAAGTGTGAGCTTTCTTTGTTATTATAAACAATGTTTGTAATGTAATCAAGATCTAGATTATCTTTCTTGGAATATAGATTATCAACTTGAAATTTAGATGACCTGCTTTAAATTGAATGAAAATGGACACGGTAGTTTCCAGAACAACAAGAACAGTAACTGGTGGAAAGGGATGGGATGGGAGGGTGGGGAGTGTTAAAGGTCAAAAAGTCCAAATTCTGGAGTTGCTGGCATTCTCATTTTTTAAAGTATGTTTATCCTCAGAGACTGACTTTTTCCTATCCCCACCTCTCATAATCTTTCATTTGATATATTGAAATAAGTTATAAATAGGTTTCCTTGTCCCCGTTGTCACATCTATAAAAAACCATCTTTCACATGATCTCTAATTATCTTTTTTAAAAAATTGATTATTTGGGGTGTTTGGGTGGCACTGTCGGTTAAGCATCCCACTCTTGGTTTCAGCTCAGGTCGCGATCTGGGGGTCATGAGATGAGCCCTGTATTGGTCTCCACGCTCAGCGTGGAATCTGCTTGAGACTGTTCCTCACTCTGCCCCTCCCCTCCAACCCCTGTTCTCTCTTTGTCTCTCTCAAATAAGTAAATCTTTTTAAAAAATTGAGTATTTATCTTAATATTTAAATCCTTCAGTAACCTACCATATAAACTCTGAACTGGGTACAATATTGAAAGGTCCCATCTTTCTTAAGCACTATTCTTTTTACCATTCTCATTCAGAATTGTTTTTTCTTTTTTCTCTGTACAATCCCTATATTAGTGTCTACTTAGTACTGTTTTTTAATTTTTGGTATGTTAGTTCTTTGCACATAGAGTTGCATTTTTCCATATTGTTTGTATATTTGTAGAAGGCATTGATTATAATAAAATCATTTTTATATTTCCTTTCTCCTTTGCTGCCCTACTGCTTTTTGCTATGTAATTGGTGGTGAATATTTGTTAAATTGAATGGAACTTGTATATATGATGTCTAGTTAATCAGAATATAATGTTTCTTTATCCTTTGAAATAAACGCCATTTATATATTTTTTATTTTTAGTTTTTTAAAGATTTTATTTATTTGTCAGAAAGAGAGAGAGAGAAAGAGACAGAACAAAAGCAAGGAGAGCAGCAGGCAGAGGGAGAAGCAGGCTCACCTCTGAGCAAGGTGCCTGATGGAGGACTCGATCCCGGGATCCTGGGATCATGACCTGAGCTGAAGGCAGACACTTAACCAACTGAACCACCCAGGTGCCCTAAAAGCCAGTTTATTACAAGATGAACTACTCTTCTCTAATATAACAGTGATAATTTATCTTTTTACACAGGAAGTTAGTTAGAAATGTAATGCTTATGTTCACAGTTGGTCCAGATGGCTGTACATTTCCAAAATTATATATCACTTTTTGTTTTACTATAGAAGGGCTGGGAGTACCATTAATGGCATAAACAAATTCCTTCAGTCCTGACCTTTGTTAAAAGACCTTGATTTTCATTGTTGAGTGTTTGTGTTAAGTTTATTTTGGACAGAAAGTAAAAAAGAATTTTAATTACTTTGTTAATCTAAATAAATAGTATTACCATTAAGTAATAATTTTTTTTAAAAACAAAAGCAACCTCTGTAGTAAAATACCACTTTTAATCTTTCAAAACCAAAAAGATTTAACTTGCACAAAGCATAGAGGTAAGTATGATAAAATCACTATAAATCTTTTTCTCAGATTCAAAATTATCAAGAATTTGCCACACAACTTTGTTTTCCCGAAATATTTTAGGGCAGTTTTCTGACTCTATTTTTTCTATTTTTATATATGGCAGTATGCATCTCTAAAAGGTAAAAGCGTTTTCTTACCTAACCAGAATAATTCCTTTACACTAATACCCAGTGCATGTTCAAATTTCTTCACTTGTCTTGAAAATTTCATATAAGGTCTGTATTATTTTGCTAGTTGTGTCTTTGGTGTCTCTTTAATTTAGAGGTTTTCTTTCATTTTATTTTCTCTCTTTTTAAAAAAGCATGTTCCACATTTTAATTGTGTTTTTTCCTATTTAACTTTGTGGTTCTCAACTTATCACCCTCCAGGGTCTTTTTGTTTGTTTCTGTTTTTCCTCTAAGGGTACATTTGGCAATGTTTGGAGGTTTTTTGGTGTCACAGCCTGTGGTAGAGTTGCTACTGGCATCTAGTGGGTAGAGGCCAGAGATGCCGCTAAACATTCTGAAATATATAGAGCAGCCCCCAACAACAAAGAAATTATCCAGCCCAAAATGTTAATAGTGCCAAGATTGAGAAACTGATTTAACTTGTTCTTAATATTTGCCTTATTAATTTTTATAAACTGGAAATTATTCCTAAGGCCTCTATTAGATTATTGTTTATTTTCAGAGGGACAAGAATACTTCATAGGTGTACTGTGTTTTTTATGTTACATAAATCAGAGTTATATAATGTTTAGTTATCTTACTTTTAGTAATTAGACAGTAGGTTCAGCTTTGTCCCTAAATATAGAATTTGAAGTCATCTTTTCTAGAGCAGAGTGAAAAAAACCTCCAGCATGGAATTTTCTAGTGGAAAGAATACTGAACTAGTTAATTGGATAACTGATCTCTTCGTACTAGGTATTTAGAAACTTGTTATTTAAATAGCAGTCCTGTGCTTCTATTTTCTCATCTTTAATAATTTGGTGCTTTTTTATATTAGACAAGAATTTGATGCATAAGCATCACTTCATAAAATACCATCTAGTGGGCGCCTGGGTGGCTCAGTGGGTTAAAGCCGCTGCCTTTGGCTCAGGTCATGATCCCAGGGTCCTGGGATTGAGGCCCACATCGGGCTCTCTGCTCAGCAGGGAGCCTGCTTCCTCCTCTCTCCTCTCTCTCTCTGCCTGCCTCTCTGCCTACTTGTAATCTCTCTCTCTCTGTCAAATGAATAAATAAAATCTTAAAAAAAAAAATACCATCTAGTGAGAACATACATCTAAAATAGCATAAATATAACTTGTCGTGCTTTGAATTATTGATAACTTTGATAGGTTATTTCCCTTAGGGAATAAATTTAATAAGCACATACCTTTCCTTCTGTCTCTCCCCTCTTCATGGAAATTATTTTTACAATTCATTTAAAGAAAACGTTTCAAAATATTTACATAAGTTTCTTATTCAGAGCATTTTTAATGTTCCAGAACTTGTCTATGGTTCACAATGAATCTTTTTTTTTCCAGTGGAAATGTAATAAAAGTGAGTACGGTTTCAATGGGAAAACACATTTTAGTATTTAATCTGAATTATCTTCACTCAGTACATGGTAGAGCAGGATATGCTCATAACGGAGTTGACCTATGAATACGTAAGGATTACTTTGTTTTGTATTTTTATGACTTCATGTCCTTATGTCAGTCTCTCTTTAGTTCTGTAATGTAGTGCAAGAATCTTTCCAGTTGGGGAAAGAGGAATTAGTGTTAAAGGAGGAAGTTCTCTTCTACTTCCTCTTCTAAATTCCTACAGCTTTCTCCCCCTCCCCATTACCTTCTACACTTTTTACCCTGTAATAGTGTTCATTTATGCACATAGTTGGCTCTTTCATTAAAGAAGTAAATTCCTAGATAGTGGAGTTGATTTTACACATCTCTGTATCTCCTCTACTAGTAAACTGTAGTACCTCTTGCACAAAGACTGTTCGCGAATGATGGGCATTTTGCACTACCTGCTACTTGATGTTGCCCTACCTATTACTTAATGTACAAATTTTCAATAATGTGTAAGATATACCTTTAAATTTGTTTTTTGTAACTACCTCTCCCTTCCCCAAGTACACTGTAGCCTTATAGCCTTTAAGTATCTGAAAGGGAAGAATCCCCAAACCATCTTTTATTTATTCAAAGTCCTTGTTCCATGGAGTTTAGAAAGGCAATGAATATTATAATAAATCACATATAATAAATTTATGAAAAAATTATGTAGACTAGGGATCTAGAGATTGCTGAGAGATTTGCTTAAGTCTCATAGGTGGCATATGAGCCAGTAACGGTACCTAGGTCTTTAGATCCTAAGAGTATCCTTGAAATTAATTTCTTCTTCATTAGTATTAAACGTGGGCTTGGGGGAGATAGAAATCCATTTCTGTTCTTTGCTTCCACCCCAATACCTTTTTAAAAAATCTGTATGTAGAACTTCATATTCATTTGAATTTACCATTTTTAACTTACCAAGTTTTTCACAAAGTAAGAATAGTGGACTTAAAAATCAATATAACTTTTGTGGAGAAGTGTGAAATCAATAAGAAAATATTTTTGTAATTAATACCCCTCATGAAGAGATTGAGATGCATTTTTCTTAATAAATTTTCACCAAGCTCAATTAGGACACAGTGTGGCATTGGGGACTTTATGTCAGAAAATCACTTTTAATTGAAATTTAATATCTCCGGGCGCCTGGGTGGCTCAGTGGGTTAAAGCCTCTGCCTTCAGCTCAGGTCATGATCTCAGGATCCTGGGATCCAGTCGCACATGGGCTCTCTGCTCAGCAGGGAGCCTGCTTCTTCCTCTCTCTCTGCCTGCATCTCTGCCTACTTGTAATCTCTCTCTGTCAAATAAAAAAAAATTTTAAAAAAATTTAATATCTCCTATGATCTAACTTCTAACTTTACCTTTCCTACAGTAAGTACTCTGTTCTAGCATATAGAAATTTTATACCTTGTCTACCAGTGCTACATTCCTCCTTCTCCTATTGTCTTATATAAATTAATTTGGTCAAAATCTTTTCATATTTATCTTTCTGTATGCAGTATCTCATTTGATTTAAATACCTCTGATCTATACTTTTAACTTGGCACTTAACCATGCCCTGCTCTTCGAAATATTTTGTTTTCTAAAACTCTGGCCTGAAATATTATTTAATATTTCACTTGTATATTTTACCTGTGCTCATTTTTCCGTGTTTATTTCCTTTGTTTTCTTTCATCTTCTCCCATTGGATTGGAAAATTGTAGATATTTTCACAGAGAAAACTGGGAAGCAATTTTTTCTTTAAAACCTTCATTGAAGATAAGACATAGTTTTTATTATACTATAATTTTGAATCACACCTTGCTATGGCCAGCTCATGTCCAAAAGTTTGCTTAATTTGTTAAAGATTTATGTATTTTAGAGTGAAAGAGAGAGAACATGCAAGCAGAGAGAGAGATAGACTAGAGGGACAGAAAAGCAGACTCCCTACTAAGCTCACCCAATACTCAGTATGGTGGTGGGGGGGGGCAGTTCAGTCTTTGGAACCTGATATTATGACCTGAGCAGAAACCTAGAGTCGGAGGCTCAACTGACTGAGCCACTCAGGAGCATCACCCCCCTTTTTTGAGAAATATTTTTTCCCAAAGTCTACTTCTTGAAGTATAACACTTATGCTACTACCTTGAAAGAGAACTTAAAACTAAAAAGAGTATATTCTTGTTTTGTTTTTTTTTCCTAACTCCCTGTCATTTTAACAGGGAGTTGTTATCGATGGGTTAAAGTTAATATACTGCAAAATTTTGTGAAAATTTTCATATATTTACAGAGATTATTTTTAGAGTATCGTGTCTATTTGTATTTGAAATATTAGAAATCTGAAATCATGTTAAACTGTGTTAGTCTAATGGAAATTTGGAGAGAAACATACTATTTCCTCCCAGATTCAACATTCAGTATTAAATATATGTTGGTTAAATACAACAGTTGTTCCTGGTTACTAGATAGGTGACTTTCAAAGCTGAAATGACTCAGGAGTTTCTCATGTTATAGTAGTTAAAATTTTATTCCTTAAGGTTTTTTTCATATTTCTTACATTTAGATACTAGGTATCAGCATAATTGTGTTCTAGGTTAATAATTACTTTTGTATCTATTTTAGTTATTAGTGTTAGAGGTACCTTAGATTTGTGAAGTAAATTTTATGTAAAATAGTGACAGTTTATATAATAATTATCAAATTTTTATCAGCAAACTGGAAAGAACATATCATAGTACTTATTTGTAAGTATCCGTATAATAAGGGATATCACAACAGAACTTTTTCCCATGTCTTTGGTGTTTGCTATGTTCTAATTCTTTAAATATTTTTTTATTGAATCTCTGTGTTACTATATTACTGGTTCTCAGTGTGTGGTCCACAGGTCCCTCAGGGCCCCAGAGACCATTTCAGGATATCCAAGTAATCAAAACTCTTTCCTCACAGTACTGACATGTTATTTGCCTCTTTTACTGTGTTGACATATGCACTGATGATGTAAAAGCAATGATAGGTAAAACTGCTGGCCCCTCAATCAAGGCCATGGCACCAAATTGTACTAGTGTCATTGTATTCTTCAATTCTACGCACTTACAGTTTAAAAAAGAAAATGAAAAGCCAATTTTACTTTAGGAATAATCTTGATAAAGCAATAAATATTAAGTTTATGAAATCTGCACTTTTGAATATGTGTCCTTTTAATATTACTGTGTGTGGCAAAATGGGAAGTACACATAAAGCACTTTTGTGGTTCTATTTGTATGGTTTTTTGTTTTTGGGTTTTTTTTTTTGAGATGCAAGGTAAATCAGCCTTTTTTTTTTTCATGAAATGCCATTGTTACTAGGAAATAAGGCCCAATACGCTTATCAGAGTTGGATATTTGGCAAATGTTCTCATCAAAAATGATGGAAATGAGTTTGTTATTTTAAGGAGAATGATTGACATTATTTGTCGCCAATGATAAAATTAAGCTTTCAAGCACAAATTAGAATTTTAAATTGTATTTGCCTGGGCTTCACAGTACTTAAAAACTTTTCTGATGAAAATATCACCGGTGGTGATATTAATTAACAAATATGGTTTTTTGATATTTGATTTCTCAATATGGCGACTATTAATAAATTTAACCCTTATCTGAAGGTCTTGGGTGGGCAGTACTTTATAAATGTGGAGGGTTTTGAGAGCAAAACATTAAAGAACTGCTGATATAGGTACTTTACTAAAGTTAAAGGTTTCATGTCTAATCATTAACCTCATAACTCCCCCATCTTACCATTATCCCACCAAATTAAAATAGAAAAGAATACATAATTTCAGTAAAAGAAGAAAAAATGAGACTGTGCTGCATATGAGTAGAACATTCTTAAATTCTTCTACAAATATAATTTTCTTCTTTAAACAGTGGGCTTATGTATTACATTGAATTTATTTGGGATTGCATTGTATTTGTCATGATATTTTCATTAAAATATTTTCTCTCTCTTCTTTCTTTTTCTTCTGTTTATTTCTCTTGCCATTTTCCCTTTCACCTTTCATTCCTCCCTCCTTTCCTTTTTTTGGTATTTGTTTTCTAGGTGGAATCTTTCATTTTGGATCAGGATGATTTGGAAAATCCAATGCTGGAAACGGCTTCCAAGTTGCTCTTGTCAGGTACTGCTGATGGTGCAGACCTCAGGACAGTAGATCCAGAAACACAAGCTAGACTGGAAGCTTTACTAGAAGCTGCAGGTAAGTCTGCAGACCTTACATATGTAATTAGACTATCTAATTTTCAAAGTTCCATATAAATCTAATAAAAACTACTACGATTAGGGGTGCCTGGTTGTTGTGGTTGGTAGAGCATGCAACTTTTGATCTCAGGGTCATAAGTTCCAGCCCCATGTTGGGTGTAGGGTTTAGTAAAATAACAAAAAACTACTATGATTATAAATACAAGGTCTTGGACATTTGGTGTAATACTATTCATAAACGTTAATGGATTGCTTTCTAGAGAATTTAATGGAATATTTCATTAAGGCATATTTTCATTACCCAAGTAAAATCCACATGTTGCTGTCAACCGTGAAGAGAGATCTCATATAATTGATTTTATTTAGTCCCACATTCCATATTTCTGAATTTGCCTACTTGATAACTAAAATTGGTACACTCAGCACTTTCTTAGTGTTTCATAAAAATGCACATGATAAGGGTGCCTGGGTGGCTCAGTCGTTAAGCATCTGCCTTTGGCTCAGGTCATGATCCCAGGGTCCTGGGATCCAGGGCTGCATCGGAATCCCTGCTGTGCGGGGAGCCTGCTTCTCCCTCTCCCACTTCCCCTGCTTGTGTTCCCTCTCTCGCTGTGTCTCTCCCTCTCAAATAAATAAACAAAATCATTAAAAAAAAAAAAAGAAATGCACATAACAGTGAAAAATTTGAGTTGTCCTACCCACGTGTTCCTTGATGAGATGAAATAAGGTGAAGTTCTATCTTTCTGTTTCAGCTCTCATACTGTAAACAAGAGTCCTTTTCTCAATCTACTTTTGACATTGTTGTGCCTTTTGTTGGCAATTTCATTGTTTATAAAGGTCCCCAAGTATAATGCGAAAGTGCTATCTAGTGTTCCTAAATGTGAGAAGGTAGTGATGTGCCTAATGGAGAAAGTACATGTGTTAGATAAGCTTCTTTAGCATGGGTTATAGTGCTGTTAACCCTGAGTTCAATGTTAATAAATGAACTATATATTAAACAAGGTCATCTTTAAACAAAAACATACATATGACAGTGTTGTTTGGTTAATGCAAATGCTCTGTGACCAGAGGCTCACAGGAACCTAGATCTATGTTTTTCCTAGGAGCAGTGGTTCAGTATTCATTAATTCAGTGTTCCCAGTAACTTTATAGAATATAAGAATCATAAGAATTGACTGTATATAATTTTCCCTCTTTTTTTGTCATAGACTATCTCTTGAAACCTTGTAAAATGAGTCATTGTATTATTGTAAAGTGGATCATTATTATATTGTCCCCATAAGAACAGTGTTTTAATTAGAGATTATATATATATATATATATATATATATATATATATATATATATAATAGGCCTAAAGTATAAGGGAATAGTAACTCTAAATCTCTGATCTTTTTAAATAACCATGTATTTTCTTAACTTTTCTAAAGTGGGCATAAATATATTGTGAACATTAATTGATCATTTTTTTAGCACCCTGATTTGCTGTATAGTATACATACAATGCATGTAAACTGCTGCCCTATTATAGCATAAAACCAACCTACTACTATTTCGTAATCCTTTCAATAAATATCTTGTAAAACAGCATGTACATATTTGAAGGACTTATGGTTAAATTTGATTTCTATCCTGAGTAAAATTCTAGAATGGATTCTTACAGGGATCTTGACCAAGTACAAATGAAAACATAGTAGGGCACATGCAAGGTCCCATCCTTGGGTATAAAAAACTATTTGTTCAGAAAAGTGCATATGAGGGCACCTGCGTGGGTGGCTCAGTCAGTTGGCTTTTGGCTCAGGTCATGACTAGGGGTCCTGGGATCGAGCCCCACGTTGGGTTCCCTGCTCAGTGGAGAGCCTGCTTCTCTCTCTCCTCCCAGCTTGTGTTCTCTCTTGCTATCTCTAGCTCGCTCTCTCTCAAATAAATAAATCTTTTTAAAAAAAAATAGTAGATACAGAATTTAGCATTTGCCAGCATTTGGTGTTGCTATAGAAGTTTGTGTGAAAGAAGTTAGGATTGTGAAGTTATTTGAAAATGTGTCATAAAAGGAAAAGAGGATGTTTCTCCTGAAGATGAGAAAACTCAGGTCAAATAAAAGAGGGATATTTGTTTTTGTACCCACAAGAGGCAGAACCAGGTTGAAAAGTGCTACAGGAAAGTAGACTTCAGCTGAGAAGAGTTACTTTTGGAGGTAGAGTTCCTTTTCATAGGATGCTAATAGTTGCCTTATTTTCTCATTTCTGTTTACTCCCATTTTTTTTCTGTTTTCTCTACAGTAGCCAACAAGCTCCTCCCTCCCTTCCTTCCTCATCTTTCTCATTTCTCTCGCTTTCTCCCTTATTTCCTTCTTTTTTGAATGAAATGTTAACATACAAACCCAGAGGGAATACCCATCATCCAACTTTAACAGCCATCAATTATGGACAGTTTAGTTTCGTCTTTACTTATTACCACCCTGCTGATGCCCCACCCCCCAAGTTAATTTAAAGCAAACTAAACATTATATAATTTCATATATAAATATTTCAGTATTGGGGTGCGTGGGTGGCTCAGTTGGTTGAGTGTCCAACTCTTAATTTCGGCTCAGTTCATGATCTCAGGGTCCCGGGATTAAGCCCTCTGTGGGGCTCTGCATTCATTGCAGAGTCTGTTTGTCCCTCTCCCTCTGCTCCTTCCCCAACTCTTGCATGTTCTGTCTGTAAAATAAATAAATAAAATATTAAATAAATAAATACCTCAGTATATACTCCAAATTAAGAACATTTTTAGATTTATTCATTTATTTATTTTTAGATTAAGAGAGAGAGAGCAAGAGCGAGCACATGGTGGGGAGGGGCAGAGGGATAGAGGGAGTGAGAAACTTAAACCCTATAGGGAGCATGATCTCCCCCACTTTGAGATCACAAACTGAGTGAAAACCGCAAGAGTTGGTTGCTTAACTGGCTGTGCCACCCAGGCACCCCACAAACTTTTAAAAAAATAAACAAACATAATACCATTGGTTATCTAAAGAAAAATAATAGTAATTTTTCAATATTGTCAAATATCCTGTCAGTGTTTATATTTCCCCAATTATTTCATAATGGTCTTTTTTAAAAGATTGCTTGATTTTTATTTATTTTTAGAGAGGGAGAGAGAGAGAGTGGGAGGGCAGAGGGTGAAGGAGAGAGAGAATTTTAAGCATGCTCCACGCCCAGTGTAGAGCCTGGCATGGGGCTCAGTCTCACAACCCTGAGCTTATGATCTGTGGTGAAATTGAGAATTGGTGGCATCCCATAATGTTATAGTTAATTTATTTGAATTAGGATCCAAACAAGTTTTACACTTTTTTATTAAGTTTTTAATTTTTTAAGGGTTTATTTATTTATTTTAGAGCGAGTATGTGTGTGTGAGTGGGGGACAGGGCAGAGAGAGAATATTCAAGAAGACTTCCGCTGAGCGGGATCCCAGTGTGGGGGCTCCATCTCACCACCCATGAGATCATGACCTGAGCCAAAACCAAGAGTCTGATGCTTAACTGACTGAGCCACCCAGGCACCCCTAAGTTTTTAATTTTAATTTCAGTAGTTAGCATACTGTGTTGTATTAGTTTCAGGTGTACAATATAGCGATTCAGCAATTCTGTACATACCCAGTGCTCATCATGATAAGTGTACTCTTTAATCCCTTTCAACTATTTCATATTTATATATTTTTATATGTAAAATTTTGTTTTTCATGTTATTTAGTTTAAGTGTCTTTTAATTATAACAGTTTCCTTTTTCCTTTTTTCCCCTAACTTATTAAGGAAATTGACTCATTTTTCCCACTTTATCAATTGCTAGTTACACCTCTGTATGTTGTATTTCCTGTAAATCAGAATTCAGATACAGATACTGACCAGATTTGGACTCATTTTGTTTTTGGCAAGAATAGTCATTCATGGTGTCTTATTTCCTGTGTATCACAGAACTACTCTGGTGGTTTCTCTTTTTGTGGTGTAGAGATTGATCATGGTTTAAGTATCCTGAGAAAGGACGCTTGAGAAATAAAAGTTTTTGAGACTGTCTCAAAATACATTTGATGCTATCCTCATACTTGATAGTTTGAAGGTATAGAATTCTAATTTAAAAATATCTTTCAGACTTTTGAAATTATTGCTCCATTATCTCCTAATTTCTGTTGTTACAGTTCAGAAAGTTAACACCACACTTATTTATAGTAGTCTCTTATCTCTGCAACTTTTCCTTTCTCATCCTTCTCCATAGCATTAAGAATTTGGGGCACTTAAAAATTTTGCTCACATTTTGAATATTTTTGGCTGTCTGTTACATTTCAGATTTTCTTCAAATGTCTGGTGAAGCCTGTCCTTTTTTGTAGTTAATAGCAATGCCATAAAAAACTAAAATGGAAGGTATATGTGCATGTTTTGTCAACTGGTGGGTTTCACTGTGAAGTATTTATTATATATTATAAGTTATATACATTATATAATTACTTTTCCTACTGTAGCATAGCAATTTATTATAAACATAGCAGCATGACACAACACACTTAGTTTTTGTAGGACACCAGGGCACACCGTGTAGCTAGATTCTCTTGCCCAGGGTCTCGTGGGCTGAAATCAAGGTAACCCCTGAGTTGAATTCTCATCTGTAGGCTGTAGGAGAAAATCTGCTTTCAGGTTTATTGTTGTTGGTAGCAGAATTCAGTTCCTTGTAGTTATAGGACTGAAATCCTGATTTCCTGTGGACTGTCAACTGGGGCTTCTCTTACCTTCTTGAGGTTGCCCACATTCTTTGGCATGTGGCCCCCTCCATCTTCATGCCAGCACAGTAGAATCCTTCTAATGCTTTGAATCTCTAACTTCCTTTTCTCCAGTTAGCCAAAGAAATCTCTTAGTTTTTCATAGGTTCATGTGATAAGGTCAGGCCCATCCAGATAATATTCCTGTCTTCAGGTCAGCTGTACCATGTAATGTGACCTAGTTATGGGGATAAAAGCTTTCAAATTCCCAGTCCCAAGGATTACATAGAGTGAGTACACCAGAGCTAGGTAAAATTTTATAATTCCTAGTACACAGTGATTGGATGGAGATTCTTCCCTTTCTTTGAGAACTCTCCAAATGTCAGTATCTTTAAATTTTTTTCTGGGGCTTTTCAGTTTCTTGAGAGACACGTCTGCCAGTTTTTAACCAGTGAATGATAAACCTGGCTACCTGTATTTTGGGAGTTTAGAGTGGGAGGGGTTTGAGGATCTCACTATCATGCATATGTTCACTTAATCCTCATTTCCCTTTATTATATCATCTCTTTCTCTTCTGTGTCTAATAAGTACTAATCCTGGGCCTTTCTGGTTTGGTTTCTACAGAGAATAATCATCTGGCTGTGCAGGTTGGGAATGGAGTCCTCAAGTGTTTGACTACTCCTCATAGGAGTTCAGCTAGTCTATTTTCTGACCCAAGCCTCACCCCTGTTTCTGGTACCTGTAATTTCTGAGCCTTGTTGGGCTGATCACCTTTTTTCTCTTTGATATCCGTGTTTCTGTTTATTCTGCTAAGTCAGTTACATCTCCTCTAAATTTTGTCTTCATAAATAAGAATTAAGTTGAGTAAGTTCTAAGAGGAAAAAAAGGGAGAAAATAATTATCTTTAAATCCAAAACCTAGGTAATCTTTTAATATACTGTTTCTCTTCTATCATTTGTATAGTGTCTCATGTCTTATTAGAACATTTTTGGTCACAAGTTACACGGTTCTGTTGTTCAGTTGATTAGTGTTAGATTTGGGAAAGAATAATCTAATCATCACGTATCTTTTCTGTTTTTGATCTTCTTTTATACTTAAATACTGAAAAGGACTAGTAAGAAAGGATCATCATAATCCAGAGTAGCTAGAATAAATTAATTTTCAGTCACTGTTTATTCATTTGAAGGATTACCATGTGTATCTTAGTTTACTTCCTATCTTTACTAAAATAGTTACCTTTACTTATGAAGACATGATAAGTTCATAAAAATTTAATATGGAATATTTTGTTTTTAATGTTATTTCTTTTTAAGGCAGTGATTACTTTTTACTAATCCAGATATATCTTCTTACCTAGTTCTCTTGCTGTCATTGACAAATAGTTGTTTTATGGGTGTTCTGGATTGGCTAAACAATTGGAACTCATTCTCTCATGTGAAAATGCATCTGTGACCTTGGTTTCCATAGTGTTAGGATACTTAACTAACCACAGATATCTTATTGAATAAATACTACTATAGCAGATTCAGACTGTGGTTGGTTTTTAATATTAGTGACACAAATTAAATTCTATCTTTATCAGACCAAGACTATCTTTATTCTTTGTATGTCTTGATTATAACAGATACCAACCTTGACTGCTCTGAACACTTGTTGTATCTAAAATTATAAAGGCTTTCTGCCAGATTTATTTTTGGTTCCATAAGATATAGTTTTTGATATCTTGGATTTTTCCAGAAAGAAAACCGAACAAGTATAAACTTTAGTAAACTTTAAATACAAGCTTCTATGATGTTATTAAGCTCTTCTACTGTAAAAAGAAATCTGCACAGATATGTTTATTATTACCGTTTGGGTTTTTTTTGATTGAAGTCTTAGTTGAGTAGTTTGGTTTAAAACCTGTGATAATACTTCTTAAACTTTATTTTTTTTAAAGATTTTATTTATTTATTTGACACAGAGAGAGATCAGATCACAAGTAGGCAGAGAGGCAGGCAGAGAGAGAGGAGGAAGCAGACTCCCTGCCGAGCAGGGAGCCCGATGCGGGCCTCAATCCCAGGACCCTGAGATCATCATGACCTGAGCCGAAGGCAGAGGCTTTAACCCACTGAGCCCCCCAGGCGCCCCTTCTTATACTTTAACGTGCATCTGAATTGCTTGGGGATCTTTTTTAAAAATGCAGCTTTTGGAGCAGAAAATCTTGGGACTTGAGACTCTGCAGTGTTTTTAAGATTTTATTTATTTATTTGAGAGAGAGAGAATGCGTATGTGCATGGGAGCAGAAGGAGGAGCAAGGTGTGTAGGGGGGATGAATCTCAAGCAGACTCTGCTCCAAGAGCAGATCCCACACAGGACCCTGACATGGGGGCCCCAATGCGGGTTTGAGGACTCGGCCTTATGACCTTGAGATCATGACCCTGTGATCATGACCTGAGCCAAAACCAAAAGTTGGATGCTTAACCAACTGAACCACCCAGCAGCCCCAAGATTCTGTAGTTCTAATGAGCTCCTAATTGATAGCAGTGTTTCTTGTCCATGTACACCTTATTGAGTAACAGGGATGTATAATATGCATTATAACATTAGGTACTTATCTTCAAGTTGGAGCAGAGGTTTTTAATCCTGGCTATGCATTAGAATCTTCTTAGTGCTTTAAAAATATTTAGATGCCTAGGCCCCACCTCCTACTTAACTGAATTACATTCTTAGATGTAGGAGAGCTTATATCTATACTTCTGAAAAGCTCCACTGATGGGCAGATCACTGAGTTAGAATAATGAAAGAGGTAAGTTTGCTTTGTAGTGATATCCAGAAAAGCATAAGATATATTCATGCAGGTAGTTATTAACCAGTTCTTCTTATGAATTTTTATTCTTTTGCTCTTCTGAATGTTTTTTAGATGTTACATTGAGAACATGTAATAAGTTATAGACATAATTTGAAATAAATAGGTACTCATGTTATCTTTTACATGGCCTGTAATGTCTTATTAGACCATTTTTGGTCACAAGTGGTAGTAGACCACCTAAACAGTCTTAAACAAAGGTGGGCATCTACCAAAAATAATGAGGATTGTTCTAGCTCTGGCACTACTGGTTTCAATGAGTCAAAAATAACTTTTATCAGAACTGTCTTCTTTCTGTTTCTTTGCTCTGCTCTCCTCTCTATTGATTTATTTTGGTCTTATTTAGTCTTTGTCTCTTTATGATCATGAAAGTGCCCATTAACTCATGACTTACATCTTAGCAATTCAGTAACGTTTGAACACAGAGGTTCTTCCAAATCTATGGCAAAAGTCTGAGTAGGGACTCTTAGTTGTCCCAGCATAGGCCAAAGACCCATTTCTGGTACCAGAGAGTTATGGGGTCAAGCACTTCTAGACCACATGGGAGGAATAAGGTTATTAGAAAATTGGAGAACAGTGATTTTCCAAAAGATTCCAGACAATTCCAGATTCCATGTATATACATGAAGTATAACATTTAAAGGTTGTTCGTTAAAATATATAGAGTTAAGTAATTTGACCTTTGCTTTGTTTCTCCTTTTGGGTATATCCATATTGGTGTGAAAATCATATAATAGGAATAGGCAAATTATCTACAGCTGATGGTAAAGCCTTTGCAGATCCTGAAGTGCTTCGGAGGTTGACATCATCTGTTAGTTGTGCGTTGGATGAAGCTGCTGCTGCACTTACCCGTATGAGAGCTGAAAGCACAGCGAATGCAGGGCAGTCGGACAAGTAAGTACATTTTCTCTGTGATCAGTATAAAAACATTTTCTTAAAAATAAATAATGTTCACTGAGCCTTTATTTTGTGCTTGGCATGGAGTTAACCACTTTATATGTAATATCTTGTTTCTACTCGCAAAAAGCCTTAAGGCAGTGGATTTTGTTTTACTTTGCTTTTATTCTGAAAAGCTCAAGAGAAGTGAATAATTTCATCAGCATCAAGTAGCTGACAAGTGGCAAACCTGGGACACAGTGACTGCAAGTCTGACTTCTTAGACAATATGTTAAAAAAGACCTTTTGCCTCTTTAGATTTTGTTTTCTTTTAATGTTTTGGTGACAAAGAAATAACTGTTTTCTAATTATGCCATTTTCTAGTTCATGTATATAGGTCTCATCATTTTAAAGAGCAAGGTTTTTATTTATTTGTTCTATGAACGTTCAAAAAATTTCATAGATCTACTTCCCATAATTTGAATGTGAGTCCCACATACTTTATTTTTGTATGCCGTACAATTTCTTTTATATAGTACTTTATAGTTAGTAAGGACTCAGTTTATATTTTGTGACTTTGCTTTTTTAAGTTTTTCTGTTGATCTTACACAATAAAAATCACACCATCTCATATAAAAAAGTTATGGATAGTATATGAAAAATGGATTTAAGCTCCAAGAAAGCAAATAGAAAAGAATTATTAATATGAATTACCTTTTTTGCTTCCTCAGAGTCTTGTTTTCCTCTAACTGAAACGAAGCCATTTTATTTATTTTAGCTGTTGCCTTTAAACAGTTGAGAAAATGGGACTATTCTTTTATATATGGGTTTAGACAGTTAAAAAATAGAATTTAAGATTATCTTTTTTTTTTTTTAAGATTTTATCCATTTATTTGACAGAGAGAGAGAGATTACAAGTAGGCAGAGAGGCAGGCAGAGTGAGGAGGAAGCAGTCTACCTGCTGAGCAGAGAGCCCGATGCGGGGGTCGATCCCAGGACCCTGAGATCATGACCCGAGCTGAAGGCAGAGGCTTTAACCCAGTGAGCCATGCAGGCGCCCCAGGATTACCTTTAATATAATAGTATTTTTATGTGACATCTTGAAAGAGAGGTTGTATAGTATTAACAAGAATATTAATTTGCTGTTTTCTCTTGGCTCTGTGTTCATCTTCATTTGTTTAGATTTTTGTGTTTTTATTAATTTACTATTCTCACGGATTGGCTCTTCTTCATTTAACTTCAAGATCTATTTCTTAGTTAACGATCAGTTTTACTACCCTGTGGTATTACTGATACTCTCTTAAATATGGTGCCTGCTGAGATTGGCAAGAAAGAAAGTTAAAAACACCTTGAAGAGTATATTAAAGCTAGTTCAAGCAGGAAATAGAAAAGTAAAAAGTTACAGATTCTTTGGCATTGAATATAGTAGGTAGTAGAGCATGTTTGTGACATTTATTCAGCAAAACTTGAGAAATATAGTGGAGTGCAATGATGTTTGTTATATATTAGATTTTGTATTAGTTAAGTGTGGTGCCATGTGCTGGATCTAATGTACCCTTTGCTCATAAGTTCGGAATTTCAACTGTTGTTACAGTAGTTCTGGTAAGCTTGTTTTAAAGCTGGCAGACACATAAGGAAATTGAATGCAAGTCTAAATGGGATAGTAGAGGAGGGTATGTTTGTGCCTCAGGAAGAGAAAAAGAGTAAGAGCCTACCTGAAAGAGAGAAAAGGTATGTTCTTAAAAGGATGTGTCTTGTGGGAAAGATTTGTCTTATATTTGTTGAAAGGTAGTAGAGGACACTGGGCCTGGGGACTATCAGTGTCCTAAAAAATGGGAAATTATGAGACAAGCATACTAAGTGCTATTCAAGACTTTGACTTTGGTAAGGGGATAATACAATTAACCAGTAATTATAATATATAGCATGGCACACAATAATAAGAACTATGGGAAAAAATTGAATGGGGAAGTGCTAGGACAGTGTTTGGGGTTGGAGGTCAGTGCATTCTTAAGAAAGTAGTTAGGAAAATCTTCACTTAAAAGATGGTTTTTTAGCAAAGACCTGAAATTGGTAAGGGTGTGAGCTGTGTCTGACAGAGAAGCTGTCTTGGCAGAGGGATAGTAAATACATATATCTTGGAGTGGAGCTTAATTAGCATTTTTTATGAAAATCAGGAAAGCCAATCAATGTGGCAAGAGTAAGAGTGAGACTAGTAGGCGATGAAACCAGAGAGGTAGAAGCTAAGACTGTGGGACCCTACCACTGGAAAGATCTCATAAGTACTTTGGCTTTTAGTGTGTCTGAGATTAGAGGCCAAATGGAGGATTTTGGGCAGAGGAGTGACATGATCTGCTTTCCTTTAAATAAGATCTCTCTGGCTGCCTTGTTGAAAAGAGTCTGAAGGAAAACAAAGATAACAGCAGGAAGACTATTCAGGAGACTTTGCCATAATCTGGGCTAAACATGATGTTCTTGAATCTGGGTGGTAGTAATAATAGAGATATAGAAAAGAGGTTACCCACGAATGCCTTTAGTACCAGAAGTGATAGGCCCTTCAAGAGGATGGTGTAAGAATTGACTTATATTTGAAATGAAGAGAATATTAATTAATAGCACTGGATTTAGTGTTTTTCTTAGGATGGATTTTATCCAGGAATGGAGAGAATCTTTAGAAATGTCCATAGTTGGAATTTTTACCTCAAAAGCCAGTATGCTGTGTAATTTTTCATATTTATATATCCTGATATTATAATGTTCTTCCCCAATAGCCGCAGTTTGGCAGAAGCTTGTTCAGAAGGAGATGTAAATGCTGTGCGAAAGTTACTCATTGAAGGGCGAAGTGTAAATGAGCACACTGAGGAAGGGGAGAGCCTCCTTTGTTTAGCTTGTTCTGCTGGATACTATGAGCTTGCACAGGTTGGTATCATAAAAATAATCACATGGGTTGTTTTTGTTTTTTAATCTGGCCTACTTACTAGGGAAATAATAAAACTCAACCATTAGGCTCATTTCAACAAATAATTTTGTTAGATACACTTTGTGGTTTTCGGCTCTTTTACTATAAATGACTAGGTGGGTGTTAACGTAAGTATGTTCCACATGTTTTGATGAATATATCATTTTCTAATATCATTTAACCTTTTTCTTTCATAAGGTTTTGTTGGCAATGCATGCAAATGTGGAAGATAGGGGAATCAAAGGTGATATTACACCTTTAATGGCTGCTGCTAATGGAGGACATGTCAAAATTGTGAAGTTGCTGCTAGCTCATAAAGCTGATGTCAATGCACAGTCTTCAACAGGTTATGCATGTTTCTTTTCCAGTTTCATTAAATATGAACACCCTTTGGCAATAATTATTTCACAAGAAAATCATCATTTGTAAAGCTCTTGCAGTTCTCTCATTACAAAGTGCTGAATGTTTGCCTAAGGCTATGCATTAGGTTTAACGTATAAGATATATTTTGAATAAAATTTTTCCTCTTTGGTATGTGAGGACGATTACTTGGCCTTTTAGAGTTCTTTTAGATTATATTAAATGCTGGCCCAGTTAAAAGGACTACCCTCCTGGAAA
Organism: Ailurus styani; assembly: GCA_002007465.1. NCBI lineage: Eukaryota > Metazoa > Chordata > Mammalia > Carnivora > Ailuridae > Ailurus > Ailurus styani. The sequence continues at coordinate 7,908,456 of LNAC01000013.1, read as the reverse complement.
TGGGCTACAGTGCTCCAACCCAGGTTTCCTGTTTCTCAGGGGAGAAGGAAAGGGAAAATAGGGAGAACAAGAGGGCTGTGGAATGAAAGGCAGGTCTATCATTGTCTACTGATACTAAATTGTGCCCTACAGAAAAAGAAAGTATTATGAAAATATTGTATCCCACAAGGGACATGATTTTAGTTTAAACTTTTATTTATTTTTTTTTCAAACTTGGACATAGATGGATATATGAAAGTTCTAAAATATGAAAATATATTTTGTGCATCTTCTTTAAGCTTTTCAAATTTGTTAAATATTTTATTTATATTTAAAGATTTTATTTATTTATTTGAGAGAGAGTGAGAAAGAGCAAGAAAGAGAAGGAGCAGGGAGAGAGCAGCAAAGGAAGAGGGAGAAGTAGACTCCCTACTGAGCAGGGCCCAATGTGAGACTGGATCCTGGGACTTCCCAGGATCACCTGAGCTGAAGGCAGATGCCTAACCAACTGAGCCACCCAGATACTCCAAATTTGTTAAATATTTTAAATAATTTTTAGGATTGCACAGGTTGTGGTTTGAATGGGTTTTAGAAATCCCTATTTTACCCAGAATGTTAATTTCTTCCCCCTTGTAATGTGGGAGATTTTTATCATTCAGAGGAATGTTTTTGAAATTACTTCAACTTTGATAGTTAGCTGGTGTTTGAAGTTGTAGTGAAAACAAATATGTATGATTAAAGGGGCAGTGAGATATCTACATATGATGAATAATTATAATTACAAAAAATAAAGTGTGTGAAACGTTTCTCTAAAGTTAGAATGAACATAACTTTTTTTCTCATATAAAATGTTTAAGTTTTAGAATTTCTCAGTTCTTTTATAACTGTACAATTATGGCAAGTGAATTTATTTTCAACATGTATTTGACCCTGATATTAAATGGAAAGAACCCAGAGTTAATTTCAGTAAGATAAAAGGCAATGGGAAAGGAATTATATGTATTATCTAAATTTATTAAGATCATAGTCTCTCCACCTGCCTTTGGCTCAGGTCATGATCCCAGCATCCTGGGATCAAGAATCTGGCATCGCATCAGGCTCCCTGCTCAGTGGGGAGTCTCCTTCTCCCTGTCCCTCTGCCTGCTGCTCCTCCTGCTTGTGCTCTCTCTCTGACAAATAAATAAAATCTTAAAAAAAAAAAAAAAGATTATCGTCTCCCATTTCATTTTTCTTCTTGATGTTAAATTAGGCTCTTTTTGTTTTGGTATTTTATGTTAATATCTTTTTGTTTTTCCTTGAATGGGAAGAAATCAGAGAGGGAGACAAACCATGAGGGACTCTAGACTCCAGGAGCCAAACTGAGGGTTACAGAAGGGGGTGTAGGGAGATGGGGTAACCAGGTGATGGGTATTAAGGAAGGCATGTATAGTAATGAGCACTGGGTGTTACACACAACTAATGAATTGTTGAACACTACATCAAAAACTAATGATGTATTATATGCTGACTAATTGAATATGATAAAAAAATAAAATATCTTTTTGTTTTACTTTATTAAAATAGGCAACACAGCACTTACATATGCTTGTGCTGGAGGCTATGTAGATGTTGTAAAGGTGCTCTTGGAATCCGGTGCTAGTATTGAGGACCATAATGAAAATGGTCATACTCCTCTTATGGAAGCTGGAAGTGCTGGACATGTAGAAGTAGCCAGATTGCTGCTAGAAAATGGGGCTGGCATTAATACGCATTCCAATGAATTTAAAGAGAGTGCCCTTACATTAGCTTGTTACAAAGGTATGGTATAAAACATTTTTTTAAAACAAAGTTTTTAAATACATGATATGACTATTACTTTATATAATATAGTTTTTAAATTAAAAAGTTAATTAGGAGGTGGTAATGGAATATAGTATGTAATTAACTTAAAAGTGTTTAAAGTGTTTGAGTTTAATATGTAAACTTTTAAAATATAGACTTAATATAAATATATTGAGAGTGAAAAATGACTGTAAAATGGTTCAATTGTTTTATCAGAAATGGTTAATTTTAATTATGCACTGTACTTTTTCATGGTTTTTGTGTCAGAATATTTTGCGTGGTTCACACAAAAGAATACTGTTGACTCCAGAAATATTTAGCCTGTAAGTTTAAAAGTAAATACAATAAAAGTAGCTAGGATGATCTATTAACAAGAAGGTGCTTAAGCTATTTCGCGTGACACTAAAAAGGAGAAAAATTGAGGAGACAGGTGGAGATTTGAGAAATGAAAAGTGGTGTGAGGGGAGTTTTAATTCTAAAGAACAATGTTAGAATATCATCAACACATTTAATAAAGTTAGAAGGAAGAGCTGGTTGAATTTGACAAAAACACCTACCTATACGTACCTAACTATACAAAAGGGGGGTATATGATATTTTAAATGATGTCAATCAACCTGAAAATACTGATAATAACTGAAAAAATGCCGTCCTTTGAGAGGGCAAGACAGTTCTCTGGAAAGTTGCTCATTCTTCAGCTAGTTAATGCTCTACATTCCAGATTCTAAAAACAGCCACAGAGCCACCACGTACTTCTCAGACTATCTTTTTGACAGATATATGGCCATAACCCAAGGAAATTTTTTAAAAGGCAAATTTTATGTCTACATAGCCCAGTGTTTCATACCGTCTGCAGCTGTGTCATGTTTGTATAATAAAATAAGTGACCTTGAGGCATCAAGAAAAAACTCTTATAAGACAAGGTACAAAATTTAAGGGGGCACTCACTCTCAATGGCTGAATCACTTCCCCACCAAGCTTGTGAGGGAATACCTCCTTAAATTATACACCTAGGGCTTTGATCACCACACCCTAGTTGTGGCCCTGGTGTTGTTTTGTTTCATTCTATTTCAGAGTGACCAAGGTTGTGTGAGGTCCCTTGATAATTTCCCTTAAACACATGGTTAAAATACATACATGACTAAAATTTAAGTTAAATGTGAAAATATGCCCCATCTAAACTGCTTTCGGTTGTCTGGTGTTAACAGAGTCTCAGATTAAGGATGGTTAGGAAACACAGCTGAGGTCCCTTACTTCCTCAGTACTGTTTGGTAATTAGCAGAGGCTTATCTTCATTGGGAGGAGAGGAATTAAAGCCTTGGGACAGCCTCTTCAGGTAGGCTGATTGACTGGGTGGCTCTCTCCTCTTTTCACAAATACTTTTGAACCTGGAACTGGCTGTATTATACTATTGGGTCCCAGCTGGCCAGAAGAGCTTTGAGATGGGCTACATATAACTACTCTTCCCTCTCTCCTTTGCTTGTAGCCCCACCCTGCTTTCCAAGGGGCGTCTGAGGTAGGGGCTTGCAGGCTTTAATTAGCAGCTGGATATAGAATGAGCTGGTGGAGAACATCTCTACTACTTACAAGGATCCATGGACCCTCTCCCTTTCCTCTATTTCGGGTGAGGTCTTCTAGGATATAGATTGACAAGGAGGAGATGGGGAAGGGCTAGAACTCAGGCTGAGACTGAACGTTGATGTGGATCTTTGGAAAGGGAAAAGAACTGAGAGGAAAGGGAGGTGGGTAGGTAGGAAAAACAAGATACGGCAGAGGTTACAGTTACTTAGTGAAGTTACTTTTAGTTGTTTATGATTTTACCATCCACTCCTTCCCCTTAGTCCTAATTGATTGAGAATTGATTGCAATTCCTTCCAAATAAAGTTGGAAAAAAATTAGTCATTTTTCTGTTTCTTGTGTAGTGTCTGAAATACTTTTTAAAAATACCTTGTCTTTTTAATTACTCAAAGTGTCTTTATTTGAACTGAAGCATATGATTTATTTGAAACTACATAAATACAAATATATGAGTGTGTGTATATGTTTGTGTATGTATGTTTATATCCAAATAGGTGAATAAATATAAACTAAATGATGTCGTTTCAAAAATATTTATATGCGTATATATATATATATATATATATATATGCAGTTCCCAACTTAGAGTGTTCTTAAAAAGTTTATGAGTTAGTAATTGAAACTTAAAGTACATTTCCTTCTAGAAATAATTTCAGTTATTATTATCTCAGGCTACTAATTCACAAAAGCTAATTTGTTCTGTAACATAAATAAAGATAGCATGCCCTGGCTCTTAAAAGGTTGTAGAGGGGATATTCTGGGCTTTGGATTTTAATGGGATCTTTGCTCACCTGCCACAAGGATTGTAGTATTGGCAACAGAGTAAGGAGTAGAACAACAAGTATCACTTGTATAATTTACATGTTACAGTTGAGGGTGGCTTGCAGCTGACTTTAGTATTATGCTTATAAATTTATTACTATAAGTTAAATATAAATTTTCAAAGTATTATAAATTTTTCTTAAACTTTTTGGAATAATAAAATATTTTAAAGTAATCTTACACATTTTTGGTTTAGGACACCTAGAGATGGTGCGATTTCTTTTGGAAGCAGGCGCAGATCAAGAGCATAAAACAGATGAAATGCATACTGCTCTAATGGAGGCTTGCATGGTAAGACTGGTGAAATACATACAAGAAATATATCTATATATAATTCATAGAGACAATGCTAGTGTATGATGAGCACCTTGTCCTTGAATTCAAAGATTTGTTTATCATAGATTTATTATAGGGCAGAACCTCAGCTATCTGAATTATGAATAGCATTCAAAGCCATTTGTGCAGTGTTAACTTATTTCTGTTAAAGGTGCTTTCTGGAGCTTTACAGCACTACTTTTATTTTCTCAGTCTCACTTTACTATGCTGGTATTACACAGTTGGTGCAAAAAGCAACTTTTAAAGAGTTAATCAAGGATATTAAGAAGAATATGATCCATTGAATATACACATAATACTAAGCAGAGCATGTTCATCAAACTGATAATTTAAATTTGAATGAAAAATGAAAATATGGAAATTAGAGTATTATTTGTATAATTCCCCCTCTATGTATGGTCTTTTCTGAGCCCTTAAATCCTTTTATAAGAACTTTCTTTTTAGGGTTCGTATTTAGGAACAGGTAATAATAGTACTCTTAAACTTCTGTATCTTAGTCTGTGATTTGTGGCACAGAAATGGATCAGAGTAACATTATAGGCCAATTTTGAGAAAAACATGCCAGAGATAGAAAAAGGCCCTAAATGAATTTAAGTTTCTTATCACACTGAAAGGATGTTAAATTTTAATTACTAATTTTAAAAAATATCAGATAGTTAATTAAGACTTGAATTAGCTTTGTTTTCTTTATTGCCATGCCAGTGTTTACTTTAATAAATGATCCTTTGAAGAAACTTTGAGTTTTCTTTGAAGGTCTTAAGTTCTCATCTGTTAAAATTAGGATAATATCCTTCTCTTAGGTTGTTGTGAGCATTAAATAATGTCATGTATTTAAAACACATTGGTAACATCCCCATGGTAAGGAACTTAAAAAATCCTTGTGATGCCTACTAGAGAACTATGTAGATTAAGAAGTCAAAATGGAGCATTCTGTACACCTAATCAACATGTACTGGAAGTGTTAAAAGTAGATGAGAGATACTGGTAGGGGCCAGACATTTCGAAGCTTGCCAAGAGATTGGGATTTTAAGCTGGACTTTAAAGGAGATATAGGAGTTAATGATGGAGGGAGAAAATTCTGAGCCAAAAGAACACAAAGTAACCATTGTAATGGGGCATTAAAGTTGTGTAGTATGGCAAGTACAGAGGTAAAAATGGGTGTGACATGTTCAAAAGAAGATGAAATGTCTGTGAGGTATTATATAGAAGAAAAAATCACATCAAAGGCAAAACAGGGGCACCTGGGTGGCTCAGTGGATTAAAGCCTCTGCCTTTGGCTCAGGTCGTGATCTCAGGGTCCTGGGATCGAGGCCCACATCAGGCTCCCTGCTCGGCGGGGAGCCTGCTTCCTCCTCTCTCTCTGCCTACTTGTAATCTCTCTCTCTCTGTCAAATAAATAAATAAAATCTTAAAAAAAAAAGAAGGCAAAACAGAAAAGAGCCTTGGAGTTGCCTATAGGTAGGAAAACTGTGGGAAAAGGAGGCCAGCAAAGGAGACAGAAGATAGAGAGAATTCCTTTTTCTTTTAATTTTCACTGGCATTGAATGTTGAACAGCAAAAGGAAGTACTGTGTACAAATTGTGTTCCCTTGGGCTCCTGGGTGGCTCAGTGGGTTAATGCCTCTGCCTTCTACTCAGGTCATGGTCTCAGGGTCCTGGGATCGAGGCCTGCATCGGGCTCTCTGCTCAGCAGGGAGCCTGCTTCCTCCTCTCTCTCTGCCTGCCTCTCTGCCTGCTTGTAATCTCTCTCTCTCTCTCTCCCTGTCAAATAAATAAATAAAATCTTTAAAAAAAAAAATTGTGTTCCTTTCCCCTAACGCATCATCTACAATTCTCTGCCTTCTCCAGGAGGTATTGCATTTTTCTTTTTCTACCTAAAGTTTGCTTCTCCTTAAGGTTTCTACAAAAATACTACTTTCCCTTTCTAAGCTTTATCCATGTAGCATTTAAGTATGTATCATGCAGTGCTGGTGTTGTTTCATAATAGTCTTTTGTTACATGTACTTAATGTCTTTTCCCCCCAAAGTTTAATACACGTCTTGATTAAAGGAAGGTATTATTGTTCTGCAAGTTTCATAGCCTCAATCTCTGTTTTATGGTCTATGACACAGAAATATAGATGGTCTTACTTAATACTTGCTTTCTTAACTGTTAAATATAGATTTATTAATTCTTATTTGAGTGGAGATTGGTAAACCTTCATTGCATAGTAATTGAGAAGTGTTCACATTTTCAATGATTTTTAAATGGTGCTAATTTAATTTTTTTAATTACATTTAATTAGGATGGCCATGTTGAAGTAGCTAGGTTACTTCTTGACAGTGGTGCCCAAGTGAACATGCCTGCTGATTCATTTGAGTCACCATTAACTTTGGCTGCATGTGGTGGTCATGTGGAACTTGCGGCTTTACTCATTGAAAGAGGAGCTAGCCTGGAAGAGGTCAATGATGAAGGTTATACACCACTGATGGAAGCAGCTCGTGAAGGACATGAAGAAATGGTGGCGTTACTTCTAGGCCAAGGTAACCATACCAGTGAAAACACTAAAGCACAAATATTTAAAATGTAAGATTACAATATTATAAAATTGGCTTTCTGTGTTCATCTTTCTAGTAGATTTGTAATGAAATGTTGTCACAAAAATGAATGAGAAAGTATTTACTTTGAAAATAGCTTCCAAACTGTGCCAAAGAAAACCAGATAGACTTCTTTAATATAGAGCTTTCAGGCATTATGTGCTTTGTGAGTAGGGACAGAATCGGGGATGAGGTAGGGTTGTAAATTATGTAGGGGCACATAAGAGATTTAGCATTTCTCAAAGTAATATGTTGAGAGAATTCTTTTGGGAATGAACATCTAACAAATACTTAATATATCTAGTGTTTCATGAAACACAATGTGGGCACTCCTACCATAAGGACTAACTTGATGAGAATTCAAGAATGCATTTATAAGAGCTGTCAAGGAGTCAGCACACAGTGGACTTTATGTTTGGGAAAAGTGACACAGTTATTTTACATTACTAAGGTACCTTTAGTTTAACAGACAAATGGCTGGTAGCCAAGACCTATAAAGAACTCAAACTCAACACCCAAAAAACAAGTAATTAAGTCAAAAAATGGGCAGAAGACATGAACAGAAGACTTCTCCAAAGAAGACGTACACGTGGCTAACAGACACATGAAAAAATGTTCATCATCATCAGCCATCAGGGAAATTAAAATCAAAACCACATTAAGATACCACCTTACACCAGTTAGAATGGCAAAACTTGACAAGGCAAGAAACAACAAGTGTTGGAGAAGTTGTGGAGAAAGGGGAACCCTCTTACATTGTTGGTGGGCATGCAGATTGCTACAGCCACTTTGGAAAACAGTGTGGAGATTCTTCAAAAAGTTAAAAACAGAACTACCCTATGACCCAGCAATTGCAGTGCTGAGTATTTATACCAAAGATACAGATATAGTGAAAAGAAGGGGCACATGCACCCCAATGTTCATAGCAGCAGTGTCCACAAGAGCCAAACTGTGGAAAGAGCCGAGATGCCCTTCAACAAATGATTAAAGAAGATGTGGTTCGTATACACAATGGAATATTACTCAGCCATAAAAGGTTGAATACCCAACTTTTGCATCAACATGAATGGGACTGGAGGAGAGTATGCTAAGTGAAATAAGTCAAGCAGAGAAAGTCAATTATCATATGGTTTCACTTATTTGTGGAACAAAAGGAATATCATGGAGGACATTAGGAGAAGGAAGGGAAAAATGAAGGGGAAATTGGAGTGGGAGACTAACTGTGAGAGACTGTGGACTCTGGGAAACAAACTGAGGGTTTTAGAAGAGAGGAGGGTGGGGGGTGGGTGAGCCTGGTGATGGATATTAAGGAGGGCACGGATTGCATGGAGCTCTGGGTGTTATATGCAAACAATGAATCGTAGAACACTACATCAAAAACTAATGATGTACTTGTGTGAGACTAACATAACATAATAAAATTTTGTTTTAAAAGAAGTAAGGTACATTCAGTTTAGAAGTAATCTCCTATCTATATTTTTGTAGCCAAGTTTCATATCTCTTTTAGTAGTAAAGTTTTTGTTTGGACAAATTTAAGAGGAGTGGCACATTTTTAAAAAACCATATTGGCTAGAACTTTTAAAGCAGAGGTTTTGTAGCATATTTTTTACATTTGAATCACAGCTCCAGTGCTTGCCAATATTGTAACTTTAGGCAAATTCCTAACCTTCTGTGCCTTATAAATGTTTTTGAACATTGTTTGTCATGTAGTGCCTATTAAGTGTTAGCTATGGTGAGTGGTGGTAGTAGTGATAATGATAATGTTATTGTGGCCTTGGGCAAGTTAATGAACCTCAGTTTCCTTAGCTGTAAAATGGAGCCAATAAGAACATGTAAAATGCTTTCAAATATTACCTGGCAAATAGTAATAGTGTATTAAATGTTAGCTATCATCATCATCATCATCATCATCATTAATTTTGGTTCTGTATAACAAGGGAATGTAGTTTATTTTTCTAAGTCCTTTTGTCACCTGGTTTGTACCTACGGGCTGAATAAATCTTCCTGTAGCTGTGTACATCAAATATGGACTTGTTTTTAATAATTTTTAATAATTTTTAATAATTTTTAATTTTTTAATAATTTTAATAATTTTTAAATAATTTTCTTTATTTGTAATCACCTTTCAGAGTAGGGGAGAAGCACTTTATTATTTAGTAAAATAATACAAACATTCATTTTTGAAGTATAGTTATTAGGAAACAACATGTTTTGCTTATCTTGGAATAAATTAATGACTTTCTTAAAATAATTAGAATTTTTATTCTAGGAGCTAATATCAATGCACAGACAGAAGAAACTCAAGAAACTGCCTTGACTCTGGCTTGCTGTGGAGGCTTTCTGGAAGTGGCAGACTTTCTAATAAAGGCAGGAGCTGATATTGAACTAGGGTGTTCTACCCCTTTAATGGAAGCTGCTCAAGAAGGTCATTTGGAGTTAGTTAAATACTTATTAGCTGCAGGTAGGCATGTTTGCATTTGGGAGGAGTTTTTATGTGATTTATTTAAGTAAAAATGTTACAATGCAAATAATTTTTTTCTTACACACTGAATGTGTATTTAAAAATGTGGTAAAAATGTCGTAAACTGTTGTGTGTATTCTGCATAATTAATTTATCTTATTACGTTTGAAGTATCTGTAGCTTTAATTTTAAGCAGTAATCTATATCTGTTTCTTCTTTTAAAGATGCTGATAATGTTAATCTCGTTCTAGAAATGGATAGGGCTATATTATCTAATTTGAGGAGGTATGGCTTATGTAGAAGAAATTTCTATGTCCATCATGTATGTCTTACGATTCTTTAATTAAGTCTTATATTGTTTAATTCTACCACAGGAGCTAATGTTCATGCTACAACAGCAACAGGGGATACAGCATTAACATATGCCTGTGAAAATGGTCATACTGATGTAGCAGATGTCCTACTTCAGGCAGGAGCAGATCTGGTAAGCTATGTCACTTTTTAAATCCTAATACTTAAAACCAAAACAAGAAATTAATTTAAAGTTCTATGGAGATTACAGACAAAAAAGTATTTTTTCTAATTTTTTGTTGGCCTTTTTGCCATTTTTTTCTCTCATTTGGTCATATTTTCTTTCCACACTGGTGTCATTATTCTTGTTAGCAGGGTTATCCAATCTGTTACCCTTGTTCTCCATAATAAAAGGGGGAAATTTTATATTAACATGTTAGTACAAATTAATTTTTTCTTAGGTACTTAGCTATTTTTAGAAGATAAGTATTTAATAAGTAGTCTTTTCCCTCAAATAACTTATAGTTCGGTAAAAAGGATGAAATACTGAAGTCATTGTATGGTAGATTATAAAGAGATGTCATAGGGAAAGTACAGACAGTAAAGAAGCTCAGAAGTCCAGAGGTCATTTGAGATACTATATTTTGGGTTGGATAAGTTTAAAAAGGTAGATAGGGCACTGTTGTGACGAAAGAGATATTCCAGTTGGAAGAAATAATGTGAGCACAGCCTGAGAGGTAGGGAAGCAAAAGCAAATGTTTGTGGGGAAAATACTCTTCCAGTTTAACATGTGAGGGAATAGAAAGAAGTGAGACATGAGAAGGTAGTTAAAACTTAAGTAACCATATTTTCATGGGATTGAGATTAACAAGCAAATTTGCATTCCTGTAGAAGGTCATAGTTTATGACAAAAATTCACACATGTGAGCAGAAACAGACTCCTCCATTGACTAGTTTTGTAAACTTTGTTTCATTTCTCTTTCCTCATTTATGGAAGGAAGAGGTGAAATTGGAAGTTGGATTACTGTTTTGTCTTTCAGTTCTGCATGTGTTAGTACAACTCTTGAAGCTGTTATATCACACATTATACTCTTGTTAGTTGTGTGCATATTTCTTCCATATTAGATTTTGAACTTCCTCAGCTTAGGAACTGTATTTCCAGTGTTTACCACCGTAATTGTGAAACATATAGCAATGTAACCTTGCTTAGTTCATTGCAATTCGAACAACTTAGTGTGTGGCTTAAGAGAAAAATTAAAAGTTATTCATCAGATGTGAATGTTAAAATATATGCGCACGTGTGTGTGTGTGTATGCATATATATATACATATAATGCTTTATAAACTATATTTTTTCTTAAACCTTTATATTCTAAGATCTGAAAATTTCTCCAATAGTGTTCTCAATTATTCAGCAATCACAAGAATGCAATAGATTCTCCATCCTTTTGAGACCCAGAAATCTCTAGTAATACCTTAAAATCAGTGGTTTTCCAGATATTAGATCATTAACTTTGATGTTTTCATATAAGGTAACATGGAGTTAATGGGATGTCTGTAAAGAAAGGAAATTATGTACTGCAGAAATTCATATAGGTAGGATACGAACTAACAAAAGGAAAATCACTTGGAGTGGATAAGGATAATGCTGATAATGCTGATTGGAGAGGGGCTGTGCTAGAGTGCCATTCACTGTTCAGGTTACACAGTCCTTTTGGTAGAGAGAGAAGGAAAAATTACCCAGATGGATTTAGATGAGGGCATCACAATCACATGAATATAACTTCAGTTATCTGTAGAACATGTTTCTAATTTAAGATTTTTAAAATTTAAAGATATATTCCTTAATTTGTTTCAAAGCATGATATTTAATATATTTAGATTCAGAAATTAGTCCACCTTTTTTCCTTTTGATATTCATGAAAAGGAGCAACTGTTCACAAGCAATTAAATTACCTTTTTTTTTTTTAAATAGGAACATGAATCTGAAGGTGGAAGGACTCCTTTAATGAAAGCTGCAAGAGCTGGTCATGTTTGTACTGTTCAGTTCTTAATTAGTAAAGGTAGGTTTGTGTAAAGCAGTAGTTTTTTCTTCAAAGATGTCTGTTCCCTGACCTGGGGTATTTAGAGATTGAGAGGTAAGATGTTTTGGGGGGTATCACTGGTGGAAGGATGCTACTGAGATTTTGTGAGTGGGTGGTTGATAAACATCCTGTAATGCATAGAATATTTCCAAACTAGGAAAAATTGTGATACTGAATACCACCCTTGTTGAGAAACACTTTTATAAAGAAAAATTTCTCTGTATAAAACTTTGAGGGTTTAGATAACCTAAAATCCATTCTGTTTATTTAATAATATATCTTAAAACCTGGTTTTTTATGTTTATGCCATGAGATACTTAAGGGTAAGTCGCTCTTCTACTTTACATTTCCTTGGGCCTAAGTTTCCTTCTTTGTAAAATATAGAAATGGTCATAAATATAGCACAAAGGTATTCAAAATTGAAATGTGACAAAAATACAAAATGCATGGAGGATTTCATCTGTGGTCAGTTATTCTACTTTGAATATCAAAAAACATTTTAAATGACAAAAGTAGCATCTTACTACTTCCTTTAAGTTATTTGTTAGGTGTTTACTATATAAGTTCAACTTGCAACAGTTTTTATGCAGATTTCATGATATTCTTAAGTACAGAAGATGAAAGATTTTATTTTTGATTCAGCATTTGTAAAAGAAAGGCTGTGCAAGCCATGTATAATTAAAAGGCAGTATATACTATTTCCTTCTTAGCATAAATACTAAAGAAATCTCAAGTTTGTAATTGTTTATAGGAAAAGAAAATAAATCAGAAATAACTTACTGGTCGAATTATTTTAGGCAATTTGAACACTTGTATGTTTATACCATAAAGTAGTCTCAAGAACAGAATTATTTACATAATCACTATCCTCTCTCTCTGATAAATCTCTCTCTGGTTCCATTTTCTTCCTGCTATTTTATTTCCATTTTCCACATTGCCTAGCATAGTGCTTTAAATCAGAGATGAATTCATATTGAGGGCGTGGTGTAACTGTTTTCATTCTCAGATATTTCTCAGTGAAAGAAATCAATATTATTACTTTCTATTCAGTAGTAATATTATTTTCTATTCTTTTTTAATTCTCTACATAGTTAGCCCATAGAGGGCAGTGTGATTTATTTTTTTATTGCTTTTTAATCATTTTTTCTTTAATGGAAGAATTTAACATGTAGATAAAGTTTTATGCTTTTCTTTTTCGAACCATGATTACATTAGGAGTAATGTATACATTTAGCCTTAACTTCTATCAGTGCATACTGAAATATTTATGGATGAAATTATGTATTGTTTTTCTGGGATTTGTTTTAGAGTAATTCAAGATGGGAGAGGAGAATTGATAAGGGTTTATGTGAAATGAGGTTGTGTGTTTGTAATCACTGAAGCTGGGTAAGGGGCATGTGGATTTTCATTGTGTTATTCTCGCTACTCTTCATGATTTTGAAATACAATAACTTAAGAAATAGCAGTCTAACAAGATTTTCCATGTCTTGTCTGTTTTAGGAGCTAATGTGAATAGAACCACAGCTAATAATGACCACACTGTATTGTCCCTGGCTTGTGCAGGGGGTCATCTGGCAGTGGTAGAACTACTTTTGGCTCATGGGGCAGATCCTACTCATCGTTTAAAAGTATGTAACTCAAATATTTCAGTTAGCATTGTGAATTACTTCTTCCTCTTGAACATTAGAAGATACCATCTACCAGTTCCATTTATAATGGCATTTTAAGCATATTCATTTTTTCTGTTTTATTAGAGGAAAATGTTCTTTACTAAACCTAAATTTGAATATGTATATCTGGGGCCTGTTGGCTTTTTCTTCATTAATGGTTCTGGAAATTAACTTATTTTTTAAAATATTTTTTCTCCTTCCATATCCACTCTTAGGATGGCTCAACTATGTTGATAGAAGCAGCAAAAGGTGGCCATACAAGTGTTGTTTGCTATCTTTTGGACTATCCTAATAACTTGCTTTCAGCCCCTCCACCAGATGTCACTCAGTTAACCCCCCCATCCCACGATTTAAATAGGGTAAGTTTCAAAACTAAAGCATTTTATATCTTCTTATCCCTCATTGGCTCATTGTTTCAGTTTAAATTAGATTTGACTATTTTTTATTATAATATGTATTCTCTTTATAGCTATTTAGTTTGAAATGGTTAATGATATAATCTGGTATAACATTCAGATTGTAGATTGACGTGATTTTGCTTTGCTTTTTTACTATGGCCAGAATAACCATTCGAATTCAAAGTCCATTAAAGAAATGTTATGGAAAATAATTTGGTACCAACATATTTTAAGTAAATATGTCAATGTCTGAGATTAATACCATGTTACAAATATTTTTAAGAAGTCTTTGTAAGTTATTCTTAATTGAAAGCCTATTATTTAATGGAGTGTGTAGGAAAAGCAGAAATATAATCAGATTCCTTTGTCTTAGGCTCCTCGTGTCCCAGTTCAAGCACTGCCCATGGTTGTCCCACCTCAGGAGCCTGACAAACCACCTGCCAATGTTGCCACTACTCTTCCCATCAGGAATAAAGGTCAGTTACACTTCTGAAGACTGTCTTTTACATGTTATCTGGGTAAAAATGATAAGATTGCAAAAAAAAAAACTATCCATTTCTAATTATTTTTCCACAAAGTTGAATTTTACTAAGTTGACAAAGATTTTTTTTTACTGATGAATAAGGCATGTTATTGGGAGAGAAAATAGTTAATAGCACTAATTTATGCTAGAGTTATCAGTATTAACAGGAGAAATTCAGATGCTCATTTTTGATGCAGTTCTGATTATCCACGATTTTCTCTAATAACTGGTCATTTCTATTCATGTTAAAATATTAGGCCTGGGTATAGTTGGATGACATTTTTGTAAATTACTTGAATTTCTGTAGTGAAACAGGCTTAACAGTTTATATCAAAATTAAAATATATTTTAGAACAACTGGTTTAATATAGATTTTATATCTGGGCTACCTTTTCTCAACCAATAGTTGAAAGTTACTTCAGATATGCTTGTTTGTTTCTCTAGAATTCTGAGGTCCATATTTGACTTGTGGATGTTACACCATGCATGTTCTTAAGTTATGTCCCAGAACATTACAGCTACCAGTTTGAATCAGTTTTTTTTTTTTTTTTAAGTTTCACCTGAAGAACCAATGCAGTTTTAATTTTTTTGGTTTTTGGCTACCTATATTATTTTACCAACAAGAATACTAAGTATTTCCACCAGCTCTTTACAGTCTCTACTACCTATTTAGAGCCTTGGCACCTTTTTCAGTTGGTGTAGCAAACAACTGATTGCTACACCCATAGCCAGATCTGTTTATTCACCTGGCTGTCAGAAGATACAGTGGATGGCATAGTCCAGCATCTTTTCTTCCAGGGAAACTGAATCCCAGTTCTCTACTGGCCAGGTAGCTGTGTGAATATGTGAATTTATATCTTGCCTTTATCAGTCTTGAAGATGGTAGGCCCCCAACAAAGACAAATTTTAGTTGGATTTAAATTTCCTGGTACTTCTCAGTGGTTTGGGTACTCTTTGTGTGTATGTGTGTGTGTTTAAAAGGCATAGACTATCAAATGTGGAAAAACCTTGACTTAGAGGTCTAAGTTTTCCCTGCATCTTAATAATCTAGCATTATTTTTCTGTTCTTATGATAAGTTTTTACATCTTTATGACCAGATGAAGTGTCTACACATAGCCTTAGATTTTACTTTAATTGTACCACTTCGATATCACAGACCTGCATCCCTCTATTGTCTAATTTTAGCCATGTAATATTTTTAAAATTAATTTCCCAAAGATTACTCTATGCACATAAAATACATACATTCTATATTTATGATAAAGAAGGTGGATTTGTTTTTAAACTCCATAACAGTGCATTTTCACCTTCTATGGATATGATAACTTGGTGCATAACTGTTGGCACTAAACCTCCCAACAGTAACTCTGTAATGAGGATGCCATTCATGTGCACTTCTGAGGGGGTTTCTTTTTCACACAGCTGCTTCTAAACAAAAGTCCAGCAGCCATTTGCCAGCAAACAGCCAGGATGTACAGGGTTACATCACCAATCAGTCTCCAGAGAGCATTGTAGAAGAGGCTCAGGGAAAGTTAACAGAACTGGAACAGAGGATAAAAGAAGCCATAGAAAAGAATGCACAGCTGCAGTCCTTGGAACTGGCTCACGCTGACCAACTTACCAAGGAGAAGATCGAGGAGCTGAACAAAACAAGGGAGGAACAAATTCAGAAGAAACAAAAGATTTTGGAGGAACTACAGAAAGTAGAACGAGAGTTACAACTGAAAACTCAGCAGCAGCTAAAAAAGCAGTATCTAGAGGTTAAAGCTCAAAGAATTCAACTTCAGCAGCAGCAGCAACAGTCTTGCCAACATCTGGGACTACTAACTCCTGTTGGGGTTGGAGAACAGCTTTCCGAGGGAGACTATGCACGGTTACAGCAAGTGGATCCTGTTTTGCTTAAAGATGAACCCCAGCAGACTGCTGCTCAGATGGGTTTTGCACCAATCCAGCCTCTGGCCATGCCTCAAGCTTTGCCTCTGGCGGCAGGTCCCTTGCCTCCAGGGTCCATCGCAAATCTTACAGAACTGCAAGGAGTGATAGTTGGACAGCCAGTACTGGGCCAAGCACAGTTGGCAGGGCTGGGGCAAGGAATTCTGACAGAAACACAACAAGGGTTAATGGTAGCCAGCCCTGCTCAGACCCTCAATGACACGCTGGATGACATCATGGCAGGTGGGTTTATATTGTTATGAGCAGGTATCAAATATGATTTGCTTAAGGCGAGTAAGAGTGTGCCAGAATTTTTTTGCCGTTACCCAACTTGAGAACTATTTTTGGACTCTTGACCCATGTATATCTTTAGAAATATTAGTTCAATCTCAGAAGTTCTCAGACGGATACAGGTCGAATTAAAGATTAGCTCATGCAATACAAGTGACTGAAACTTTTTGGCTTAGCTGGGTAGGCTGGGAATCTAGGTTTTTTTCAGTAGTGGGGTTGATGTTTGAGTTTTTTGTTTTTTATTTTTTCTCTTTAAGTTCAGAATACTAAGATTGAATTTTGGCTTTTGTGCTTCTGTATTCACACCAATAAACTGGGAAATTGATAGAAGTTGAAGGTGCGAAACTATTAGGACACATCAGGAAGCTTATTTGTGAACAGAAATATTTTATATCCTAAGGATCAGACTTCAAACCTGATGGATATTAAAAAAACAAAAACAAAAACAAAACAAAACAAAATTTAAACACCTTTACAACAATAATAAAGTACCAAATCAAATAGGGTTTGTTTATACTGTATGTCAGTGGTTTTATCCCCTGTGAATGTTAATGTGTAGTCTCTTTCTAATTGTATTATGGGAAGGTGTTGTCCCCTGACAGTATCATAGATGATATATCTTTATGTGTAGCCAAAGAAATTTTATTCCATTATACTTAGTTTCATTGGCAAGAGGAAATATTTTAGAAGGTTGTTTTAATGATCCTAATTTTTGGTACTTACTTTTTATGAGTTCTGTAACAAAGTAGTAGAATGAGATTTTATAGAATTATAAACCATAAGAATGCTATACGGAGAAGGATAATTTTCTTCATTTATGAAAAAGATAAAGAAAATTTTAAAAGGAAGAAAAAGGGAAAAAGGCAGTAAATCATTGACATTTGGTAGTTTTTATCTGCTGTCTTCCCCTTTTTATATTCTTTGGTCTATACTTAAAAGATTGAGTTTTTCTACCTTTGAAACTGTTGTGACAGTGTTACATATTATGATGAAATTACATATAATTTGTCTTTCATCTTTTAAAAGAATAAAAGAAAATTAAATTGTGTAGTGTTGAATTTTATTTAGCTAACATTCAGAAACTAAGACACCAGCTAATGAGACAGATTTTATACTTAACAAATTGCTCTTGAGTTTCCCAGTTCTCTTTTAGTATCATCCCAGTAGTATTATGGGGAATGAAGATCTCTGCTAATTTTAGAGGGTATAATAACTACCTTGGAAAAAAATGCTATTATTAATCACTAATAAGAACTATAATGATTCTTATATTGATAAATATAAAACTTTCCTATAGATTTGAGAATCACTATTAATCACCATTAGCTGGTTAAAATAATTGGGAATACAATTTAAGAAACATTAGTATCTTATCAAAATTGGAGCACAGTAGCCAAAAGTCCCAAATTTGCTGTTACTGGCCATTAGTTTAGGTCATAATGTTGTTCTTTCTCTTGTCAGTTGGAACTACCAAAGAATGTATAGAGTTAAGTGTTATTTATCCAATTAAATGAAGACTGGACATTCCTACCAATGAACACTTAAAATTTTTTTGATATGATATTAGAACTTAAATGATGTTCTTGGGCATACTTATCAACGTTGATTTGCCAG
The DNA here is from genome assembly GCA_002007465.1 of Ailurus styani. NCBI lineage: Eukaryota > Metazoa > Chordata > Mammalia > Carnivora > Ailuridae > Ailurus > Ailurus styani. Next base: position 7,890,080 of record LNAC01000013.1, on the reverse strand, counting down.
TTGTATAGTTTTTATGCTGATCTGAATTACCAGAGATTTGTAAAGTAGTTTTTCTGTTGATTGGTTTACCAAAGAAAAACAAATTCTGCCTATATGTTCCAGGTGTTTTCATATATATGAATCTCAAAAGCACATAACTTTTTAGGAAATATGACAAATACTTCTCATAAAAATACTTTACCCCTTTATTATGCCCATTTATATGGAGAGAGGAGAGATGACCAGAAGGAAGAACAGGATTAAAAACAGCCAGCCACTTATCTGCAGTCCATCCCTGTCATCATGCATGTGCACATGCATAAACATATACATATACTCATGCACTCATTTCCACGACTTTTCGTTAAACAACTTTTATGTTAGTACTTGTTCTTTAGGTTGACTAATGATCATTTCTGTTTCTTTCTTTGGGTTTCTTGATATTTTATAACCTCTTTAGGCTCAGTCTTCCTTCCCCACTGCAGCATAACCTGTTTTTTATTCTTTAGCTCCCATTTATTAGACTGTTCTTGTAAGGTTCAGTCTCTTTCTCTAGTACTTGGCTGGCCCAAATCTGTCTTCCCTGTTCTCTGTACTTGCCATAGCAAAATCAGTTCCCGGTTTAACCAGTCTTAACGCCTTGCCTTTGCTGTGCTCTCAAGTTCCTTCTTTCCTTACCTGATGTAAAACTTTTCTAGAGCATCTGGTTCTCCTTCTCTAAAATCTAACCCTAAAATGAAGTACCACATGTGAAGATCTGTACCAGAGTTCCTTCAGATGCCTGCATATTTACAAGTTGTTACTTTTCACTCTAGGGAATGGATTAGTGACAGGCATTTATTTCATTTTAATAAACCAATTTCATAAGTACCCCAAAGGAAATGAAATGAGGAAACTGGTTTTTCTTATCTCCTTTTAGATGAGATGATAAGAACAAACAATTTGACCAAAAATAAGAAAACTCCTTTTCATATGTTCTTTAAAAGAACTTACTCCAATTAAAATGTAAATAACAATATAGTCATTTAACAATAAAACTTAGACCTTTTGTTTAGTATTATGAAATAAATATCAGTTCTTTGGACAGATTGGTGTTCATTCTGTTTAAGCTAATTTTGGTATTTAGCATTTTCATTTGTGAAAATCAATCGAATCAGAATCTTAAAATATGGAATCTATTTTAAGAGCCATAGATTTTATATGGTTTTGAAATTTATATCTAGAATATGTACATTTAAATTATCTTGGTTTTTTTCTTAACATACAAAACTATTGATCAATTTAGTATATTAGCACATGCCCTTTCCTCTTAATCTGGATCCCTAAGGATTCAAACTGTTTTGTTTTGTTTTGTTTCCTTCTTTGTTTTTCCTCTAGCTTTTAAGTGAACTTAAAAATGTATAATTACAGAATGTGTGTTGCTATAATGTATATAGTGTATGTTTGTGCCTGAACTAAGGATTTCATGTAAAATAGATTTCTTAATTGACAATCATGTTTATAATTGTTAAATAAGGTCAATTTCAGTTTTTATTCTTGGCAGGATCATAACCTCTTTTGCCTGGTTTCAGATCCAGTTGTGAATCATGATTGTTTTCTGTCTGATGTAGTTGATAAGTATATTGATAACACACATCCACACTACTGTTTACCATTCAAAGATTAATGCCCAAATTTCAGTGGTATAGTATTTTTAATGGGGTGGGAGGGGAGAAAAGGATTGATTGTTCACTTATCAACTCCAGAAATGAATCCATGAGGGAATAAAATTCCCTCAGTTGCCATGACCTTTGGAGTTCTGCCACCTCAAGTACTGACCTAATTCGCCCCTTCTTAATTTGCATATTTTGGTTAAAATAATATCAAGGCAAAATTATACTTAGAACTAATAATATACTTAGAACTAACAATAATCTATATTTGGAGGTTGATTGTGTGCATACATTTATTTCTACCTTAATCTTTTAATTTTGTCCTCATAAGTCAGTGTGATTGCTGGATTGATTGGTGGGCATTTTAACCCCCTCAGAATAATTCTACATGTGAGAAACTATATTTCTGTGTGAGGATCAAATTTTTATATTTTACTGTGCTGTCATAGTAAAGGGCTGCCATTCAGAATATTATCATCCCCTAGTCTGCAGTTAGTAAAAGAGTAGGGAGTGTTTTAAATGATTCGAGAGTGAGGTTCACCCCAAACAGTGAAATTACTTTCATTAGAATATGAGGTGTGAAAGTGGCAGATTAAAACGCATACTTTTCTCCCTCTGAACCTATTTTACCTTTTATTCCTTTTCTGATTAAGAAGATAAAATGGACAACTATCCATTTGCATTTATATTCAATTTTAATTCAGAAGACTATTTTTGTTTTGTTATTTTGAATTGAGGTTTTATGATTATATACTGTAAGAGGGGAATTTTATTTTCAGATGGATTATTATATAGAAAATGAGTTATTCTTAATATACTTTCTATTTTTAGACTGTTGTCCAAAGTCAGAAATAAAATAACCAGAAAAATGAGTTAATAGTGCTATGGCATTCTACCTATAGACATTTTGTTTTAAGTCTTTAAATATTTCCTAATAATTATTTCTTACTGTTCCCTAACAATGTTTCATCCTTATTAAGTGCAGTTATTTTGTTCAACAGCAGTCAGTGGAAGAGCATCTGCAATGTCAAACACTCCTACCCACAGTATCGCTGCTTCCATTTCCCAACCTCAGACTCCAACTCCAAGTCCTATCATCTCTCCTTCAGCCATGCTTCCTATCTACCCTGCCATTGATATTGATGCACAGGTAAGCTCCAAATTCTGGTGGGATGGTTTTTAACTAAAATCATACCATCAGTAAAAACATTAATCACTGATTTAAAGCATCTTAGACTGCTTTGTCTCCAGGCAGAGATCTGAGACACATTTATGAATAAATTAGAATCCACATTTAAAAAATAAAATACCAGATACAGATTATTTTTGGTAATTATGTGATGGTCTGGTTTCCAAGGTCATCAAGTAACTTTTTTTTTTAACTTTAGAAGAGGATGTTAAAAGAAATAAATAACTTCTTTAAGAATAGTTTGTATTTTCTTCTAATCTTGAATTAGAAGATATGCTTCTAATTCATAATGGATTACACGTAAAAGATCCTTCCATTTATGTATCATATACACTCAGTTGCATTTATATTGTCTTGGAAAGTTCTGATCTTGCTGCTGAAACATGTAGTGAATCTGTGTGTCTCTGTCTGTAGCACTAAGTCAAAACAAAACAAAACACTCAGTAAAAAAATTAGTTTACCATGTAATCTCAGGGCAGAGTGAAGTTGGAGAGAGGAGGATAACTGGTGTTTTGTCCTGAAGAAATGCTAAGAGGCTTAGTTTAGAAGACTGCTGAACAAGGTAAAGAAAGGGTATATGGCCTTATTCAGGACTGAGAAACGTTTGCAGTTTAGTTTTATATTTTGATTAATACCTGGGGTGGGGAGGGTGTGACGTAGGTAAGGATGACAGTATACATGATAAAACTTTTTATTTTATAGATGATCAGTTATTTATAAACCTGAATTTCAGGAAGGGTCTGTATGTGTGCACGCACGCGCGTGACTTATTAAGACTTTGTACTCTTAACCTATGAAAATAAAGCTCCCTTTTCATTAAAGTGTTTCTTGGTAATATTGTGAAAGAAAAAGAAATTTCACTTCTATTCTTACTTGCTTTCCAAATGTTCATTGTGTTATATGTGCTAACTTTTTTTTGAGCACTTAAAATTGGCAAGGGCAATTTTAAAGAATTATGTTATTTTCAGACCACATATATGAAGTAGCTACTTTTAAATACCCATTTCCCTGATGAAGAAACCAAGGCTAAGAAAGAGATTTATCATTTTGCTTAAGATCACTTCATTTGGCTAAGTAGTGAGGGTTGAGAGTCAAACTTAAGTGGGTCTGATTTCAAAGGCACCCTCCTTAACTACCATACTCTATAGCCTTTTAAAAAATTACGAAGTGTTCATTTGATGAACTACAATGATTTATATTTAATAATGATATAGCATTATAGGGGCACCTGGATGGCTCAGTTGGTTGAGCATCTGACTCTTGATCTCGGGGTTGTGGGATTGAGCCCTATGTGGGGCTCTGCACTGGGCACAGAGCCTGTTTAGGATTCTCTTTCCCTCTGCCTCTTTACCTCCCCACTGCTCACACTTTCTCTCTCTCTCTCTCCCCCCGCCCCCAAATAAATAAATAAATAAATATGTATAGCATTATAGAATTGGGTTGAACTTGGTATTGAATCTGCATTATTTTCCTCTAGTCGTTTTTGCTCTGAGGCTGTTAACATTGTATGGCTATTATGTTTTAAGGAGAGTTAGATTTTTTAGTTTTTACGGAATCAAGAGTTGAACCATAAGCAAAACTAAAAACTTCACCAAAATATAAAAGAATTTAAGAAAAATGATTTTGAATGAAATAGCCACAGAAAAAGTTCCTCCAAGTATGATCATGATTTTATTGAATTTGAAATTCTTATAGTGATGGTGAAATTTTACTGGACTATACTACTCAACCAGCCATTACTCTATTATATAAATTAATTTCTAAGAAACATATAAATATTTTTAAATTTTTTTTAATTTCAAAAAAACTTACATTTGGGGCACCTGGGTGGCTCAGATGGTTAAGCGTCTGTCTGCCTTTAGCTCAGGTCATGATCTCCAGATTTTGGGATTGAGCCCTGCGTCAAGCCCCAACTCAGCCAGGGGCTTCAGGAAGGGGATCTGTTTCTCCCTCTCCCTCTGCCTCTTCCTCCTGCTTCTGCTTCTGCTCTCTCTGTGTCTCTCAAATGAATAAATGAAATCTAAAAACAAACAAACAAAAAAAACCTTTTAATAGTAGTTGACATGCTTATGTAAAAAAGATTTGACTGTTCTTAAATATCTGCTCCTTCTTAACTGGTCTCTATATCAAGGTTTTTCAATTTGGTTTAGCTTATTATGAGTTATTCTTCTTGTCATAGAGTTTAGGAAATTCCTGCTTTGGAAAATGTAATACCAAATAAACATTCAGAAATAATTGTTCACTATTTTTTCTTTCATTTTTGATGTTAGTTTTTAAACTTTACTAGTTTTTATGATACCAAGCAGGCATTTTAAGCAGTAAATATAAAGATCTTTTGTACTCATTTCATTTGAAGTTTTTTCTAGATTCTAAAATAAAAATTCCTTGAGATTTTACATAGTAGGTGTTTTGGTTTATGTGAGATAGTACTGTGCCATAATAGGCAAGTAATATGATAAATTCATACCAAGACTCTCCCTGTGTTTAGAAAGATTAAACTTTTTCTAATATTTGGATCTTTTATTTGTTTATTTAACAAACCTTAACATGTACATTCTTAACACTTTTATAGATACTAACTTCTTTAACTTTATAACAACCTCTTGAAGTATAGGTACTATTATCATTCCCATTTTATAGGTGAGGAAGGTGAGACTTACAGATATTAACTATTTGCCCAATAGGTAATTTATGGTAGAGCCAGCTTTCAACCACCCTAGCATTCTGGCTCTAGGTTCTATGCTCTTAAGCATTGTACTATGCTACCCGTTTTTCAATTTTTATCTTAGATGTGAACATTGATTTTAATTATATTAACCTGGTAAATTAGGTTATAGAAAATAGGTCTACAACCTAGATGGCAAAGGATTGTGTGTCTTTCATCTTTACAGCTTTTAACATTTTTCCTTCGCCATACCTCATATTTATATCAAATCTTAAAGAAGAACAAAAGAAATGTTAAATTTTTAAACCCTCAATTATATGTCTCTTTTTAAAATGCTAATGATTCTTAAAATGGTCATACTTTAAACTTCTTTAATTAATAATTATATGCTGAAACTATTATTTTCAACAGGGATTTGCAGAAATCATGTTTAATTTCTGGAACTTGAAGAATGCTGAAGATGAGTTTGTATTCTTTATAAGGTTCCTCAAATCTTACATAAGATAACTAGAAATGACCTTCTGTGTGCATGTATGTGCCACAGGCTCTCTACCTTTTATGTAATAGTTTTATTGAATCAAGTTTGTCCGAATATATATTTTTTTTATCCATTTTGTTTCGTTCGTTTGTTTTTTAAGTAAGCTCTACATCCAGGGCTTGATCAGGAGTTGAGTGTTCTACTGACTGAGCTGGCTAAGGTGCCCCTTGTCTGGATATTTCTAGTATGTTTATATTATATTTTAATACCATATACTATACTGTTCTCAAAATTTATTTTAGGAAACATCAATAAGTGATAATTTGAAGGAATTATTTGAGACTTTTACTACATCTTTTAATAGCAAAGCTCTAATTTTTATTTTGCAAGAATGGTATAGAAACTTGTATCTGGGTATTCTACATATAGAAATTAGTAATCATTTATACAGATTTTTAAGAACCATTGGTTTTATATGAAACAGTAAATCTGGCTGACGGTTAGAGTTGAATACTGCTGAGTCAGGTATTTTCTGTGTTTTCTGTGGGATTTCAGTTGACTCTAACAGCCGCTAAAAGTGAGAAAGTACCAGTTGTTCTGTTCATGGATGTAAAACTTGTGTTCCTATTCCCTCCCTTTTTCGTATTACATGTTTTTCATGTATTTCTGAACTGCTTGTCTTTTTATTCACAAACTTCAAAAGGCTTTCCTTGAACTTGCAGTAGATGGTTCTATTACAATTCATAAAAGAGAAAAAGAAATACTGCCTTATGCAGTTTTGCCTTTTTTCCAGTTTTTTTTTTTTTTAGATTTTATTTATTTATTTATTTGACACACAGAGAGAGAGGGAGAGAGACAGCAAGAGAGGGAACATAAGCAGGGGAGTGGGAGAGGCAGCAGCAGGCTTCCTGCTGAGCAGGGACTTGATGCGGGGCTTGATCCCAGGACTCTGGGATCCTGACCTGAGCCGAAGGCAGATGCTTAACTGACTGAGCCACCCAGGTGCCCCCTTTTTCCAGTTTTTAATAAATAACATCTATCCATGATTTTTTTTAAAGGAGGGCATTAAAATTGACTTAGATGTCAAGACTGAAATTACAAAGTATGTAAAATTGTGTTTTGTCTTTAATGATATAAATATCATTTGGATATTTTTCTCTTGTAAGTAAGTTTTGCGATACAGAGAATAGTTTAATCACATTATTTTAATGAGAAAAATTGAAGAGATCAGGAAAAATGAGTTAATAGTGATATGTAATATGCTGCCATTAAGCATTCTACTTAAAATACATGCATTCTAATTGTTTATGTGATGTTTTAAGTAAGTTATTTACTGACTATTCTCATTATTCTCATTTTCCCTAGATGCTGTCCTTTTTATTTATTTAATTTTTTTTGTATCTTACGTGTGACCTCTGACATGTTTAGAGAATGAGATGTCTAGAATTGTGAAGGTTATAGAGGTCTACAAAAAGGTTAGCCCTTGAAGTCCTAATGATTTTTGAAGTAAATAAATTACTTAAATGTAATTAATAGGTCCATGTCCCTTTTTTTTCTTTTTCTTTTTTTTTACAGACAGTTCAGGTATGTTTTTTCGTGCATTCCAGCTCATTAAAAGTTGCTTTTTCCATTAGTATTGCATTTCTCTTACAATTCCTTCTTATTTTTCAGTCTTAAAAAAAATTGAATAGTCATGTCAATTTATAGAATACTTTTACATTGAATATAATTTTAGCATTTTTATAAGCCAGAATCATCATAACAACATCTGTCACATACAGTGTATTTTGTGGTATCATGGGCCAAACGAGAAGTTTCTTTAGAAGTAAACCTGAATGAGCTCCTAACGAACCTGTGGGCATCGGTCTCCCTTTCAGGTTTCTCTTAGTTATTTGATATATGAATATGTATGTAACTTGTTAACCAGTATAACATAACATGACTTTAGTGACACATTGCCTTTCAGAAAGCCATCACCTGTATTGTTATCAGTAATATTGAAAACACATATTTTTTTATTCTATATCATGTTAGTCATTGTTACTTTAACCCAAACTTCTGCTTCAGTTAATTCGTGTCTTGATGTATTGCAAATCAGGATAGTGTGTCTTACCATTTGGGGATTGTGTAAGTGTTCATTAGGAAGGTATAAACCTCACTTCAGAATCTTTAAGTTTTTTCATTGTTGTCTTTAGAAGATTATCATATTAGTTAATGAAGTTACCCACTCTTAAGTTTCCCAAGGAATTTGACAAGCCCTCTTTTCTTAGTTTTAAATATTTTTTCATTCAACTCTCATAATACCTTGTTTATATTTCTCTCATAGTTTGAACCTAAATTTGCCCTGTGCTGTAATCACTAAGCTAGTGAACAGAGACTGTATTTAGTTATATTTGTCAACCCTGAAGTACCTAGCAGAGTACTTTGAACATAAAAGGTGCTTAATAAATGTCAGTTGAACTAATGTTTTATAATGTGGGGGGAAAAACAGTATTTTACTAATCCACTAAAATCTTCGATGCTTATCTTTTTCAAATTTCGTCTCTTCATTCTCTATTTAAGATTGGCACTGCTTTCTTAAATTACTCTTTAACCCCAGAAGACTTTGAGAAACCTAATAAACTTCATCATAAAGTGAACTCTTCATCATAAAGTTGACTTTCTAATTGTCACTAACATAGAAAGTACATAAGGTAGATAGACTTAAACCTTATATTGACTTTAGTTGGCTTAGGACTGCTTTATGATGTAATGGGGAAAGCAGAATTTTGTTATCCAAGAGCTCCTTGATTTTTTTAAGCTAATCCTTATCAGTTATTAGCTTGTATGACCATTGGAAGATAATTTCTCTAACCCTTTGTCTCTTTTTTTCTGAAATCAACATAATAATTCCTTCCTTATAAACCTGAAATGAAGATCAAATACTGTTACACAGTCAGAGCTGTCACTCATTTAAGTATTCGTGTCCTTCTTCATTGTTGTAGTTGGTGCATCTCTCCCTTGTGGCCATCCCCGATCTCTGCAGTCAGTAGCTCTGCTCTCTGCCAGCCTCTTCTGCAGAGCAGCTTTTGCGGTCTCCCTCTTCATCACTGACTAGTAGGCTTTTTCTTATTTCTTGACTCTATCGATTTTGCCTTTTGTCTCTTGTTACTCATTTTTTGTAATGGAGTTTGGTTTTGAGAGTTACTGACCTTCTGGGAGAAAAATGCCTTTCCTTTTTGTATTTATTACGTAAATATAATAAATATTACGTAAATATATAAACACAATAAATATATTTCATATATGTAGCCTTTTGTTTTATTAGTAATAGTCTTTGAATCTGTGACCCTGTGTAGCTGTTGTCATTCATTGAACTTAACTATCACTTATTGTTTCCTAGGCAAAGCATCACTTACAGGTGGAGAATGCAAACATGAATAAGACATATTCATTACCTTCCAGGAATTTATAGTTCTCTGAGTGATAGACACATACTGATAATAGCATAAGGAAGATTGGTGATAAGTATTGTAATAGAGATGCATATGTAAAAATGAGGGAAAGTAGCTTAAAACAGTGCTGTGTAGTAGAAAAATAATGCAAGACACATGAAATTTATAATTTTCTAGTAACCACATTAAAAACAAAACGAAATAGGTGAAATGCATTATAAGAATATATTTTATTTAGCTTCATATATCCATAATAATACATTGTTTAAACATGTAACCAATAATACCAAAAGACTGCTGAGATATTGTACATTTTTACTTCATACTAAAAGTCTTCAAAATTCAGTCTGTATGTTGTACTTACAGCTTAGAGTGATCACATCATCCTAGTTTTCCTGGGACTTTCCTGGTTTTAGCACCAGAAGTCCTTCATGCCAGAAACCCCCTCAGTCCTAGGCAAATCCAGGATGCTTTGTTAGCCTATATTTATCTCAACTTGGGGTTCGTTTAGATTTGATTAAAAGTACAATTAAGAAAGTAGATTTATTTACTCAGAGTGCTCCATACTGAAAAATTCTCTAATAACCAAATGAGTATCAGTTTTTAACTTTAAATTAATTAAAACAAAATTTAAAATTCAGTTTTTCAGTCACACTAGCTATATTTCTATTACAATAGCTACATACTGCTAGTAGTTAAACCTTTCTTCAATAGCACAAGTTTAGAATACTAAAAGTATGAGGACTTTGTTCATGAAATAAGCATTTTAAATTATAATAGAGTATCATTAGCAAAAGTCAGAAGTAAATCGTATATAAAGCATCATGTTTAAATTATGATAGTTTGTCTTTCAAAATACTCTGTATACTATCTGTTTTTCTTTGTTGTTGTTCCTTTAAGTATTGTGGGGCTTTATTTTCAATTGCAGTTAAGTTACTTGGAAGCCCTTTTTCCATATCAAGGCTTGCTTTTCAGCTTTGTTAGGTGGGCCCAGAACAGCTAATTTGGCCCCACTGCTGAGGGTTTTACTTGATATTCTGTTTGTTTTGAGGTCTTTCTACTCTGGCTGTTGGGAACCAAACCTGCTGGCCCTGTGTAAGCTCTGGGTGTTGTTATTGCCTGCTGGTGGTCTTTCCTTGGCCTCTCAATTTTCCTCATGCACATATGCTAATCAGAACTCAGCTGAAAGACTCAGCCAAAGACCCTCTGCAGATATCTAGAGTACTCTGTAGTGCTTTCCTCTCCAGTAGTCTGTCCCATGAATTCTAGCCATCCTGACTGCTCCAGACTCTTGTCTGCTCAATTCAGGGAGATTGCCAGGCTGTATTTGGGTCCCCTCTCTGCACAGCAGCCTTGAAACTCTCCAGGCAGTAAGTTGAGTTTAATCATTTCTACCCTTGGAGATCACTGCTGTGTACTGCCTATCCAAACACCATCATTTCAGATAGTTCGTCCTTTTCTTTTTTGGTTGTTTGAGATGGGAAGAGAGATCTTTTCTATGCTACTCCATTAATGGCTAGAATCAAAAGTGAATCCAACACTATTTCTTTTAATCATGTATTTGTAAATAGCATATGGTTGAAAATCATACTTTTTTTCCTTCATGCTTAAGAATTGCCCATAAAGTTCCAATATTATTTTACAGCCTTTACAAAATCACAAGTTAGCCACTAATGGAAAAAACAACTTAATGTCCAAATGTTTGATACAGTAGAATGGGACATCTGTATCTGTATTTGTTATAAGCATATATCATATAATTGCTATAATTTTAAAATTAAGCTAATCAAAAAATTTATTTTTTATAGACTGAAAGTAATCATGATACAGCGCTAACACTGGCCTGTGCTGGTGGTCATGAAGAACTGGTACAAACACTGCTAGAGAGAGGAGCTAGTATTGAGCACCGAGACAAGAAAGGTAGGTCTTACTTTTGTTTTGTTTTCTTTTATTTTTTTCTGGAGTATTTGTGTTCTGTGAAGAAATACTAATTCTAGCCCAATTGTGATAGATATAATAAAAAACAGTGTTGTTTTTTTTTTTGCTTAGCATGTAGTGAGAAGATCATTTTTTTCCAGGTTTTACTCCACTTATCTTGGCTGCCACAGCTGGTCATGTTGGTGTTGTGGAAATATTGCTGGACAATGGTGCAGACATTGAAGCCCAGTCAGAAAGAACCAAGGACACACCGCTATCTTTGGCTTGTTCTGGGGGAAGACAGGAGGTAACATTTTTCCCAGTGTAATATTTGTCCCATCTCTTTAGCAAATATATATTTTAACTTATATGATTTGATGGGAATGATGGATTGACATCTGGATTTATCACAGTAACTGTCTTTTTACAAATAGGTAATAATTTCAAGTATTGTGTTAGCATAAGCCATCATGTCTGAAAAGTCATGTTTATTATTATGTTTATCTAAAAGTAGTACCTGCCTTGGGAATCCCTGTGTGTTGCATTCAGGCTAAGGAAGTGATTAAGCCATTCCAAATCAAATCAGTAAACTCCTGAGAAGCAGGACCTACTCATCTTTTCCTATCCCAGAGTACCTGGCATAAAAGGTACTTAAGCTCAGCCTCTATTGTTCTCTATGTATAATATTAGTAGGGAATTAAGAACATTCAATTTTTAGTTGTTCTTTTTATTTTTCCCTACTCCTTCTCAACTCTGGAAGAAAGATTCTCAGATAAGATTATATGACCTTTTTTAAGTAGGATAGAACAGCTGTTATGATCATGTGTAGGCCCAAGAAGTTACAGTCTTATGCCCATGTGTGTCTTCTTCTGGCATTTAATGATCAACTGGGCAACCTAATTTTTTTAAATCCATTTTTTTAAATCCAGTTGTAAGGATTTTGATTAGCCAGTTGTGCTATCTCTGTGGACTGACAACTTCTTACTTAGGGTATTGTTGAATCTTAGTTTTAAGAAGTATCCTAGATCATGCAGGTCAATTTCTTACTCAGCTTAAGAATGTTCAACTTCTTTTTCACTATCCTGTTACAAAGTTTTCCTGTTTATCAAGCCTGAGTTATGCCTTCCCTAAGTTTCCCCACTATTCTTAATTCTGTTCTTTGAATTAATGGAAAGAGGTTTATACCCTTTTGTATCTATAGATATTTGAGTCTCTATCTGCCAGTTACCTGTTCTCTATTTGAAGTGTGTCCTGTTCCTTTGATTGTTAACTTGAAGATACCTTTTCCAAATCTCTCACCTGGCTGTTCTACCCATTATGTCCATATCCCTCCTGAAATACTATGTCTGAAATTATTCTGGCCAGTGAGATGGTAGATCATTACCTCCCTGTTTATGCATCTTAAATTGCACCCACCCTCCGCCCTTTGCCTATCATATCACATCAGGTTATATTGAACTCGAATCAGCTAAACCCACTGGAGTTTTTAGTAAACTAGAAGATAAAAATTCTTTAAGAGAGAGAATAATTCTTGCACAGAAAGAGTGGAAAATCTAGTAAAAATGGTACATGAATAGAAAGATGGGGTTAGTGATCCTTTATCTTGTGAATTAAAAAGAATTGGAGCCTAGTGAAAATAACAGGTTTTTTTTTCCATAAAATTTTTGCTTTGGCCAATTTGTAATTTTTAAATGTATGATTTTTGCTCCTTTATATTTGGAGTAGATAATGATATGTGTGGATAGTTAGATGCACTTGTTTCTACAGGTGTTCTGTGTAGGAGATAACACAGAACCTATCTCTGCTATGCTGTTCCTTCTGGTTGATAATGTGAATACATTTGTATCATTTTTTCCCCCTGTATTTCACAGTAGAGGTGATTGGTATATTAAAAGAATTTTAACCCAAGTGATAGGAAGTAAGACAGTAAAAAAATAAGCTGCTTGATTTGATAATCTCTGCCACATCAGAAAGTGTAGAGATCCCCATTAATCTCAAATTGAAATGTTATGGTAGAACTTTTTACAATTAATAACAACATTAAATTGAAAAACTTAGTTGGAAATATAAATGCTTTGGTTTTGGAATATATTGAAAGTAAAATTTTGATTAAGTGAAATTTTCACTCATATAGTGTGAAGTAATTCTTGCTTTATATGGTAAGAAATTTTTCAATGTTAAATTAAAAAGAAATCAGTTGGTTTCCAATATTAAAGCCTTTAGCATACTATAATCTTTATATATTCATATTAAAATGTAACAAATGAGGTTGTAACAGATACAAAAGTCTTTAAGGGTAATAATTTTGCCTATAACATTCTGTTGCTTTGATTTGGTGTCATTAGAACAGTTAAGTATTTTGAAGTAATTTTACAGTGGAAACTCATTTTACTATAAAGTCATAAACTAATTTATATTGAGTGTTTTTTACTTTCTGGGAATAGACCATTCCCTTTGAGAGATAACTAAGGTCAGTTGTCTTTGCATAATGGAATTAATAACTTTAGAAATTTGATTAGGGTTTTATACTCTCTTGTTTAAGGGACTCTCTATAAAATAAAACAGTATAATGCCATTTTTTGGTCTTGTTTTTTATAACCTTGTTGCATAAGCCACCTAGTGTTATTGGCTTTAAAAGCAGAAAAGTGATGGACAGAAGTCATAATCTAAAATTGGTCATAGCTTTATTCAAATGAGTAAAGTTTCAGCTTATATGTTAAGACAAAGCACTGTTCATTAACATTTATTTGTTATTTCCCAGTTAGTGTTTTAGGATATTTTACTAGTACTAAGAGCAAGGTAAGAGCTGTGATCTTGGATAATCTTTAACTTTTCTCTGCCTCATTTGCAAAATGAAGGTGAAAATACTAGTACCTGTGTCAAAGAGTTGTTTTGTGCATTAAATAGCGTAATGGACAAAAGACGCCAATGAGTACTTCAATAAATGGTAACTATTTTTTAGCTGTCAAGGTGCCAGTGGGTTACCACCACACACCCAACTACAATGGCTAAAGTGATAAAGACTGGCAACACCTAATCTTGCCAAGGATGTGGAGCAGTCAGGCCTCACTTCTTATTTGTGGGGGTGTAAATGGTACATCGACTTTCAGAAAAGGCTGGCAACTTCCTATAAAACTAACCCAGAAATTCTACTACTAGGTAGAGCCCATGAGCAGTGAAAATATATTTCTGAAAGAATAGCAACTTTTTTCAAAATTGCCAAAAACCTGGAGACTGCAAAAGGGGTTCATCAGTAGGAGAATTGATAAACTGTAGTGTATTTGTATAATGGAATGCTACACAATACACAGAAATGACTCTCAAACACTGTAATATCATCTATATGAAGGTCTAAGATAGATAAAACTACTCTATAGGTGAGATTGGGAAAGAGGCATGAGTAAATAACAGGTATTTAAATTACATTAGCTTTATGCATTTGTCAGTATTTAGTAAATGTACATTGAAGTTTTGAGCGTTTGCTGTAAGTTATAAATTTTACCCCAAAAATTTGAAAACAAGTAATATTTTAGATAATGATACATATGCTGATGTATTTAAGGAAAATCGCAGCTGTCTAGAATTTACTTTGAAATGAAATGTATCAAAAAAATGGACAAATAGGTATGATAAAGTGTAGTAGAATATTAATGGTAGAATCTAGGTAGTGAGTATATGTAAATTTATTAAACTTTTCTGTATGTTTAAAAATTTTTATAATAAAATGTTGGGAAAAATAAGCATTAACTTTATTCCAAGTTTTTAAACATTTAGTTATTGATTATAAATTTTAAAAAATATTTTAAAGAGGAGTACCTGGCTGGGTCAGTCAGTAGGGCATGAGACTCTTGATCTCAGGGGTATAAGTTTGAGCCTCACCTTGGGTGTAGAGATTACTAAAAAATAAAGAATAAAATCTTAAAAATATATCATAAAGACATTTACATATATAAATGAAAAAACTCTTATTTTACTGCTATGTGATAGAGTAACAGAAATAGTAATTTCTAAAATAGCATTGCACAACAACACACTGAGATCCAGGCCTTGCATGAACACACCGTGTCATTTTAACAATTTCAAAATGGATTTTAATTGAGAAACTAGCTTTCTGTTGCTTCTAAGACCTCTTGCTATCATTTGAGTCCAATTTTGTGCAAAGGATTAAAAAAGGACTTTCCTCTTTTTTTCTTCTACGATATATTGGAAAAATAAAGAAATCAGAAATGTACACCTTGCAAATTGTTTCACTGCAAGAAGAAAACACAGCTTTTCCTCTTTTCTTTTCAGGTGGTGGAGCTATTGTTAGCTCGAGGAGCAAACAAAGAGCACAGGAATGTTTCTGATTATACACCTCTAAGCCTGGCTGCTTCTGGTGGCTATGTGAACATTATCAAAATACTACTAAATGCAGGAGCTGAGATTAATTCTAGGCAAGTTTTATTCTCTCTCTCTAAGCCCTTTTAGAGTGTTATGATAAGCTATTTGTAGAACACTTATATTTTTAATGCAATAGTTAGGAAATGCCTTCATTACAAATTTAGGAACCAAACTGTTTGAGATTTTTAAGATTAATTTTATTTACGTATTTAAAACTATTGATATAAACTTGAAAAACATCACTTACTGTATTTCTAATGGTACTAAAAGTAAACACAGTTTTCTTAGGAGTTTTTATTGAGCAACTATATGCTTTAGGATGGAAAATCCATCTTAATAATAACTTAATAATTTAATAATCATTTTTTAGCCCAAGCCGTTATGTTGAATGAGATACAGAAAATATTCTAGTTCTAAGGTGGTAAAAAGTTTCTAATGGAGTCTTGGTAGTATCTCATAGACTTACTAGGGCTTAGGAAAATTACTATTTTAAATAATCCTACAAAACAAAGAATCTTAAATAAATCCTGAAATAGAATTCTATAGAAATTTACATTCTTTCCCTTTGTTCTCCCCATACCTCCACCCCCAGAACTGGTAGCAAATTGGGCATTTCTCCTCTGATGTTAGCAGCTATGAATGGGCACACAGCTGCTGTTAAGCTCCTGTTAGACATGGGCTCTGACATAAATGCTCAAATAGAAACCAATCGGAACACTGCCCTTACTTTAGCCTGCTTCCAAGGAAGAACTGAAGTGGTTAGTCTTCTGCTTGATAGAAAAGCAAATGTGGAACACAGAGCTAAGGTAAGAAAAAATCTGAGATGTATACATGGATTTATTGCTTCAATACATAAGGTGTATAGTAGCATTATGCTAATTATAATTTTAGTATTTTCTAGCAACATGTCTTACATGTATTTAATCAGAAATCATTCTGTGTACTGAAATACTCTTGAAAATACCTCAGTAATAAATTTTTATAGGTAATAATGATGTTAGGGTTATCAGCTAGAAAATAAATACTATTATGAAAGAGAAGAGAGGAAACATTTATTAGTGCTAGTTATATGCCAAGTGCTTGGATCTTACACAGTTTTTTTTTTTTCCACAATAAATTGCCATCATGTAGAATATCGTTCAGTAGATCACACCGTAACTCAAGCTGGTGGTTTCAATGCTGAAATTTAGTTGTGAATCTTTGCAACAACTATATCATGTTGCTCTCCAGATTATTCTTTAAACATTTTAGCTCTTTTCAGTCTCTTAATGTGTTGTTTTCACTAAACCTAGACTGGCCTCACACCGCTAATGGAAGCTGCATCTGGTGGGTATGCAGAGGTGGGCCGAGTTCTTTTGGATAAAGGTGCTGATGTTAATGCCCCTCCAGTGCCCTCTTCGAGAGATACAGCTTTAACCATAGCAGCAGATAAAGGGCATTATAAATTCTGTGAGCTTCTCATTGGCAGGTATGATGTTACCATACTCTTTATACATGGCTGTGTTTACCAGTGATTACTGTTCTCTCTGGTTATGTTGTACTATTAAAAAATCAAATGTGATTACTTCCTCTAAAAACTACAAGTGCATGTTTTATTTTATTTTTTAAACCTACTTCTCTTATTTCCCACCTATCCAGAGCTATGTTTTATTGTCTGATTTATTTCAGTGTAACCTTAAAAATACTTTTCTTCCTGTTTTGGGTGTGTATATACTTTTAAAGCACTATAATAAGCTATTTGAACATCCAGCTGTTGTCATCCATGTTCACATCTCCCACACAGTTTGAGTTTTCGAAAAAGAGTATCACTTGAAATCTTAAAAGTCTAGCAGCAATCTAAGGTTTATTGTTGATTTTCTTGTTTTTTTGTTTGTTTTGTTTGGTTAAATAACAGTGAGGGCTTTTAAGTGACAGTTGTGGAACTATTCATGATATCAGACAGAATCCAGGAGAATTCCTGCTTTCAGTCACTTAGAAGTTGCCTGCCAGTCTTCCAGAGATGCTTGTCTGCTTAATTGGATTTCCTACTTCAACAGTCTTAAAGATATTTGCATGGTGTCCTACACAGTAGTATTTAGTAGTGGCTCCTATCACCTATTATTCATCTTGAGTCTTACTTACCATGTTGCCCACTGTGTGCTAAACCTGCATGTTATTTTTAGATTCATTCTTTTTCAAAGCCACATAATAGAAATACATGCATGCAAGTAATCTGAAATAGATACAGGTGCCTCGTAGGATACTGTTTGTATCTCTTACATACTGTTTATTTAATGTATTGCTTATGCTATTAACAGGAAGTACTTTTACTTTTTACTAAATAAAATTCACATTTTCTCAGGATTGAAACTCAGAATTATGCAGTCATAATTCTTAAAATAAAAAAAAGCAATGATTAGTATAGGATTATTTTTTAATGTGATTAGAAATTCTTTGTAATTTTAAGAGAAAAATGTATTTTAGTCCCTCAATATTATAATTTTTCACTTTCATAGAATATTTTTCATAAGTCTATAGTTGATTTTTATTATCTCTGTATCCCATTTCATTTTAAACAAAGACATCTATGTCATTCATTTAGGGGAGCTCACATTGATGTACGTAACAAGAAGGGGAACACTCCATTGTGGCTAGCAGCAAATGGTGGACATCTTGATGTGGTTCAGTTACTGGTGCAAGCAGGTGCAGACGTGGATGCAGCAGACAACCGCAAGATAACTCCTCTTATGGCAGCATTTAGGAAGGTAGGAGTCTTTCATCCTCATTCACTTGAATGTTTTTCACTTAGGCTAGAAGGCATATAGTTTAGTGATTACTAAAGACTCTCATTTTAGGACTAAACAGTGGTGATGAAAGTGGTAAAATAATATGCAAATAAACACTAATGTGTTTGTGTTGATGGCAACACTCGAAAGATAGATATAGGTATCTCAGAAAAACCTTTAATACTGATATTGATAAATAAAGCTAAGTAATCTTGTAAAAAGTTGTTTTAAGTAGTATTTTCAAAATGTAGTTGCAAACTTAAATCTTTCACAAAATGTAAATCCAATTAAAAGTAAGTAATTACTTATGGGTGGATGTTCTCTTATATTAGCACAGCAGGGGAAAATTAACTTAAATTGATTTTATTTATAATCACATGCTTTAATAGGAGAAAGAGAATTAAATAATGAAAACCCAGCTACCAGTATTTTTGAAATGACTGAAAATCGAATGAACTACATTCAGAAGTAGAAATAAATTTTGTGAAAGAGAAACTTTGTTTCTCTTCTGTGATGCATAGCACAGAACTGGGTATAATTTCATTTAATGATTTGGTTGGTCTCTTAAATGCAGTTTTAATTTGTTGCTGGGAAAACTGGGTTACTGTTTTAGGGTTTATAATTTTGAGTTTTGTCATTTTGAGACAGGTAGGTAAAATCCTTTGGTAGATTACAAATTATGTGTTGTATTGAAAACTTCTAATATATAATTGCAAAAAAAGTCATCTTTCTCCTTTTTGTCTTATAATTCTCCCCGGCTCCTGTGCTCTATACCACCTCTTCCCTAGGTATTCTAGACTACCTACATACTGACTCTCTGTATGTTTTTTTCCCCACCAGTCAAACTTATGCTTTATCATTGACTATCTACTTCTTCTCCAAGCAAGCTAACATATCGTTATCAAGTTAATCTTCCTAACCTCTCCACTATGTTAGTATCCTCTTCTAGAACCTTTTCCTTTTTTGTCATCCTTTGAAATCCAATCTGAGTTTGTTACTGAAAGCCACCATAAATCTAGTGCTCTTCAAATTCATCTCCCAGTATGAGTCCCTGATGTGGAGGGTCTTTTCCTTGCTTGGTCTTTTCATTGTTGCTGTCTTTCACATCACCTTTGTTCTCATCTCAGAAATACTCATGTCCTTCCTCATTTCCAGAGTTATTCATTCTTTGGATATAGTTTAAATCTCCCCTTCTGCAGAAACTCTTCCAATCCTATTTGAGCTCACAGTAAGATACTTAATCTCCTAAAAGTTGTAGAAGTTCTGCAGTCTGTTATTTTTTTGTCATTCGTTTTGACTAAAATTACCTTGTTATTCCTCTAACATGCATGTACCTTATCTTTCCAAATAGACTTAGTTCCTTAAGAACAGTGTTCATCTTTTATATTCTTTTGTATTCATTCCATTTTTTTAGTTCCTTGCCATGTGCAACTGTAATGGTTGGGATAGTACATTGTACAGAGAGCAGCAGTTGTACTTTTTAACTAATGTAGAAATTAATTGGGGAGGTAAGATCCACACACAAAGTCAGGTAACTGTATGAGGTGTCCCATATAATTTAAATACTGTAGAAGTGTTGGTGAGATATCAAGGAATGATGCAAATGGCATCAAACTATTCATTAAAAGATAGGAATAATTGAAAAAAGATGTAGAGGAAAGGAAGAGACAGAGAAATATACTAAACACAGTCTGTTTAACCAGACTGGCTAATTTGTAAGTGTTGTGTTCAGAGAGTAGCAGTGTAGACTGGAGAAAGAGTCTCTTGAATGCTGGTCTAATGATTTTGAGCTTAGTGAACTGTGTTACAGTGAATAATCGTACCTCATACTTTTAGGAAAGTGTATTTTATTCCTTTTATGCTTCTAGTACAGTGCTATACAGTCAGTTTTTATCTGAAATTAAGAACAAAATTGTTATTTCTACTCTTAATGCTTAGAATTAATGCTTAGAATGCTCACTTACGAGTTAGCTAGAAACAAATGAGGTTTTGTTTTTGTTTTGTTTTTTTTCTTTCAGACATATCCCCCATTTCTTCATACTGATTTTTGGTTTGTTGGTTTTTTTTCATTGTTGTTTAGAATTTTAGATCAAGTTATTCTGTACTTTGGAGGGTGGGATAAAAATGAACAGTATAGATTTAATTTATCAGAACCAAAGTCTGTCTCTTTTTCATTTACAGTGCAAATAATATCTAATTAAAGACTTTATTTTATGGCACTGATGCCAAAGTAATCTTAGATAAGACAGACTGTAGATATACTGAATCCCGTTAGAATCTGTTTTCAATCTGACATTGGTATCTATTTTTTAGGGTCATGTGAAGGTGGTGCGCTACTTAGTCAAAGAAGTCAATCAGTTTCCATCAGATTCTGAATGTATGAGATACATAGCAACCATCACTGATAAGGTAATATACTGACTAAACTCATCACACTTTATGAGCTAGGGATCCCATTTGGTTATACATACACACACACATATACATACACATATATACATATATATATGTGTGTCTCGTGCTAAGAAAAAAGCCTTAGTCTAAGTAATAATGTGTGGTAGGTATATAGCAGTTTTCATTTAATCTGGTATTTGGGAATGAACTATTCTATTTGAAAGATGCTTCAGATTATTTACTTACCTAAAGAAGCAATGAAACTTTATTAATATAATTTTTTAATAATACTTGAACTAATTAAATTTTTGTATAAACACTAAACAATCTAAAGCAAATATTGTTATTATTCATCAGTGTTATAATTTATATATATATTTATCCAAACTGATAAGCTCTTCTGAGAGGAACAAGCCCAGTGGGTTTTTTTTAAAAATACCTAAACAAAACTGAGCATAGTACTATTACTAGTCATGGGCAAGAAAGCTCTAATGTCTTTAGTATTGGAGTAATTGTCAACTTAAGAATGAATTGGCCAGAATTTTTGCAGGAAAAGTAGAGAAGGTTAAATAAATCCTATTAGACATCTACTTGGAATATTCCCCTGGTGATGTTTTGACTTGGGGTTTATACTTAGGTTTGAATAAAATCCTAAGACATGCCTCTGAAAATGCAAAGAGGTCAATGAATCCAAAATGTCTTTCTACTACATAATAGTGAGCGCTCTTTTTTCAAAGATTTTATTTACACAGCTAATTCACTGTCTTGCCTGCTTCTACATTCCTCTGTGATAATTTACATTCCTGTTTTTTTTTTGTTTGTTTGTTTTTTTTGGTGGGGTGGGGAGATTAAAAAGAAGGTGTTAGTCTCAATAGGGAAATAGCCCTTTCCTGTTAAGTAGTATGTTCTAAGAATGAAATCACTGAGAAAAGTACGTAAGTACCCATCATGTCTATGATTTCTTTAAGCATGATTCTTGTACATAAAGTTGTAGCAACAAAGTTTCAAGCTTAAGAACAATTCCTGCCAATTAAGTACTTTATCATTTTTTAAACCTTTTCCTTTAGCCCATTAACCAGCTGACATAAATTATTGTAGCTCTGTTTGCTATATGATTTCTTCCATTGAAATGTTAGGAGTAAATAATTTTAGTTCCAAAGTACCAGTCAAACGAATATTATTTTGAAGGACAGTAGAGGCTTTCGCTTGTGTATTTTAAAAAACATACCAGGGGGCGCCTGGGTGGCTCAGTGGATTAAGCTTCTGCCTAAGGCTCAGGTCATGATCTCAGGGTTCTGGGATCAAGCCCCACATTGGGCGCTCTGCTCGGTGGGGAGCCTGCTTTCCCCTCTCTCTGGGCCTGCCTCTCTGCCTGCTTGTGATCTCTCTCTCTCTGTCAAATAAATAAAATCTTAAAAACAAAACAAAACAAAAACAAAAACCAAAAAAAGCCCACATTCTAGGGTGCCTGGCTGACTGGCTCAGTCAGTAAAGCATGAGACTCTTGATCCCAGGATCATGAGTTCCAGCCCCATGTTGGGTGTAGAGATTATAAAGAAATAAACTTTAAAAATGTACACCATTTATACTATTTTATTTGTACCTTTTTTGCCCGACCACTAATTTTTATTGCTTATGTATATCTTAATTATCATTGTGTTTTTAGGAATCTCTCTAAATGTGAATTGTTTTTTGAGGCTGCAAACATCTTAATTTTTTATTTTAGGAGATGCTGAAGAAGTGTCATCTTTGTATGGAATCAATAGTACAAGCCAAAGATAGACAGGCTGCTGAAGCAAACAAAAATGCCAGCATTTTATTAGAGGAGTTAGACTTGGAAAAGGTAATGATAACCTTTACATATGAAAAGTTCCTACTTTTCCTCTTTTGCTTTCCCCCAAGTGGTAATCTATTGTTTTTTGGTTTTATTTCATTTTGTTCTTGCTTTAACCAATGCACATGTTTTTTCCTCCAAGTTTGGCTCAGATAGACAGAATTATGACTATTTTAAATATCATTAAAGTAACTTTCTTTGTAATCAAATTAATAAAATTTTATTATAGGAATTGCATTGATCTGCAGGTCAGAAAACCTAACCTCAGTAATCAAGTTTAGTCTTATACTGACAAATGATCTCTTAATCCCTATCCAAATTGATCTTTCATTGGTCCTAGACCTTGTAATTTATTGCCAACAGGTTTATCAGACATACTGAATGTATTACCATCACATAACCAACCAGTGAATTCCAACCACTTGGTGGAATGTTTCATGAGTACATTTTTTAAATGGATGATTTGTCTTATACTTTTCTCTTTCAGGCAGAGCATCAATCCCATCTATTTCCACAGGGAGTAAAGTACTACTAACAACATTTGGTTTTGACAATCCTGTAGCTCCTTCTTTCTCCCCCTTCATATAAATGAGTCTATATTCTAGAATGTAATACAGATACTAATCACAGCAGGAAAAGAGTTGGAATACATATTCTGCCATATTTGATCTTTTATAAAAAGGTTAAAAATGCTGTAAAAATTTTTTAACTGCTATCAAACTTAAGTACTGCTTAAGTTTATAAAGGCTATACAGTGATAATTTTAACTTTTTTGAGACTTGAGTCAGTTCCCGTTTTTACTGTATCTGCCGACTTTGTTAAACTATGAATTTCAACTTACATAAACAAAAAATGAATTCTTTTAAAGATTTTATTCTAATTTAAATGTGAAAATACACTGTTACTTTTTGGAAAATATATTTAATATGGGAGTTCCTTCATTTTAAAAAATCTGGTTTAAATTCTGATCAAATAAATTAGCTTTTTTTGGCCATTTTGAAATTTTAAAAGAATATGAGCACATTGAGAGACATATATATAATCATTATAACTATTACTTGGCCTATTTTCATATTCAGCCTTATCTAATATTTATTTAATGCCTGCTAAATACCAAGCAATATAATAGGACCAAGTTGTATGATAAATTATGTATTATTTTAGTCTTCTCACTAAAAAATATTACTATCTTCCTCTTACATATGGAGAAACTAAATCTGTGGAAAATTAAGTAACTTGCTTAAGCTAGGGTAGGGTTTGAACCCAGTTTTTATTTCATTCCAAATTCCCAGGTTCCCGCTCTTAATTGAACATAAAATAAATACCTCTTAGTTCTTTTTTCCCAGAGTACTATTAGAGTAGCATTACTCTGTAGCACTACTACTAGAGTAGCATTACTCTCCTATTTTTACATCTTAGAATTCTCCTGTTTTTAATTTATGATACTGTTTCATTTTTGCATTTTTAGAAGTCTACATCCTTTCTACAGCTGAGACATAGATAACTGTTTTTAAATAAAATCTTAAATTTTTCATGCCTTGATATTTATATATTACATTAAATACATCTAGGAATTTATTGCATACCTGTAGATTATAAAGTCAGGAAGCAGTTTATAGGAGACATCTTTATGAAGATACCTGTGTTCAATCAACTTCAGCTTTTTTTCTTTATTACAATGTGTTCAGTTTAAACTATGAAATATCCAAAGATAACTAAAGAAGAACAAATGTCACCATTGTAACATTTAACTAAAGTTAAAAACCTGGTATGGTAACTAAAGTCTGCACCTTTACAATTACCTATTAAGCCTTTTAAGAATGCATGTGATCTGCCTACCCACAATACTTCTTACACTTCCCTGATCGTATGTATGTATTTTTTCTTACTTTGGTCACTTTGCTCCATCCATACTGACCATCCTCTTTTTACCCTTGTTGTGCCATCTGCCTTAATTGTCCCTTCATTTGCCTCATATTTTAGTCTCCCTTCCACTCTTACTACTCTTCTTCCCTTCTCTGTTTTCACTGTGTAACATTCTAAATACTGTATTTTATTTAGTTATCTTGACTCTACCACTACAGTGCATGTACCACAAAATGGTGGCCTGGCATGTCATAGATGCTCAATGGGTATTTCTTGAGCGAATGAATATTCACACATAAGGAGATGGTGTACTTTTTTTAAAAAAAGAATCATAGAACACATTAATACTTGCTTTTCCCTCTCTCAGTAATTGATTGATATTGTCAGTTATTAGTGCTTTAAATAACTGCAGAATATACTCCATAGTAAGTTTGTTTCTAGTTTTTTGTCACTACAAATAACGTTACAATAAAAATCCTTATATGTATTTCCTTATATTTGGGTGCTTTTATTTTTATAGAATAAGTTTCTTCACTTGGGTCAATATATTTTAAATTTGATACTTCTAGAATATTTTCCTATTATCAGCAACACAAGGGTCATTTCCTTGAATTCTTTGCAATATTTCTTAACCTTGATGTTCATGCTTTCAAGAACCTCAGGTTTAAAGCAAATCAAAAGAAACTTCTTTAAAATGTCATTACATATTTTTCCACACTATTAAAACTCAAAGTGATAATTCTTAATCATAAACTAATTAGATGTAAATTGATTCTTTTTGCATGTACCAATACTTTATAAACAGTTTTGAATGGGGGCGGTATAGAGATAAAATTCTGTATTACAGAGGAGGTTCTTTCTCCTGAACTTTGGACCAGTGTTTCTATTTGAAAAACTATCAGATTGAGATCTGATAGGATCTGGTTCACTGTTTTTTACTTATGATTTATATCTGGGAAAGTACACTTTTTTTTTTTTTTTTTTTTTTTTTGCCTTTTGAAACAGTGTACTCTGGCTCCACTATATCTGATTTAGGAACATCATTGGAGTTGGTCTTGTCTGGTCGAAGTTGGTAATTATTGGTCAGCCTTTCTAATTTGAAAATTTGGGCTAATAGGTTTGTAAAAACTGCTGCTGAAAATACTACCATTATATTTATCAGATTCCCTTATCCTTGTTCAGCAAACATTTATTTACTGAGCATTTATTATGTGGAAGAGTCCTTGCTTTGGAGCATTTTATCTGGTCACTGTGGAATTCTCTTGCAGTTAATTGCTTGTTCTCTTAGGGCATTAACAACTAGTTGTTGGTGTCCTTAGTGGATATTATTGGTCTGCATTTTTGATGTATTTGTCTCACCCCTCCACTTTATTACTTACTGTTTCTTCCCCTACTTTTTTCCTTGTAAACTTGCATTACCTTTTACGGAGCATATAGGGTGTATTTTTAAAATATTTCTATTAGATGTTTTCAGTTGGGGTTTTTTTTTGCCATCAGCTGAAGCTTTTAATATGCCCATTCCACAGTCTTAATTTTATACATTTCATTCTCTGATTATCTTTTCAGCTTTATTCCCTCTAGAATTCTCCCTCCAACAATCCGGACAACACTGTCTACCAATATATTATAGGATTCATTTATCCTACCACCCTTCACTGTTCCTTTTTTCTTTCTTCTTATTCTTACCTATACCCTAGTAACTAAATGTGTAGAAAAAAAAAAATTCAACCCTGATGATGAATTTTACTTTAAATGGGCGACAATAAATTCTTTAATACTGCCTAGTTATACTGTATTTCCCTAATTTAATTCATTCTCCCACTCATCTAGACCACTGTTACTTTTTTCTTTTATCCTCTGACTTCCAGTGTCCTCTCCTTCACCCTCAGTTAATGATCTTGCATTCTGTATCAGTGAGAACACTGAAGCATCAGAAGTAAACTCTCAGACTTTCCTCACCCCATTTCCCCACCCAGGAATTTCTATCCGTATTCTTCCTCACATTTACTAAGTAAACTTTTTGTAACCGGTCCATCTAGTGAACTAGATCTGGTCTCCCTTACTCAAAAACATTGTGGCAATTCCTTTTTCTTTGTCCTATATCATTTTTCCTCTTCTCTTGGGTCATTCTTATCAGCATATAAGCTTAGTTTCCAGCCTTAAAAATCCTCTTGATTCCTCCAACTTCCTTTCCCCAATTTTCAGCTATAAGTTCATTCCTTTGCTCCTCTTTGCAGCTAAACAATAACAGCAGACTCATCTATTTTGGCTACTTCCAATTCTTCATCTTTTTAATTTTTTTAAAGATTTATTTGTTTGAGAAAGAGAGAGTATAAGCGTGAGGGGCAAAGAGAGGGAGAGAGAATCCCAAGCAGATTCCATGCTGAGGATGGAGCCCAACATGGGGCTTGATCCCACGACTCTGAGATCAAGACCCCAGCTGAAACCAAGATTCGGATGCCCAGCCAGCTGTGCCACCTAAGCGCCTCAAATTCATCCGTTTCGAATCTACTCCTGTTAGGCTCTTACTCTCACAACCCCAACAAAACTGCTTTTATGGTCCCCAGTGACTTTCATGTAGCCAAATCCAGTGTTCAGTGCTTTATTCTTATCTCATTAAGCCTAATAACACCTGATGTACTCTTTACTTGACCTCTATTGCTCTATACACTCTTGGTTTTTCTCCTGCCGGCTCATCACTCATTATTGTTTTCTACTGCTCACATTATCTCATTTACTTTCATGTATGTAAATTTGCAGATGGCATTTCTTTAGTCTGGACTGCCTCTCCTCAGATTCTTAAATTCTCATCTTAAAAAGCTTAACTCTCAAAGATCACTTTGTTTCCTGAAGCCTCAATTAGAAATCACCAGTTGAGTTAGGGCCTTTTGCTTTTTCACAATGAGGTTATTCTACAACTTGACTCTTTTCTTCAAAGCCTCTACCCTCCCCCATATATTCTCAAAAACATAGAGCAGTTCCCCTGTAAGTGAAATGAGGTCAAGGTTTGTACCTTTTGAGAAGAGAGGACGTGGACTGAATTTCTAACCCTGTTTTCTGTACCTCCAGACTTTCTTGAATCTTAATGGTTTATTCTGCTTTTATCTGTTCTTTTTGTGATCTTGTATCAGTTCTTACCACCTCCCCCATATTCTTTTATCTTTAGTGTCTGCAGTTTCACTAACTCCTACCCTCTGCCTATAACTTAATCAAGGTAACTATTATAATGAAACTTTACCTCAAATATTTACCTCAAACAAAATAGAGTATTTTGTTTTCCAGATATTTTAAGAGAATAATCTATGTCATTTTGACTCTACCTTTAAAATTTTTAATCCTCAGCCCAGGATCAATTGCCCCACTACTCCAGTGAACTAACTACAGCAGGGATCACCAGTAGCATCTTAACTGCCAAATTCTGTTGCCTCTTTTTCAGTTTCTGGTGATACCTGTGATACTTATCGGTGCTATCTTCTCTTGATTGTCTTCCTCTATCTGATTATGCCTTTCTAAAGTCTCATTTGCTCTTCCTTTTAAATATTGGATACCCCCTACATATATAATACACACACATAAATGCACATTCTTGTAGTTAATAACTTTTTCCCTTTGGTGATCTCATCTAATTGTTAGTTTCTTATACCACCTGCAAACTTATGATGCCTCTTAATAAATGTGAATCATAGTTATAATTCTGCTTAATTTTTTAGAGACCTTCATGCTTTTGTAGTTTCTTTTACAGCCATAGTCTGAAATATGTCCTTCAGAAAGAAATAGTTTTTCTGGGGCCTCTGAATTTGTGCTCCACTTTTTAGTGAGTTAAAAGCGTTAGTACATCTGTGGGATTATCCAAATACTAGCCATAGAACTCTAAGATTTAGAGAGAAAATAACTTGCCTTCAGGGCTGAACTCATATACCATGAGTATGATAATCCAGATTTACTGTTGTCAAAGGACCAGCCTCCATTGACGGAACTCTTTAAGGCCTGAGGGCACTTGCATACCTAAGACCCAGCTGCATCTACAAACTAAGACCTGCCTTAGCCCATCACCCCCATCCACATCTAGGCCAAATGGGTCTGCTTTCTGATTTAAATTTTTCTATTCTTAAAATAGTTCTTTTCCCCTTTGATACCAGTCACAATAACCTTCTACCACCAGACAAAAAATCCAGCAAATCTAAAATCCATCCTGGCTTAACCAAAAGTCTTAAACTTCACTTGTTATTTTCATTGCCCATATACCTTTCTCAAGGCTTTTCTGTCCACACAGACATGATATAGATAAAATATGTTTTATTTGGCCACAATTGCTTTGAAAATATTTTTCTTGCCATACCTATCACCCCCCTTCTACTCCTTCTTTTCTCTTCCACTTAACCTATTCATTCTGTCAAAGTCAGATCCAGACTGGACAACCTTACTAGAGTTGAGAGGGAGAAAGCACATTTCCAGACTGGACAACCTTACTAGAGTTGAGAGGGAGGGCAGGCAGCTAGCTCCATTTAAGCAAGGCTTCAGTGAGCAGAGTCACACACACTTCCTCCTTTCAAATGCTTTAGTCAAATATTAATCCTCTTCCTATCTTAAAGGAGTGAAGTCACCAGTGTTTTCTTCTTGGTCCTTCTGCAAAGTGAAAAGCTGGTCTTTTACTGGTCTTCAGACTGGAGTTTGTGTACTTCTGGAGGACTAGCAAAACTTTCTAGGGCTACCATGCAGACAATTTTTAGATCTTTAACTTTCCATTTGTATTCTTTCCTGAAATCCCTCTGCCTGGGAAAGTATCAGTGTTCTACAGATTCTTCTTAATTATTCCTCTTTTCAGGAACAAAAGATTTTTCTCTTACCCAAAAGAATGTAATTATGGTACACTGGCCCCCTTTCAAGGTGGACAAAACCTTTTAGGTATCTAACAGGTACCTCTTTGAAAAGGCAGGAATGTCTAGCAAAAGCAAAAGACTTAAAAAATGAAATGAAGTTTGATTTGCCTTTGGAGCCCATATTTGAACTCTGGTTTCATTAGTTAGGATATTGTGATATTTTCCATAAACTAAGTGTCATTGTTTTGATACATATATTTAAAATCCACATACACACATAATACACAGAACATAGGATTATGGGCAAGGAGTACATAGTTCGAAAATGTCTTTTAGAGAACATGGAAATGAAAGCATTTGAAGATGATTTTCTCACTTTATGAATCAAAGAAGAGAATTTAATAGTTAACATCACTTATTAAGAGATGTTATACTTTTAAACTTGTTCTTAATTTTTTTTTACTGTGAAAGTAACCATTTTCACAAATAGAAACAATAAACAGTTACATTAAGTAAAATTGAAAGCCACCATCTTTCTGCTACCCTTCTTCCAGTCCCACTGTCGTCAGTAGCTTTGATTTGTATCCTCCTCACCTTTTTTCTCTATTTCTACAAATAGAGCCACATAAAGGGTTCCTTTCCTAATAAATTGGATCATTGGTCTGCAGATTTTATTCTTTTCTTCTAACCAACGTAATTTGGGAGGATATTACCATATGCATATTTCTTCAGTGATTAGGAGTTATATATCATTCACCCATTTTAAAATTAGATTTCATCATTTATTTGATCTTGACATTTAAAAATACTACTTTCTCTTTACAGTGATTTGACTATGATCTTGATCAAACAATAAATTGAACTAGATGACTTTGAATTTTATGATATTCTAGTTCCCTTATGATAAAATGGCATTATGTGAAAACTCTTTTTTACAAGGTATATCTTTTTTATTGATCCTTTTACAGTTACGAGAAGAAAGCCGGAGGCTGGCTTTGGCTGCCAAAAGAGAAAAGAGAAAGGAGAAGAGACGAAAGAAAAAGGAAGAACAAAGAAGAAAACTAGAAGAAATTGAAGCCAAAAATAAAGAGAACTTTGAACTCCAAGCTGCTCAAGAAAAAGAAAAACATAAAGTTGAAGGTATTTCTCTAAATTAGCATCTAATTTGATTCATGTAATACATTGTATTCAAAATTATATTTCCTTAAATATCAGTAACTTAAGGTAAAAGTAGATTTCTAAGTCATTAAGCCCTTGGAGTACTTATACACTATTTTCATTTATTGATTTCTCCTTAGCTTTTTATTTTGAAGAATTTCAAAGCTATAGACAAGTTGGAAGAATGGTAAAAGAAATACCTCAATACCCTCCACCTAGATTTTTAAATAAACATTTTTACCATATTTGCTTTATTTTTTCTCTCTAAAAATGTATGCATATTATTTTCTAAGCTGTCTTTGCACCTATAAAACTTCAGTACATATCCTAGAATGACATGTGCTTACATAATCACAGTACCTTTTATAATACCTGAAAAATTAAGAGTAATTCCATAATATCATTTATTATTCTAACGATATTTAGATTTTTTTCTCAAAATGAGGGAATTTATTTTAACTAGGGTCTAATGAAAGGATTATTTGATATGAAGATATTGTGAGGAGAAACCATTGCCATTAAAATATATATATCTTACATTGCAAATATATATGCAATGTATTTGTGTGTGTAATTTCTCTCTCTTCAAGCCTTTTATTTTGAAAAATGTCCAGACTATGGAAAAGTTTATGGAATAGTATGATGGACACCTGTCTGTCACCTAGATTCTTACAACATCTTGGCACATTAGTTTATCTTTTACCTCTCTTTTTGAACAGATTACATGTAAGTTGGACACCCCATGCAGAATCACCACTAAATACTTGAATATGTATTTCCTAGGAAAAGAACATTATTTTATGTAACCACAGTAACATTATTATTCACCCATAAAATTTAATAATTACATAATAATATGTACTATATGGTACATATTCATATTTCCCAAATTGTCCCCCAAATAGTTTTTGTAATGGCCTACTATGCATTGTTTGGGACTTGAGCACAAAGAAGAGAATGGATGTCATATCCATCTAATTACAAATGAATGCTGGAGTGATTGATAACTTTACATCTAATAGTCGCAGAGTAACTCCTCACTTTATTGTTCTTCAAGTGCTTAAAGCTGAATGTACGCTTAAAGTTCTAAGCTAAAAACACTTAGAACTTGCTAATTTGGTATTGCTGGTATTGCTTCCTTTCACAGATGAACCTGAAGTCTTGACAGAGCCTCCAAGTGCCACAACCACTACTACCATAGGTATATCTGCAACCTGGACAACCTTGGCAGGTTCCCATGGTAAAAGAAATAACACCATAACTACAACCAGTTCAAAGAGGAAAAACAGGAAAAATAAAATTACTCCAGAAAATGTTCAGATTATATTTGATGATCCACTACCAATCTCATATAGTCAGCCAGAGAAGGTAAACGGAGAGTCCAAGAGCAGCAGTACCAGTGAGAGTGGGGACAGTGATAACATGAGGATTTCCAGCTGCAGTGATGAAAGTAGTAACAGCAACAGCAGCCGAAAGAGTGACAATCATTCACCTGCTGTGGTGACAACCACCATGACCAGCAAGAAGCAGCCATCAGTTCTGGTTACATTTCCAAAGGAAGAGAGAAAATCTGTTTCCAGCAAGGCTTCAATAAAGTTAGTTCCAATCTTCATTTTTATTATTTATAGTATCATCATGAAATTGTTGCTGAATTTTTAGTAAAGAAAGCAATTTAACAATTGGTAAAACAAGGGTTTGTCCTTGTGCTAAAGAAGTCACAATTTCATTTTAATGGAAGAATAGGCTATTTTTGAAGTTTTGTGTTAATGAAAGATAAAATTATTTTTACTATGTAACTTCTTTATTTTGGTTGTTAAATTTTAGCCCATGGAAAGTATTGATTATGGTTTCTTAGGTGTTATTATTATAATTCAGCTCTGCTAATTTTGACCTCTAATTAACTCTTCATGTTATGTTAAATATTGAAAAGTGAGAAATAAGTTCCTCGTTTGTTTACCATATTTATTCTAAAAATAAATAAAATTATGTAATAGATGGCCTCTATCTTTTAAAATTCTACATTTGTTCTATATTTAATGTATTTTCCTCCCTCTGTTAAAGATTGTCAGAGACTATCAGTGAAGTAACCAGTAATTCTCTGTCTACTTGCACAAAATCTGGTCCATCTCCCCTTTCCTCTCCAAATGGGAAGTTAACAGTGGCAAGTCCTAAGCGTGGACAAAAGAGGGAAGAAGGATGGAAGGAAGTTGTAAGAAGGTGAGTGATTGTTTCTTTGTTTTTCTCATTCTTTTTATGTGAGGTGTTGTTTACCTTACTGTTAGATTCCTCCAACTATTCCAAAGGTTGCAAACGAATTGGTAGCCCAAGCTGAATCTGGCCCACATAGATCGCGTACACCATATCTTAGATGGAAAATAAAAAGTAGATATTAGTACTTCTAAAATTAGGAGATTTTACATAAAAAGTACATAAACTTCATGAAAAAATTACAAGGATGATTGTGGTATTTGCTTGACTCCCAGGTATTGCTATTTGGTAGAGAACTAATTTAAATTCTTTTAAGGTGATAGATTGTGTCTTACTCAACTTTGTAATCTCAGAGCCCAGTATGTGGTATCTTCTACATGCTTCTAAATATTTGAAGAATGAACAGGTATTGGTTTTAAGCTATTCTTGTCTTTAAGCCACAGGATGCCTTTATTTAAAGGATTTTAGAACTGAAATATTTGGGTATATTTTGCTTGGTATTTTTTGAATTATATATATCAAAAAGTAAAACAGTACCTCAAACTAAAAGGTGGTAAGATATCACAGAGGATCTATTGTAAATCTTTAATAACCTATTTTAAAGAACTTCCCAGAAATTCCAACAAAAATTTAATCTTTTGAATATTTGAAATGAGCTGTACTGAACCAAACTTATTCCTGTTAATCCCAAAATGCACTTTTTTTTAATATTTTTGACCAAAGCCTCCCCCTACCTACCATCTCTGTCTTCAGCTGTCTCTGTGTCTGTCTCATATTCATTCCCATATACACACACACTCATTCATGTATACACATTCTGTTGAACTAACTGAAATCAATCACAACATTAGAGTACTATCTATCCAAAAGTAAGGTAATTCAATTTTTCTGCTTGTATTTTATACTGTGGTATACTAAAAAATTCTTAAGTAATTTGAAAATAATGATCTCTGACTGATTATTTTGCCCTATAGAGAAAAAGGAATTATCAAGTAACTTAGTTATGTATATAAAAGGGCAGGGGTCATAGCTAACCTTTTAAAAATATAACATTTTAATAGTTAATTTACCATTCTAAATAATTTACTTGTTCAATAAAGCATAGTTGGCTCATTCTCTTTATTGAGAATTATATTGTATTTCTTTTATTTTTATTTTTTTTTTTTTATTTTTTTTTTTTAAAGATTTTATTTATTCATTTGACACAGAGAGAGAGATTACAAGTAGGCAGAGAGGCAGGCAGAGAGACAGGGAGAGGAGGAAGCAGGCTCCCTGCTGAGCAGAGAGCCCGATGCGGGCCTCGATCCCAGGACCCTGGGATCATGACCTGAGCCGAAGGCAGCGGCTTTAACCCACTGAGCCACCCAGGCGCCCTTGTATTTCTTTTAGAAGCATCCTTTAATTTAGGCTGGTCGGAAATGTGACCAGTGTGAATGTTTAGAATTATAAAGCAGTTTTGCAAATGTTAGACAGGTTTTGGCTTTTTGAAATTCGAGCGGCTCTTCTCTTTCCTCACACGATTAAACATCCTTTAGTGAGTTTCCATGTTGATCAAAAATCAATGCCTCTAAAAGAACGGAAGGAAACAATGCATTTTTAATGTCATCCTTTCAATTATATATTAGACAATAAAAAGAATGTGAGTCAAACACCCTGAAGTGCCCACAAGAAGCGTTTCTTGTTTCTCAGGCTGGATTAAGTGCCCCAACCAGTGTTGTCTTTATGATACCCTATTAGAGCCCTTGTGGCATGGTGGTGTGGCTTTCCTGCTTGCTATCTACGTAGTCGATATATGTGGGCAGGAACCTATGTTTATCTTATTTGCCATTAGTATTTGCATGAACACAGTGCATGTCTACATAGTATATGCTTTATGGTTCTTAATGAAAGATAAAAGTCAAAAAAAACAAACCATCTTTGGTAATGAGATGAGAAGTTGTGGTAAAACACTTGCCTGTGTGCTCTCTCTCTCACTCTGTCTGTCTCTTCTGTTACTTTTAGTTGCCTTTTATCACCTGAAGTAAGAATAGATAGAAAAGGCTGACTCAACAATAATCTATTCCTTATTTACAGAAATATATTTTAGTAAGCCCCTTTCCTCATATTTTAATCATAACCACTGATACTAATGAGAATCTTAATTTATCTTTGCAACTTTTACACAGGTCAAAGAAAGTATCTGTTCCATCAACTGTGATATCCAGAGTGATTGGAAGAGGAGGCTGTAATATTAATGCTATTCGGGAGTTCACTGGTGCACACATAGATATTGATAAGCAGAAAGACAAGACAGGAGACCGGATAATAACTATAAGGCAAAATTTTGTCTTTTATGTTTTCTCCCTTTGTATTTTGTTGCACTGTACCTTAATGAAGTACAAGTATTTTGAGTTTTCAGTGGATCTTTGTATTTAATATCATACTTTTTAAAATGGGAATTTGATTAGTATGAGAGAAGATAACCTTTACATTTTTTTTCTCTAATTCATGTGCTCTTGTGAAATATTTCAAAGGGCCTTAAAGGAATTTTTCTTGTGGGTGTCAAAGGTTTAGATAATCTTTTCCTTACGTAAACTGTTCATAGGATTAAAATTTTATTGAGGCTTTTTAAGAGAGAATAGGTTTCTCACCCATTTTAAGCGGCAGGTTTTCCTTTTTCCCCTTACTGGCTTTTGAGATTTATTATTCTAAAATTGTATCCTTAGAATATGAGCTCAGTCATAGATCTGAAGTGGATATTTGTCTTGTATTGAATATATCTATACCTGAATACTCTTAAAATAAAGATATGATATTCTAAGAAATCATAAGTTTGGTTGTGAGAGGCGGGTGCCCCATTGCAGAGTCTGATAGTTATATAGCCTACTTCAAAGGAAGCAGTTAGCCATTTCTATTTTGTACTTACCCTCCTCCCCTATCTTGTTTTTCCTTCTCCTGGGATAGGTGGGTAGTCACAATCTGCCTTATCTAGAGAAGAGGGAAGCAGATATCCTTTATGAGTAATTTCCCCCTTAGGGTTTCCATAAGGCTTTCCTTGTAGTCAGATATTTCCCTGAAGATCAAACACTACAGTTTGACCTTATGGCCATCGTTAGCAATATCAAGATTCCACTCTCATTTTGAGACATCTTCCAGAAGAATTATAAGAATTGTTCTACTAATAGAGATTAATCATAGATGGAGTCATCTTAGGTACCAGGATTTAAAATAAAATACTGTTTTCTTACTCAGTTTTTTTCCTTTGTTACTTATATTGCTTTTAACATTGATTGACTTTACAGTATTGTTATGGATTACATAGGCTTTTAAGTACAGTGGTTTTTCTAACGTATTTTATGGTAGGAAAATGACTTTTTTGGAAAGTCATTTACTATCCCTTTGAAAAACATTGTGGCACATCAGGGCAGTTTATTGCTTTGCAGAATATCTAAAAAGTAGTCAGAAAATTGCTGCTTAACTTTTGTTATTCTCTGTATGTATGTGTACACATACACGAATGGATTTAGGCTTCACCTATTTAAAAGTAGGGGAAATTGGGCCTAATTTCTTTTTTTTGGTCAATTTACAGGGGTGGCACTGAATCAACAAGACAAGCAACTCAGTTGATCAATGCTCTGATCAAGGATCCAGACAAGGAAATTGATGAACTTATTCCAAAGAATCGATTGAAAAGCTCCTCAGCAAATTCCAAAATAGGGTCATCAGCACCTACCACCACTGCTGCTAACAGTTCCTTAATGGGAATTAAAATGACGACTGTAGCTCTGTCATCAACATCTCAAACTGCCACAGCACTCACTGTGCCTGCAATTTCTTCTGCATCTACTCACAAAACCATTAAGAACCCGGTGAATAATGTGAGGCCTGGTTTTCCAGTTTCTCTTCCATTAGCATATCCTCCTCCACAGTTTGCACATGCTTTGCTTGCTGCTCAGACTTTCCAGCAGATCCGTCCACCAAGGTTGCCCATGACCCACTTTGGAGGTACTTTTCCACCAGCTCAATCCACTTGGGGTCCTTTTCCTGTCAGGCCTTTGAGCCCTGCCAGAGCTACTAACTCGCCTAAGCCTCACATGGTGCCTCGCCATAGCAATCAGAATAGCAGTGGTTCTCAGGTGAATTCAGCAGGTTCTTTAACTTCAAGTCCAACAACTACAACCAGTTCATCAGCTTCAACGGTGCCTGGTACATCTACAAATGGCAGTCCAAGTTCACCTTCTGTCAGAAGGCAGCTTTTTGTCACCGTTGTGAAGACATCCAATGCCACCACCACAACAGTCACAACCACAGCAAGCAACAACAGCACCGCACCCACAAATGCCACATATCCTATGCCTACTGCCAAAGAACACTACCCAGTATCATCCCCATCTTCCCCATCACCACCAGCCCAGTCAGGAGGGGTTTCTAGAAACAGCCCTTTGGATTGTGGAACAGCATCTCCAAATAAAGGGGCATCTTCCTCTGAACAGGAAGCAGGTAGTCCACCAGTAGTAGAAACAACGAACAGTAGACTTTCAAACAGCAGCAGTTCTTCTGGGAGTTCATCAGTTCATTCTACTCAGCAGCAACCTCCGGGATCTGTTTCTCAGGAGCCAAGACCACCTCTTCAGCAGTCTCAGGTTCCTCCCCCGGAAGTCAGAATGACTGTTCCTCCTTTAACAACAACAAGTTCTGCTCCAGTGGCGGTGCCTTCTACTGCCCCAGTGACTTACCCTATGCCTCAGACACAAATGGGATGCTCCCAGCCTGCTCCTAAAATGGAAACCCCTGGCATTAGACCATCCTCTCATGGCACAACTGCCCCTCACAAGAATCCAGCTCCAGTGCAAAATTCATCTGTTGCAGTCCTCAGTGTCAACCACATTAAAAGACCTCACAGTGTTCCCTCTTCTGTCCAGCTACCTTCAACCTTAAGTACACAAAGTGCTTGTCAAAATTCAGTACATCCAGCAAATAAGCCTATTGCTCCCAATTTCAGTGCCCCCTTGCCATTTGGGCCCTTTAGCACATTGTTCGAAAACAGCCCTACTTCTGCTCATGCCTTCTGGGGAGGATCTGTTGTTTCATCTCAGTCAACACCAGAATCTATGCTATCAGGAAAATCCTCATATTTGCCAAATTCAGATCCTTTACATCAGTCTGATACTTCCAAAGCTCCAGGTTTTAGACCACCATTACAGAGACCCGCTCCAAGTCCCTCAGGTGAGTTTGTATTTTCTCACATTCTGCAGCTTGTGATTTATACAAGTGATAGGAAAACTCATGGTCATTTCCTAATATTTTTATTCTATGGCTGGGCCATATAGAGATTGTTGAATTCACTTACCTCAAATGCTGTTTGAGTATTAGATGTGTTGAATATAGCACTTAAAAAAAAATCCTTTTAGAAGCCACGGTGGCTTTTATCTTGAATTTCCCATAAATATATCAAGTATATTTTTCTCTCTCAAATAAAACAGTCTCTTATGTTTGAACTTAATAAGATAATGCCATGAAAAGTTTTTTACTTAAAAAATAATAAAGCTTTTTAAAATTTGATTTCATTTCTTTTTTGTTTTTAAAATGAGAAAAATATAGAGCTACGTAGTTTTAATAAGGAGCTACTAATCACATATGCGTTATTTAAATTAAAATTAGATAAAATTATAAATTTCCTCTCAGTCAAGCTGGCCATATTTTTAAAAATTTGTTTCCAGTTTTATTACAATAAAACTGACATCACTGTATAGGTTTAAGGTATACAACATAATGATTTGACTTACATATATTGTGAAATGATTAACCATAATAAGTTGAATTACCGTCTATCATCATATAGATGTATAAGAAAAAAGGAAAAAAATATTTTTCATTGTGATGAGAACTCTTAGNTGATCTCTCTCTCTCTCTCTCTTTCTCTCTCTCTCTCTCTGTCAAATAAATATATTTTTTTAATTTTTTTTTAAAGATTTTATTTATTTATTTGACAGAGAGAGAGAGAGATCACAAGTAGGCAGAGAGGCAGGCAGAGAGAGAGGAGGAAGCAGGCTCCCTGCCGAGCAGAGAGCCCGATGTGGGCCTCGATCCCAGGACCCTGAGATCATGACCTGAGCCGAAGGCAGAGGCTTTAAACCGCTGAGCCACCCAGGCGCCTGAGAACTCTTAGGATTTTACTCTTGCTTAACAACTTTCATACATATACAGCAGTGTTAACTGTAGTCATCATGTTGTACATTACATCCCTAGTATTTATTTACCCTAAAATTGGAAGTTTGTGTCTTTTGATCACTTTCCTCCAATTTCCCTTCCTCCTACTCCCCACCTCTGGTAACCACAAATCTGATTTCTTTTTCTAGGAATTTGTCCGTATTTATTTATTTATTGTCTGTTTTTAGATTCCACATAGGTGAGATCATACAGTATTTGTCTTTCTCTGTCTGACTTATTTCATTTGCCATAATGCCCCCAAGGTCCATCCATGTTGTTGCAAATGGCAGGATTTCATTCCTTTTTATGGCTGAATATTATTCCTGTTGGGGGGGTGTGCACACACGTGTGCATGTGCATCACAACATCTTTATTCATTCCTCTGTTGATGGACACTTCAGTCATTTCCGTGTCTTAGTTATTGTAATAATGCTACTATGAACATGGGAATGCAGATATCTTTTTGAGTTAGTGTTTTTGTTTCCTTTGGATATATTTCTAGAAGTGGAATTGCTGGATCATATATACCAGTTCTATTTTGATTTTTTTGAGGAATCTCCATACTGTTTTCTATAGTGGCTCTAAGCTGGCCATATTTCAAGTGCTTAATAAGCACATATAGCTAGTGGCTACCATAATGGACAGTACAGATATCAAATATATCCATTATCATAGAAAGTTCTTTTGGACAGTGCTGATATTTATAGAGGATTTAAAGATCTCCTGGTTTTGAGTGATTGCTTTATTTTTTTTTTAATTTTCTACTTTGAAATGTTTTTTAGATTTATGGAAGAGTTCTTTAATTACCCCAACTTCCCCTAATGTAAATATTTTATATAATCCTTTATTTATTAAAACTAGGAAATTAATACTGGTACAGTATAATTAACTAGACTACAGACTTTATTCAGATTTCACCAGTTTTTCCAATAATGTTCTTTTTCTGTTGCAGTGTCCAATCTAGGATACCAAGTTGCATCTAGAGCGATGTGTTTTAATATGAACATTTCAAGTAATTAAAGATAAGCCATGCCAAGGATAGACAAACTATTGCCCGTGGGCCAAATATGGCCTGCTATCTGTTTTTATATTTGTAACTTTTTAAAATTGAGATTCAATAATAGTGTAAGATTTTTTAATGACTTAAAAATTTTTTTAAATAATAGGTGACATACAAAAAATAGGAAATTAAAACTTCAGTGTTCATAAATAAAGTTTTATTGGGACACAGCCATGCCCAGTCATTTACATACTGTGTTATAGCTACTTTCATGGTCTAACGATAGCCTGAAAATACTGCTATTCAGCCTTTTGCAGAAGGGTTGCCAATCTGATCTGTGTTATTGAAGAGATGACATTCTGGGACTAAAAATTTCTAAATTTAATGTGGACTGGATGTTATTTTTGCCTATTTCTATGACATGTGTATAGACTGTATTGAACATGGTCAGTAAATATTTCTTTGCTGGGACTGATTGAAATATTTATGTGTACTTTAAAAATAACATAATTTCTCTTGAGTACTAAAATGTTAAATATAATTTAATTTTAACAGCATTATATGCTAGTACACTGAAAATGTTTTTATATTTCACTTTTATGATAGTTGAAATTTATTGAAAATACTTCACTTTTCAGAAAATAGGAAATCTAGGTACTGTGTTGAGAAAGACTAAAATTAAGATTTAGGAAAAAAGGGCACCTGGGTGGCTCAGTCGGTTAAAGCCTCTGCCTTCGGCTTAGGTCATGATCTCAGGGTCCTGGGAACAAGGCCCGCATCGGGCTCCCTGCTTAGCGGGGAACCTGCTTCCTCCTCTCTCTCTGCCTGCCTCTCTGCCTACTTGTGATCTGATCTCTCTCTGTGTCAAATAAATAAATAAAATCTTAAAAAAAAAAAAAGATTTAGAAAAAAAGAAGTAAATTTGTATTTTGTGGAAAAGTATAGAAAAAAGGCCAGCTCTATAAGAGAGATGAGGTTTTTGGCGGTGTACAGTTGATTAGAGCCAAAATTAGCATTGAAATTTAATTTTAGAGTCCATTGGAGGGGAATACTACTTGATTCAGGTCAACAAAACAGGCGTATTTGCCTTTACAGCTCCATCACTATTACTACACTCAAGAAAATTAACATTAATTCAGCAGTACCACTCAATATTCAGTACCATCATCCCAGATACATCCATTATGCCTGTATGTTTCTTTCTTTCCTTTTGATCCAAGATTCAATCAGGGTTTACACATTGCTTTTGGCTGTTATGTCTCCGAGGTCTCCCCCAGTCTAAAATATCTCACTACCTTCCTTTATTTTTCTTGACATTGAATCCTTTGAAGAGTCCAATTGTTCTGAAGAATGTCCCACATTTTAGATTAGAATCATCTGTTTCCTAAGTCCATGATTACATTCAGGTCAAACATTTTTGACAGAAACATCAGATGGGTGATGTTTTGAACCTCACACTGCATTACGTTAGGCGGCATTAATGAAGATTGTTTCGCTATTACCTATTGCAAAGAATGTCCACTTAGTTAAAGTGCTGATCGTCAGATCTGTCCATCTTAGAAGTATAGCCATGTTTTTTTCCCCTCTGTAGTTTTTTTTCAAGACTTTATTTTTTTTAAATAGCACATTTAGGTTCACAGAAAAGTACAGAGGAAACTGAGAGGAAAGTACAGAGATTTCTCAAATTCTTCCTGCCCCCAACAGGCATAGCCTCTTCCATTATCAACCTTCCCCGCCAAGAGTGGTACATTTGTTAGAATTGATGAACCTACATTAATATACCATTATCATCCAGAGTCTATAGTCTACATTAGTGTTTACTCTTGGTGTTGTACATTCTGTGGGTTTGAACAATGTCCAGTGACATGCATCTACCAGTATAGTATCATACAGAGTATTTTCAGTGTCTTAAAAATTGTCTGTGCTTTGCCTAATCGTTCTCTCCCTTCTCTTGAGTATTTTGAAAGGTAAAATTTTACATAATTCCTTGACCATTAAGCCTATTTAAATTCCAGTGTTGATATGAATCTACATGTATTCTATAATAACTAATTAAAATATCAGGTATTAAATACAAAAATATTTTTCCTTGATAATTGTTCTTTTTTTATAGTTATCGTTATAGAGTGGGAAATGATGAGTCAATAGACTGGAATAATAAGCAAGGAGAAATCTTTTTAGCCATCTAAAATATTTGGGGCTATTAGGGACCTCTTGGGATTTTAGGGTTTTTTGAATTTTTTCTCCTACAGGTAACAATTGTAAATTATCTTCTAATTATAGGTATTGTCAATATGGACTCGCCATATGGTTCTGTAACACCTTCTTCTACACATTTGGGAAACTTTGCCTCAAACCTTTCAGGAGGTCAAATGTATGGACCTGGGGCACCCCTTGGAGGAGCACCCACAGCTGCTAACTTTAACAGACAACATTTTTCCCCACTTAGTTTGTTGACTCCATGTTCATCAGCATCGAATGGTGAGTATTTTACATTGTAATTCCACAAGAAGAGTTTGTATATATGTTTCCTTAAAAGCAAAAGGTTTTAAGTGGGAAAAGACAAAGTAAAAGATGATTTAAGAGCTATGAGCAAGTCTTAAATATATCAAGACTAATGAAATGGGAACATAGGAGCAAACATTTTTGTAAATAGCAAATGATTAAAAAGTCTGAAATAGGGGCGCCTGGGCGGCTCAGTCATTAAGCGTCTGCCTTTAGCTCAGGTCATGATTCCAGAGTCCTGGGATCAAGCCCCCGCTTCAGGCTCCTTGCTCAGCAGGAAACCTGCTTTTTCCTCTCCCACTCCCCCTGCTTGTGTTCCCTCTCTCACTGTGTCTCTCTTTGTCAAATAAATAAAATCTTAAAAAATAAATTAATTAATTAAAATCTGAAATAGATCATTATTTTTGAGTGACTTTTACCTGTTTTTTCTTATTCCTCTTAAAATTAATTGTTATCCCTAAATATATAACAGATCAGGGTTAGTGTCTTCTGAGTATGTTGAGCTGAAATTAAACCATCACAGGAATAAACAGATTCCTTAAGATACCTACATATAGGTGATTCATATTCACCTATTTATATATAAAAATAAGGATAGTTTTTTATTTTCACATTCATGAAAAAAAGAGGAATTGGGAGAAAAGGAGTTAAAATTGCAACATGACTGCTCATTGAAAAGTGTTAACCTGAAATTTTTTTGGTAATCTTTAAAATAGAATGGCTTCTCAGAAGCAGAGAATGTTTTTAAGCAGAATAAAAACATACTTATTGGTATTAGTGCTTATTACTTTAGATATTAATGTTTATTACTTTAGGAAATAAACTCAGAAATTTTTGGATGAAATTCACAAAGTATGATAGGTTGTTTTGTCCTATAAGTTCAGTGTGTGGGCTTTTTATTTTTATTTTTTTTAATTTTTTGATTTATTTTTATTATTTTTTTTGTTTGGTTTTATGTTCACCTGATTTTTTTTTATTACCATTTTTAAAATTACATATAATGTATTATTTGCCCCAGGGATATAGGTCTGTTAATCATCAGGCTTACACGTTTCACAGCACACAGCATAGAACAAACCCCTCCCCAATGTCCATAACCCAGCCACCCTATCCCTACCCACTCACGCCCCAGTAACCCTCAGTTTGTTTTGTGTTCACTTAATTTTTGTTTTTGTTGGAAAACATTATGCTTTTTGTAACAATGCAACCAATATAGGTTAGGTTTTCTAATACATTGCTAACTGATAACAGAGTGTTATTAAAGTCATTAAAATTTTCATTGATGCATTCCAACAACTTTTTGTTTCAAAGTTTCAGAAA
Source organism: Ailurus styani (assembly GCA_002007465.1). NCBI lineage: Eukaryota > Metazoa > Chordata > Mammalia > Carnivora > Ailuridae > Ailurus > Ailurus styani. The sequence goes on along the minus strand of LNAC01000013.1, from coordinate 7,846,327 downwards.
TTTTCAGACTTACAGAGAAGTTGCAAGAATACTTTAAGAAGCATTCATATTCCTTTCAATTGACCAATTTTTTAAACATTTTGATCTATTTTATCTCTGCTTTTATTTTTTATTATTGAACCATTTGAAAGTAAGATTCAGATATAACACTTAAGACCTAAAATCTTTAGTGTGCATCTTAAAAATAAGGACATTTTCTTACACAGCCACAATACCATTATCAAATATCTAATGTATTACCATTAATTTAGTAATATCATGTGATATGCAGTCCCTATTCAAATATCTCCGGTTGTCCTAAAGCATTTTTTATAGATTTTTTTCCCCCTTTGAACCATGAATCATTCAAGGTAAATGTATTCCATTAGATTATGTCTCTCAAGTCTAACTTATAAAATAATAATAATTTTAAACGTGTAAGAATAGTACAAAGAACCCTTGTATATTTTTCTCACCTTTACCTGTTGTTAACATGTTTCCACATTCCTTTCTCCCCTTGCAGTATATTTCTGGATGTGTGGAGGTATAGATTTTTTTTTCTGTACCATTTTAGAGTTAGTTGTGGATTTCAACCGATTTTTCCTTGTATGCTCTAAATGATAATATTTCTTAAAAACAAGAACATTCTCTCCATAGCTATGGTACAGGTAGCAAATTCAGCAAATTTTACATTGAACAGTACTATCTAATAGTCCATATTCATATCTCACCAAGTGTCCCAATAACATTTTTTATTTCCTCTCATCCAAGATTCAAATCAAGATCATAAATTGCATTCAATTCCATGTCTTTTTAGTGTCAAATAATCTAGAACTGTTCCTTCAGCCTTCTTTGTCTTTCATAGAAAGACTTTGGAAGATTAAGAGTCAGTGGTTTGGTAACACTGCCCTTAATTTTGTTTTTCTGATAGTTCATGATTAAATTTAAGTTATGTGTTTTTGACAGGAATATTACTATATAGTCAATGTTGTATCTTTCAGTACATGATATTGCATAATAGGTTAGTTTGTACCATTATTGGTGCTGTTAACTTTAATCATTTGGTTAAGATCATGTATGCCAGGTTTCTGTACTGTCAAATTATCATTTTTCCCTTTGTAATAAGTAATCTATGGAGAGTTCCTATGACGCTGTTCTTATTCCTCATCAGACTTTGAGACAGAGTGTAATAAGGGAACAGGGAAAGAAGTAGCACTTGTCTGAGTAAAAATAATAGTTTTGCTTTTGTAATCAGGCTAATGTTTATAAATTCCAAAAAAAATCAACTTTGATGAAGGGAAAAACACTAAAATTGAGCATAAATGGAAGCAAACTTATCTGTGCTTCAAGTTATTAACATAAACCTACTAAAAGAAGACAATCCAAAAAAACTCTTAAACCATAGTACTTTATATACCCTCAGTGTAAAGACAAAAAGATTTCCAAAAAATCTTCAATTCTACTTAGGACATTGGATTTTTATAATGTTATGGATGAGCAATTCTAAATTTATGGGGTTTATTGTAGGATTGGGCAAGCAAGTATATTAATGATGTAATCCACAGTCCCCACTGTGAGGAGAGGAGATGTGAAATGGGGTAAGGCAAAGAAGAACCCTATGGAATTGGATTAGACTTGGATGATCAGTGTGAACTCATGATTTTTCAGTTACTTGTATATTGGAGTAAATCATATGAAATTGCTGTTTTCCCACCAGCTCTGTCTTCTTAATAGGCCTAGAAGCAATTAATTTTTATCAGCAGTGAGCATATCCAGTGTCCAGATCCATCTGTTAAATATTTTTGTCTACTGAAAGAAACTAGGCTTTTTTGAGGAAATAGCTGACCCGAGAGCTGGGACATATCGAGAGCCTACAGTCTTAGGGTGTCAGTAATTAAGTGCTCAAAATTATGGGGACATGTCAGGACACATGAGGCAGCTTTAAAGGGACTCCCACTGGCCAAATTCGGGAAAATTTGACCGCCAAAGTAAATAATGGCAGCTCACTGGATAAAGTCTAAGAATCCATAAGTCCATAATGATTAAGATTCTTAAAAATTTTAATTTTTAAAAAAAAAATTTTTTAAGAATTCTGAGATTTTATTTTATTTTTTAATTTTTTAAAAGATTTTATTTATTTATTTGACACAGAGAGAGAGAGATCACAAGTAGGCAGAGAGGCAGGCAGAGAGAGAGGAGGAAGCAGGCTCCCTGCTGAGCAGAGAGCCCGATATGGGCCTCGATCCCAGGACCCTGAGATCATGACCTGAGCCGAAGGCAGAGGCTTTAACCCACTGAGCCACCCAGGCGCCCGAGAATTCTGAGATTTTAGAAGGGAAGGGAACTCTCTTCCTTACAGTATAAGGACAACTCATATATATAGAAGGAATTGTAATTAGAGTAATTGTTTTGCAGTCATTAAAGTGATTGATTTGGGCAAGACTCACTTTTACCTCCAATTCTGAATTTTTTAACTAGTCTGCATTTTCCTCCATATAAATCTTAATACTGTTATTTTTTAATGACCATTTAGTTTGTTTTGTCGGACTTTCACCTTTTTTTAGGTAATCCATTCGCATGAATGTAACTTTGTATTTTCATCTGTTGTAGTCTTTCAAAATTTTGTTTTTGGTATTTATCTACATACTCTCCTTAAAAGTTGCTATTCTGAATGCTGCTGTAGAACTAACTGCGGAAGCATGTGACTTACTTTTCATAATATATTTGTCTGGTTTTATGTACTTGAACAGGTTCTGTCATATTTCTCCATATGGTCTGCTTCTCTTCTCATTCCCTCTCCTTTTAGGACATGAAGATACGATTATTAGGACCCTGACAAATTAAGTTGGGATGTGGGGGACATGGGCCCCTTCCTTTAAAAATTTCTTTTAGAAGACAAACCATAAGAGACTCCTAATCTCACAAAACAAACTGAGGGTTACTGGGGGGTGGGAGGGTAGGGATAGGGTGGATGGGTTATGGACATTGGGGAGGGTTTGTCCTATGGTAAATGCTGTGAAAGGCGTAAACTTGATGATTCACACCTGTACCCCTGGGTAAATAGTAATAAAAATAAATTTAAAAAAAATTTCTTTTAGAAAGCAAAAAAATCCTTTCCTCAGGCCCCAGAACCATAGATTGGTGATGCCCAAGAACCTTCTGCATGTAAAGGCTGGGCAGAGATCACCTGAGCCCTTACTCCACTCAGACTGCTAAGATCTATCCTACCAACACTCAACCTGCTCATGCATTGGTTACTGATCACTGGCTGTGGTCTGTGAGTTTCAGTTCTGGGCATATTTAGTCAATGGGCCATTTTGACATTCTGTCCTTACAAAACTGTTATCAGATCAAAAAGCAGTAAAAACATAATTTTGAAAGGAAGAAACTAATTTTACATTGTGACCCAGGACACATTGCGTGTGTGTGTGTAGCTAAAATAATACATTGACAAAATAGTACTTATCCTTACAACGTATGTTTCGTGCTGGTATTTCCTATTGTGTTTTCTGTAACCTTTAAAAATTTTTTTGTAAGGTAGGCATGACCAACCACATTCATCTCGATGGTCTACTGCAGTTTAATAAACACTGAGCAGAACCATGAAGAAAGTACAGTAATTTTCCTGCAGGAGCATTTTTTAAATTTGCAAGTCACATGGCTCTTTCATTTTGAATTCAGGACCTGTTGTCATTTCAAAACTGAAGTGGATTTACCATGAAGCCAATGAAGCTTCAGCTTCAGGGTACCTTATTTGCAAGGGACCTTGCCAAGATCCTGGCAAGAGAGATCTTTTTCTAAAGAAGGTTCCCAAAATTGTATAAGATCCCATAAAACTTCTAAAACCTGTTTTTTCTTCAGTATATAGCTGGCATATTTTAAAATGACATGGTGACTCCGAATTAAATTTTGCTTTTTTTTTCCTAATTATATAATTAGAGATGAGAAAAGAGATTATGATAATTTGGTGCTTTTTATGACAAAGAACATAGACCCACCAAAGGAATCTCAAAGAAGATGGTATTAACTTTTAAAGCTATACAGGATCATCTGCAGAACCATGGATCTGATTGAGGGCCATCTTCAGAGCCATCCAGCTATTCCTTCTGTCTCTCTCTTTAGTGGATTTATGACAGACTCATAGTCTGTGTCTTGTGAGTCTCTTCTATTTACTCCCTCTATGCCTGTCTTTCTTCATAATTTCATCTTGTATATGGTCCTCAAAGATTCAGTTCATAATTAGTTAAACCAGTTTTTCTTTGTTTATCAATTGTACCTGTCTGAATGAGGAATATGATTTGCTTACCTCCTATGTTCAAGTCAGGCCATGTTAGTCATAGGTTGCTGCTAGCCTGAAATGGATCATTCTTCAGTCTGACACCTGTCGTTAGTCTAGTAGGCTTGCGGGGAGGAAGCAGAAAACCCTCATCTGATAAAAGTATGGCTAGTGAGGTGGCAGAATCTGTGAAGAGGGCAATTCTCTTAAATGGAGCTGGTCTTCAGGCAGGCCTCCATTCATTTAAACAGAATATGGAGGGTATTTTGCTTTATTTTGCTTTGTTTTTGTTTTTGAAAGGATTCAGGAAAGGAAAGAGAAACTGGATCTAACACTAACCGATAGGGCAGGTTCCCAGGGATGAATCTAGGAGAGGTAGAATTCATTTGTCTGTCTGATCCATCCATCCTTCTTGCCTACTTGCCACCTTTGACTTTATCTTGGCATTAGTATTCTGGATTGATCCTTCTCAGGTTTGTAATTGTGTCCTTTCAATACATAGTTTAAAAAACAAAACCCTGGGGCACCTGGGTTGCTCAGTTGTTAAGCATCTGCCTTAGGCTCAGGTCATGATCCCAGGGTCATGGGATCAAGTTCCACATCAGGCTACCTGCTTAGCAGTAGGCCTGCTTCTTCTTCTCCCACTACCCCTGCTTGGGTTCCCTCTCGCCGTGTCTCTCTCTGTCAAATAAATAAATAAAATCTTAAAGAAAAAACCAAAACTTTATTTATCCCTTGTGTTTCTTACACCTTCTGAAATATTCTTTGATTTCTACTTGCCTGAGTTTTTTCATTGTTTCCAGTTTTACTAATTCTGAATTATGCCGTTCTTTCTTATGTTTTTCTTTCATTTCTTTCAGCTCACTTCGGAATTTTCGAGTATAGCTTTCTTTCTGATACAGCTTTGGAATATTAGAATACAGCCTTCTTTTTGGCATGCTTTTATTATCTGTAAGATGTTCTAGTTCATATAATAGCTTTGTATGGAATTTGACTGCATTTCTATTGTTTTATGATTTTAAATTAAATGAATTTTCCTGAACTTTTAGAAACGATAAGTGAATCAGTTATCTTCTCTAGCTTAAAGGCTCTAGAATTTCGTCTTTTAGGCAAATATGCAAAAATATGGCCTTAATACTTTATTAAATCTGGCTTTGTTATCCTTACCCTCCCACCACCCCCACTCTTGATTGGATCTTTTGTTTGCTTTGCTTCTATTGTCTGTTTCCTTCTCAACTTGGAATATGTTTCCAGAAGTTTCTTAGTAGTATGAAGCTTTATCATGGAATGAGGCTTCAGCAGATATTTTTAGAGTTCATGGGGTCACTATTGCTCCAGCTTCTTCAGACCTCTTGTTAATCCCTTGCAGTCACCCATGCGTAATTTCCCAGTTTCACCTGTTCTCAGATTGGCCTTCTCTTTGCTTTTCTTTGAGTACCTTTGACTATTTTGTTCTCCTATTCTGTTCTTAGGTCTGGAGAATTGCTTCTTTCCACACAGATGCTGTTACCACAGAGTTCTTGTAGCTGTCAGTGATTTGTCCCCATTCACTTGTATCTTTTGATTCATTTGAATATTTGGGGTGTTTTTTAAGATTTTATTTATTTGTTTGACACAGAGAGAGAGACAGCAAGAGGGGGAGTATAAGCAAGGGGAGTGGGAACAAGCAGGGAAAGTGGAAGCGTGCTTCCCACTGAGCATGGAGCCTGATTTGGGGCTTGGGTATTGATCCCAGGACCCTGGGATCATGACCTGAGCTGAAGGCAGACACTTAACAACTGAACCACCCAGGCACCCCTATTTTGTTAGTTTTGTTATGGATGTTATTCATGGGTGTTTGGCTTTGCTAACTTGGTAGCTTGTTTTTATGGAAAGATTTGGGAAGAATCAAAACTTGTGCTGCTACACCTCCATCTTAGGATTCCTTATAGCAGTGCAGTTTGAAGGTGAACTTAGAAATATGTATAATCACTTCAAAAACACATATATGGCTTTTCTATTTTCTTATGATTCATTAAAAGTAATACTGTCAAGAAATGCTAATGGAGGGGCGCCTGGGTGGCTTAGTGGGTTAAGCCTCTGCCTTCGGCTCAGGTCATGATCTCAGGGTCCTGGGATCGAGCCCCGCATCGGGCTCTCTGCTCCACGGGGAGACTGCTTCCTCCTCTCTCTGCCTGCCTCTCTGCCTACTTGTGGTCTCTCTCTGTCAGATAAATAAATAAATAAAAATCTTAAAAAAAAAAATAAAGGCTTCTACTCCTTTAAAAAAAAAAAAGAAATGCTAATGGATCCATGACCACAGATAATATATGTTAATTTTTCATTGGAGACTAACAGTTGTCTTGGTTTACTTATACAGATAAGCTTGTAAATTTCATCTTTTCCCCCCGATAATATCTATACCTTATTAATAAATTATTATTTATAAAGTATTTTCACATTCTTTTTTTTAGTTAATAATATTACTACAATTCATTCATTTAGCCAAATTGGACTTCTGCAAGCACTAGTAAGATGAGATTTATCTCCACAGTACTTTCCAAATCTGTATGATTCCAAATATAAATGGCAAATCTTTTTTTAAGCATATTGAGACAAATACTATTACTGAATTTTTCTTTGTCTTTCAAATTCCCCGAGAAGTACTTGGGTAAGTAGAGGCACTGTGCTTTTGTGTATGTGTACGTGTGTGTAGATAGATAGGTTGGTTGATTTTGCAAATTTATTAGCTACCTGAAAGCCTTTGGAGGAACACAAAGACACACATACACACCACACAACTTAAATGAGAAAAGATGATTAAAAATGGAAAAGTATTATTAAGTGACTATGCCTAGGACATCTAGGGCATGTAGTCAGGCAGTTATGAGTAAATTGTGATAAGCAGGTAACTCTGACTTTTAAGCTTTAGTCTCCACCATTTACACCCTATTTAAATTTAAGTGTGCTTGATATTTAAACTTTTCAAAGAAATACAATTTGAGTTGTTCTTATTTTTTCTTCTCCCTAGTGCATGAAGAAATTGAATTACTAGAGAATACTCCCAAATATTAAGAACCTGCCTTGTTTTGATACATAAAGCTTAAATTGTCATTTTGAAAAGCTTGTTCTGTGGAATACCCATGTGATACATGATACAATAAAACAAGTTGGGCAATGAGGCATAGCCCCATGTTGGTATTTTATCAGTGTATTAAGTTTCTGTGAAGTTCTGATTTAAAGAAACTTATTTTTTTCTCAAGTTAGATTTTTCCAATTTGTTGGCCACCTGAATCCCTTTGTTTTCATTATAGCATACCAAGGGACGTGTGTTCTCCAGGAATACAGTTTGGAAATTGCCAATACAGGCATGATTTCCCCCCACCTCTATTTTGTTGCTGTTTAGCCTTTTTAATTTAAACATTGTCTTCTCATTGTTGTGGTGTTTATTTTGCTCAGTGTCAAGCATTTATTTAAATATTAATTAATGGGTTATATTACATGTGTAGTTGGACATCTTCACATTCTATCACATAACTAAATGGAAAAATTGTGGATCAAATTAAAAAATGACTGCAAGGTCGTGGAAGTTAACCAAATTTTAATATGCATAATTTTTAAGCATTATTCTTGTATTTCATTTTTCCTCAGAGAACACATACATAAGGTGTTTTCAGAATATAAGATTTGGTTTTACAAAATTATACCCTCTATAGATGACATGTATACTATTCAGAATATCTTTTCTCTAGATTCTCCTGCACAGTCAGTATCCTCTGGAGTTCGTGCACCTTCGCCAGCCCCATCATCAGTACCTTTAGGGTCAGAAAAGCCCAGCAGTGTCTCTCAGGACAGAAAAGTTCCAGTCCCTATTGGGACTGAACGTTCTGCACGCATCAGGCAAACTGGAACTTCAGCTCCATCTGTTATTGGGAGTAATTTATCCACATCAGTAGGGCATAGTGGCATCTGGTCCTTTGAAGGGATTGGTGGCAATCAAGGTAAGACATGCTATTCTGCCTACCAGAAATTAAGTTTTAAATTTATGCATTTAACTAAAATATTGTAAGTAATATTTAACTTTCAGTCATTCATTTTTAAGTCATTCTTAAAAGATCTGTATCATATCTCTTGGTTTTCACTAATCAGTTTTAAGAGTTCAGGCCATTTTTTGTTATTATGTGGTCTCACATTGAATTTATCTAATGCAAGCATATTCCTCTCTTCATTTCATCATGTTAAGAAAATGCTAATATTTCCTTTTGGACTCTAGCTTTTATCTGATCTTGGCTTTTTTTTATAACACAAAGTGTTTAGGCTATTGTTATTATTAGGTAATTGTTATTATTAGGCTATTATATTACCACCTACACATATGGAAATACTGCAGTAAATATATAAAAGTAGGTCATTATTCTGAAGGAATGCACAATTCAATGTGGAAAATTCTAGATAGAAATGTAGTAAATGTTTTATCTTGGTGTCTTCTGGTTTAAAAGATCACCAGCTATCTTTTTCTACCTTTTGTTTTCCCTCAGACAAAGTAGACTGGTGTAACCCTGGTATGGGAAATCCTATGATTCATAGGCCAATGTCCGATCCAGGAGTGTTTTCACAGCATCAAGCAATGGAGCGAGAGAATACAGGAATTGTAACTCCTTCTGGTACATTCCATCAGCATGTTCCTGCAGGATACATGGACTTTCCTAAAGTTGGGGTAATGGTGACTTAAATAAACACTGTCATATTTCTAAATGTTGTTCTTATTATTAGCTTCATTTTACTTCCAAGTGGATAAATGTTTGTGAAATGATATACAGGCTTCAGCCTATAATTATGGGTCAAAATCTGGCAAGAGAAATATTTTTTTTTTTTAAAGATTTTATTTATTCATTTGACACAGAGAGAGAGATTACAAGTAGGCAGAGAGGCAGGCAGAGAGAGAGGAGAGAGGAGGAACCAGGCTCCCTGCTGAGCAGAGAGCCCGATGTGGGCCTCGATCCCAGGACCCTGGGATCATGACCTGAGCTGAAGGCAGAGGCTTTAACCCACTGAGCCACCCAGGCGCCCAAGAGAAATATTTTTTAATCAAATATTTTGGTCATGGTAGGCTTATGTATAGTCTAAATGTTAGAAGAAATTATATAATGGAAAATGATTTTTAGGTTACCTAGATAACATACTTTTTCAAAATAAGATGAAGTTTCATTTTTAAGACTATGGATTATACTGGGAAAACAGTGACTTGAAGATGTGACTATGTGCATAATTTTTGTTTTCTCCTTCTTTTAAGGGTATGCCTTTCTCTGTGTATGGGAATGCAATGATTCCTTCAGTAGCACCTATTCCTGATGGTGCTGGAGGACCCATATTTAATGGCCCTCATGCTGCAGACCCCTCTTGGAACTCCCTAATAAAGATGGTTTCAAGCTCCACAGAAAATAATGGCCCTCAAACGGTAAGACTAATCATTCAGGGAACATTTCTTTAATATTTATGAGATGCCAAGACAAATAGGATACAGGAAAATCATGCTAGTGAGGGAGTATGGTGAATATGGGTAGTTGAGGAAATTGAGGGAAATTTAATACAGCAAGAGGGTATGGAAAATGGTACCAAAGGTAGTGACTGGAACTAAAATTATAAAAGGCATAATACATTTCATTGGGTGGCAGTTGGTAAGTAAAAGATTTTAAATTACAAAATGTTTTAACTGGATACATCAGAATTTACTAGTGGTATAAAAAGGATCATCTAGAGGTTTATTTATTATTATATGTATTATAAATGTCAGAACGTATATAATTATAACTCCAGAAATTCACAGAAATGATTAGTAATTAGTATATTTTAGCTTATGTTGGTGTATACTTATGTCTTTGACTCATTTTCCTTCTTTAATCCTCAGTCTGTATGCATTCAGGTAATGGTTTTTAAAAAATGACAATAAATCAGATCTTGTTTGAGAAATAAGAGGAGAGGCAGGAAAACAACAAATAAAAGTGGCTTTTCATTGTTTCCAAAAAGTATGTTGCAAATTGAATGAGATTTAGCTGTTTTAGCTCATAGATATTAAGAGCACTTCCTTAGTTTTTAAGAGTTTTATTTTAATCAAATGTGTGTTAAATATGTAATACTTAATAAAATGCATGCTCTACATTCATAGGTGTGGACTGGACCCTGGGCACCTCACATGAACAGTGTGCATATGAACCAGCTTGGCTGATGAGGATCAGCTTGTTAGCCTGCAGATTCCTTTTCATTCAGAGGAAATCACCAGTGGCCGAAAAAAATTTATGCTCCCAAATCATTCTACTGATGTGCTTGACTGAAGTGTGTAGGCTTTTTGCAGAAGAAGTTACTAACTGACCTATTTTCTGTGAACATTTGTGACTGCCTATTCCCCATCAACATCCGTTTTACCTTAGTTAGCATTTTTCTTATCGTTTTTCTTTTTTTCTTTCCCTCTTCCCCTTTGGACATAACTTTCTGTTGAAGCTGTTCTTTGGCTGGTTGGTTTTAGTACTGTAAACTGCTTCTGAGCAAACACGGAAATTTAGCAAAATTATGTAAACTTGATCCTGAAGTTTTAGAATGGCAAATAAATGTACAATTGTTTACATAACAGAAAAGGCTAAGCAGAAAGTAAATTTCAATATGTCAGTATAGAGGCTCTACTTTATGTAGACTTAAATTAATGTGAGATATGTACCTTCATATTCAGAAATCTGGATGTTTCCTTCATACATTAAACTATTAATAAGCATAACTTTTCTGCTTGTGTAATTTAAGTATAAAGTAAAACAATGGGCATTATCAGTGGATGTTTCCTGATGTTGGCTTTTGAAATACCCATCTTGCTCTCTTTTGAGTTTGTTTGCAGCAGGGCACATATAGAAGAAATTTATCACCTTTCCATGTCATTTTATTACCTTGTCACACTTTTAAAACTAATACACACTTCTCTCTTCACTCTTCTCTTCTCACCTTTACCGCTAATACCAGTAAAATTCTCTTGCTGACCGTGAAATAATTTTTTATGAAGATTTTTATTGTAATGGCTGCTACAGAGAAGCAGAGCACCTTCATCATCACCTGTGGTTCTTCTAACCATAAGATGTTTAGTCTTTCTGAGAATTTAAAAAGCCACACTGGTTCCCAGTCAGCATATACAAGCTCTTACTATACTGTTTATTATTAAATAATTCAATGTACTATTTTATATTGGATAATATCGATTCTTAACATTGGCTTTCTAGTCATCAAGAGTCAACATAAATATTCCAATTTTCAGTAATTTAGTGGAAAGTATCTCCCCCCCCCCAATTTTAAAGGCTTCTTATTCTCTACACTTGTATATTGTCAGTAAAAGGGATCGACAGCTAACTTGGGGCAAATAAAAAAGGAAATTTTGCATTTGTCATTAAGACAATTTATGGTATACATGAATATACAGACTACAAAAAAACATCTTCATTTAGCCTGTTTATGTAAGATACAGGACCACACTAAATTACTCAGTGGGATTTATCTATTCCATTCACTTGAAACAATAAACAATAACATATCCAAGAAGAATATGTGTCCTACCCTGTCTCATATGGAAAAATAAATTATATGGTTGAAATATAAAAGTAAGCATAAAAGCAAAGTAATGAATGCATCAGTCTTTTTTTTTTTAATTAAATTCTACAGTAGTGAAACTTGAGTTCAGATAAATCACCCAGAGTTGACAATATTAATATGGTTCCTTGGGTGTAAAGTAAATGAAATTTCTTTACTCTAGTAGCCTGAACGAAGAGTAAAAAGATTTCTCACACATACCTAAAAGTTTGTAAACAACACATTTATATCTTTTAACTTAGGAGGTGGTCTTAAAATATATAAATTTGTTTTGCTACCTATGATGATATGACCAAATTTAAGGAAAAAGCTAAATGATATCCTGCAAACATAGCTATGAAATAAAATTATAGCACTTTACTAAGAAAGATGTGGAATGCTATTTAACAGTATTTTATATATGACTTTTGCCACTATCCTATAATTTCTTGCTTAGTTTATTCCTATGTTAGTTATAAATAAAATAATCCTGCTACATAATAGGTACCACCCAGTATTTATTACAACACATGAATTGTGTTGACTGACAAAATTGAATTTGTTAAGATGGGGGTGTCTTAGTAAGAAAGAACCTATATTTTCTTGACTTTAAACCTATGGGACAGGGCGATATAGATTGCATGCTCCGTATTTAGTTTTGGAGCTCAGTCTTGAGTACAATACCATGATTTTAGAAGTCTGTATTAGGAACATTTTTCAAATACCTTTTTTATATTTCAGATATAATGTGCATTTTTATTTGAAAAGAAAAACCCATAATCTTGTGAGACCACGCAGGTCTTCCCCCCCCNTAGGAACATTTTTCAAATACCTTTTTTATATTTCAGATATAATGTGCATTTTTATTTGAAAACAAAAAACCCATAATCTTGTGAGACCACGCAGGTCTTCCCCCCCTCCTTTTTGAAAGTATATAGTATATATAATTAATTGTAGACTACAAAATGTATTTCTTTTAGTCTTTTTTTTTTTTTTTTTAAAGAATGTGCCCATGAACTGGGGCTGGTGGATGGGGGGGTTGCTTGGCAAAGGAATAGGAAGAGAATTTTATGCAGGCTCCATATCCAGCACGGAGCCCCACATGGGGCTTGATCTCACAACCCTGAGATCATGACCTAAGCCTGACACCCCACTGAGCCATCCAGGCACTCCTTTCTTTCACTCTTTTAAGAAGTGACTTAACTCTTGGAAATAATATTTGGGTTAGCTCACACCTTAAATAGCAAAAATAACCCAATTGTGTAATCTTTTTATACCAACCATTTCATTATTTAGAGATGATTTTGTTTACCAGAGCCAACAGCATCCCCATTTCATGAGTTTTTATCATATATCAACATATTCATAAAAATTGATTGTAGTATTCATGGAAAGATATTTTCCCTTTTTGTTTACTATTACTGTAAATATAAGTCAGTAGTAGTGAAACAAAAAGTTGAAAATTAACTTTTTGTTAAATTACTATACTTACTATCATTTTTCTTCTCAGGAAAAAATGAAGGGGGGTATAGTTTACTGACAGATCCTGTCTTGTTCTTCATGAAAATACTATTCCATCTTTCTTTTGACTCAAATGACCTAAATACATATTTCATGAAAATTATTTTGCACACTATGTTATTCACTTTATTTTTAAAACAATACAAAGTGATAGGGCTCCTGGGTTGCTCAATGGGTTAAAGCCTCTGACTTCGGCTCAGGTCATGATCTCAGGGTCCTGGGATCCAGGCCTGCATCAGGCTCTCTGCTCAGTGGGGAGCCTGCTTCCTCTTCTCTCTTTGCCTGCCTCTCTGCCTACTTGTGATCTGATCTCTCTCTGTGTAAAGTAAATAAATAAAAATCTTAAAAAAAAAACAAAAAACAAAGTGATAGACTAAAGAGGGAAACTCAAAATCCCAAAACCTCTTCAGAGCCTGTTTTATTTCATCTATTTTTCAACTTGAGTTTTTCAGAAACACTCTAATTCCTGCAGATCTGGCATTACAGAACTTCTGCAATAGTATACTGCAAACTTTTGGAAAGCAGGGGATACTCTGCTTTCCACTATTTTGACCTATGAAAGATTTGCTAGGAATGCTCTACTTTCAGATAGCAGGGAAACCTATACATTCCACTGATAAATGCTCACTTCAAGTCACAACGCTCAATTAACTCATGCTAATTCCAGATGATGAATTTAGAATAAAAGCTCCACTAATGCTTTAATATGACTTATGACTTACTATGTTATATACCTTGATTGCAAAAATACTATCACTGTTATTTTGGGTAAGTAAGTGAAAAGTATGCAACTATGGCTTGACATGAATAAGAATTCCTTTGTGCTATGACAGTTGGAGTACATGACTAAGATGTGTTTAAGAGGTTTCATATTAGACTTCTATCTTTAAATGCATTTACACTTTTGAAAGGTAAAAGTCAGTTTTGCATGCTAAGTAAGAACCATGATAAAAAAGAAGAGAGGATGTTTATCAATAGAGATGAAAGGCTAATTTTACATTAACTTTGGTTTTAAAAAGCAATGCATTAAATAAGTAGGAAAGAAAAATTTAACCTAAATCTAATTCCAAGAGGTCACTTTAACAATTGCTCATGAAAGTTATTTAAGTTCTTACGTCAAACATTTCAGAGGGCATATTTGGGAAATGAGAAATTTATATGTACATTCACACAGTTTATATGTGTAAATAGCCTATATTCAAATTTTGAATTTTTGAACCCACTGTTCAGCACTGATGGGTAAGAATTTCAGAAACTGCAGAAAGAAAATGAAACCGTCTCTATTTTTAAGGAGCTTAAAGTTAAAAAAAATTAGTTGTGTGACATAGTAAAGACAAGAATGGCTAATTATAGGGGCACCTGGGTGGCTCAGTCGGTTAAGCGTCTGCCTTCTGCCTAGGTCATGATCTCAGGATTCTGAGATGGAGCCCCACACCAGGCTCCTTGCACAGTGGGGAGTCTGCGTCCCCCTCCCCCACTCCCTCTTGCCTCTCTCCTTGACTTGTACTTTCTCTCTAATAAAGTCTTAAAAAAAAAAAAAGAATGGCTAATTATAAATACTGAACTTGAAAAAATATTCTAGTATGCTGCACAAGTTCATTTGCGGTGTTAGAATTGACAAGATATCAGGTGGTTTGTTCAATGTTTGTATGTTTTCATACTGTACTCTGCAACTCAAAAGAGTTGCCACAATTTTGGATAACCAGTATATACACGTTAGTGCTAACACTCCTTTCGTATTGAGCTATATGACAAATACTTCCCCCAGCATTACCAAGTAGATAAGTTCTGATCATCCTTATTATATGAATTTAGAAATGTATGTTAATATATATAAAATTAGCAGAAGTTAAATACTCGTAAATTTTATTTGGGTCACAATATTGAACCTTAAGCAATGAAACACTTTAAAATGAGAGTATAATAAGTGACTCCAGAAAAGGTGAACCTAATCAACTCCGTTTATTAAATGGTCAAAATCCCTAGGCGTAACCGCTACTGTGAAAGGACCAATTTCCAATGACATCAGTTCTCCGGAAGGAGATCATTTAAGCAACATAGAATTTGCTTTACTTCCACAATCTTTAGTCAAAGATATTTCCATTTAAAATTTGTTCCCACTTTGAAGTAGTAGTCACTAGCTACCAGCTGCTTTTTTTATTTTTTGCTGGTTTTTTAAAAATATTTTTAAAAGACTTATTTGTTTGAAAGAATGTGAGTGGGAGGAGGAGCAATGGGAGAAGGAAAGAGAATCCTCAAGCAGACTCCCCACTGAACATGGAGCCCAAACAGGGGCTCCATTCCAGGACCCCCACCAGATCCGCTGTGAGCCACACAGGCACCCGGATTGCTTTTTTCTAACTTAACAAATGGATAGGGAAATAGATTGGTACCTTTTTTTCCTTTTAAAAAAGTAACATCTATGTATAGCATAAATTGGGATTTGTGTGTTTCGATGCATTTCAAATTTCGTGTAGGTGCATAATTAAACAACCATAGTTGCAACTTAACATTACCCCAACATTTGCCAGAGGCTTCTTTTAACCATTTTATTGCACAACACAATTTGGGCTCTAGGTTTAGGGGTGACCCTTATGTGATTAAACTCCTTCACTCCATTCCAGTTTGTATATTGTTGCCAGGAATACAAAAGTCAAAACTAGTCCGTATAGATTGGGCGTATTCTTTTTAACCCGAAGACACTTAATGTTACTGTTCAGGCTCTTGAACCTTTATATAGGATACAAGTAAGCTCTAGTGAAGACTTCACCTCCCTGCCAGTGTGATAACGCCTCAAGGAAAGAGATGGTAGAGTACCCTTGAGTTTTGCTATTTATAATGGAAGATAAAAACTGAAGGACACTCGGTTTGCAGTTGGGTTTGAAAATGTTAACTGAACAGATGAGCCAATTAAATCTTTATACCACAGACTGAATGAATTATAACTAGTGCATAATGGATGTTCATTAAAACTCAGGTCAGCCGGAAGCGCGTGCCTTTCTCCAACTGGCAGTTCAGCAACGTGTTGACTCTGGCAGTATAATCCATCTCAGTCTCTATAGCAGAAGCGATGAAGTTGCACGTAACTCTTTACTTGCAACTCACGAAAACCACCTATCCAGTTTAATCCACTACAAATCAAACGACTAGTTTTAAGTGAAAAGTAATGCGAAGGCACACGCTTAAGACCTACTTAACAGCCAAGGTCTTCTAGAGACCGCACCGTCGGGCCCGCGGCAGCGAGCCCCGCCCCAAGCTCTGCAATTCCGGTCCGGCCTCCCAGGAGCTCCAAGCCAGCCGCGGGAAAGTTTTGTGTCTGCGCAGTAGGCCAGCCCAGTGCCGCGTGGGAAAGGCGGGACTTTCCTGCCCATGCGTCATCTCCAGTGCGACGCAAGACGTCACTGCCTTGACCGGGAAGGTCAGTAGTGCCTGAGGGAGGGCGCGCACCCATTTTTCGCCTGGGGTTGCCGGCGCGTGCGCGTGGCTTCCCCGGCGGAGCGGAGCCCGACGCTAAGCTGTGAGGTCGGCGTCTCGGCTCGGCGCTGGCGCGGACATGCTGTTCCGGCTGGGCGGTAGGTGGCTGCGGCCGCTGTCTGGACTGCGGCTCGGGGCCCGGGACCCGTCGCTTGTGCCAGCCTCAACGGGCGGCATTGAATACTCTCCTCTGCCGGTGTGGGCGGCGGCGTCAGTGTCTGCAGCCTCTGGCGGCCCTGGCGGCTGGTACGAGGCCCTGGCCAGGTCGGCGCCGGTGCAGGGCACGGAGGAGGTGCTGCTCGGCGTGCACACCGCCACGGGTCTGCCCTGGTGGGCCTGCATCGGTCTCAGCACCGTGGCCCTCCGCGGCGCCGTCACGCTACCCCTGGCCGCCTACCAGCACTACATCCTGGCCAAGGTGAGGGTCACCTGCGCCCTGCGCATCCGCTTCGGCGGCGAGGGGTGGTGGACTCTGCCGGGGGTTAAAATCCCTGGGTGCTTCTGGAGTGCTTAGTGTAAATCCTCGTGACCACTTTTTTGGTAAGAAATTTAACTAGCATTGTATACGTGAATTAAGAGATGTTTGGTGACACATGTACCTGTCGTTTCGTTTACCCTACTGGGTTTGTGCTCAAAGCCCAAGTGGTTACTCAGCTTGCTGTTAGGGAATGAGAGAAATAAAGGAAGCGGTAGCAGAGTTGTTGTACGGAGAAACCTGTAAAACTGCCGTCTTCAAGTTTGTAACAGCCTGTATGTCTGCAGCATCTTTTGTCCCCGATATTCCAATTCATTTTCCTTATTAGAAAAGACTGCTAAGCTAGCTATTCGCAAACTTGATTTCCTTATTTAGGCTGTACCACCTACAACTCTGGTTAGTCGCAGCCACTTGGGCTTCAGTGCTTCTGTCTTTTGCGTGGAATCGGGATAGTAATACCTTCCTGGCCTACTTCACAATGTTATGAGACCAAGTCAGATAATATTAGTTAAAGTGCTTTGAAAGCAAAGTATTATTCAAGTGTAAGACTTCAAAAATAATGGTTTCCATGTTTTCAAATTATTATTGGGGATGAGGGGATCCAGAAACAAAGGGAATCATCAGCACCATTAAGGCAATGAGGTACTTCACCAAAAGAATTAACACAGAGCAGAAATAAATGCAAACTTTTTGACTCTGGCTGTCACAGAGCATAGTAAAAGACTTAAAGTAATAAACGACTTTTTTTTTTCCAATTACCATTACTCGGAGGTCCAGGGATCAAACATTTAAGTATAGGGTTCAGTTATTATCTAATCCTTATAATAACTCTGTGAAGTAGGTGCTGTTAAATATTTTATATATGAGGGAACAGGGTTTTAGAGCTTAAGTAACTTGCCCAGGATCACATAGCTAAGAGTATAAGCTGGAATTTGAATTTGGTTGTAACTGAAGATATCTTAAGCAAATTTAACACCTTATTCTTAGACTTAAATTTTCTTGAGATGATCAGTAACCACATTTTTCAGTGAGTTAGAAGAATAGAGAGTAAAATTTAAGTGGTTATGAATAAAGATCCTTTATGTGCTCATAACAAATTCTACTTTTTCTTTAGCTAGGTGGAAAATTTACAGCCAGAAATAAAAAACATTGCAAGGCATCTTAACCAAGAAGTTGCAGTTCGTGCAAATCAGTTGAGGTGGCCCAAAAGAGTTGCCAGGTAATCTAATTCTATGAATATAGACCGTGTGTGTGTGTGTGTGTGTGTGTACGTACACACATACGTAAGAGATTGTATTAATTCTAGTTTTGGGTGTTCTGTAGCTTTAGCAGCAAAGTAGTCCTTTCACTCAATATTTTAATAAGTTTGTGTGGTATGAGTTTTGTATAGTGAAAGCAAGAAATGGAGAAACAGAGCAAGTTCCTTCTTGAGGGATTCCAGCCTCCTGAAGAAGACCTGTAATCAAATAATGATTAAATTAAGTAGTATAAAAAAGGTTATGTACAGGGAGTTCAGTCATAGTGGAAAGTCAGGGAAGCCTTCATGGATGAAGATACTGTGACAGTCTGTTGGGATTTCAATCAGCAAATGATACAGATTATTTACACACTTGACCATTTTAGAAAGAAAGATATGGCAGCCCACAAAAAGGGGGAGGTAGAAAATATGAATGCTCTGGTAGAAGAAATTAGATAGCTAAGGTGCTGTCTATCCACTGTGTTTACCCTGTGTAATTGTCTGCTTGCATTCTCAGAAAGTCCTTAGAAGGTGCTTGACCATGCATGCTGCAATTCTGTGCCTGTAGTCATCACTGGGAACTTCTAAGTCCTCTTGCTTCAATCAGCTTAAGTTAGTACTTAGTCAAATTATAATCCTTACTAGGCTGTGACTAAGTGTTCACCAGTTCACAGCAATGAGAAAAATAAGGGCTTTATATCATGTATATGTAATGTATATATGGTAATCTGTATATTTTACCTATACGTGTATAAATTTGACAATTCTCTTCAGTATGAAATTGCTTCTCTGTTTAGTGTTAAAAAGGCCTGACATTTAAAAAAATCATTATGGTAGCTTAATACCTTTACTTTATAAAATAGAAAGTTGACAAACTTAACAGTTTTGAAGTTTTACTGATCCGAGAAATCTAAGAGTGACAACTCCAGGCCAAAAGAACAGATTAGCATGCTGTTCATCTGAATTATAAATGCAGCCTAGACAAGACTGGTACCTTGTTTATGCAGCATTGGCAGGATGATTGTCCAGACACATCCTTGCACAGATAGATGACTTTCTAGGAAGACACATCTGAGAGTTTCTTGAATTTTCAACAGAACTGAGTCTTGAAGGGTAAAACAGAGTTTGTCAGGTGGACAGCCAGGTAAATGGACTGTCCACACAGGTGACTTAATGACTTCCAAAAGCATGCTGGCGTAGCTTTTTTATTGGATAGCCTATGCATGTAGGCACCAGAATATACAGGTGTCTGTAGAAGAGTAATAAGAGATAAAGTTGGAAGAGTAGGCAGAGTCTAATTATAAAGCCTGGAACGTCTGTGTACTGTCTTAGTGCAATAATACACTATAATTCTGGCTTCAAGCCCCTTGGATGTCTGCATTGTATAAAACATGCTACAAGAGATTGAGAGATGAAGACCCAACACTTGATCTTCAAGGAAACTACCGAAAGTGGGACTTAAAGTACAGGGATAACGAATAAGGTTAACTGAAAAACAGATTAAGAACGTCTTCATAAAAGAGTTGGATGAAGAATGGAAAACCATTTTCATAGGTCAAGAGCATACATATTATAAAACCACATTGCTACAAAAGGTATATTCAGGGATCAAGTAATTGAGCTTGGCTGGAATGGAGGGATTTGAGTTAAATGTGCTTTCACCTTTAGAATTTGTAATACAAACTGTGGTCATACCATGCCAGCAGTAAAGTTTCACTTGTTAAAACCTAATTGCCCCAAGACCACCAGAGCCAAAGCTTATAATTTGATGATGTCAGATTTATCAAATTGTTATGTAATTTCTGTACATTGCTAGAGAATTTTCAGTAAAAGACCCTTTTGCCTTTTGTTAGGCAACCCCTTAGTATAGTCTATAACCACTGAAAATCCCATACAAAATTTTAGCTAAGAACTACAACATAGGTGTGTTTGTGCTATGGGTATGAAGGACTGTTAATAGTCAAGTGATATTTTCTCCTTTCCCTTTTTCCCCTCTTCCCTCAAACTAGGCTCACTTACCTAAAGAGTATGCGGAGACTTGTTTCAGAACTGTATGTTCGGGATAACTGCCACCCTTTCAAAGCCACTGTATTGGTCTGGATTCAGTTTCCAATGTGGATCTTCATGTCTGTTGCTCTCCGGAATTTTAGCACAGGGGCCACACATTCAGAAGGTAGTTATTATAGAAGTCTGTTTCCCCCAAAGAAGTTCTCTAACATTGTCTTTGTACTCTAAAGAAAAAGAAAGGAAAAAAAATCCCTGTGCTTTTCATAAGTAGAATATTTTTACCATCTTTCTTACAAGGGTATAGATTTTGAAATACTAAGTTTAAGCAAACTAGCCATGTTGAGAAAATGTGAATCTAGGAAGGACAACAGTAATATAGTTGACCCTTGAACAACACAGGTTTGAATTGGGCAGGTCCACTTATAGATATATTTTTTACAGTCCTGCACCGTAAATGTATTTGTTTTCATTATGAATTTTTTTTTTTTAATTTGAGAGAGAGAGAGCAAGGCGTGGGGGCAGAGGGAGAGGGAGAGAGAATCTTAAGCAGACTCCCCGCTAAACACAGCAGTCTACACAGTGCTGGATCTCACAACCCTGAGATCATGACCTGAGCTGAAATCAGGAGTCAAATACTTAACCGACTGAGCCACCCAAGTGCCTCTCGTTAAATTTTCTTAATAGTATTTTCTTTAGTTTATTGTAAGAATACAGTGTATGATATTTAAAACACATAAATGCTATTGGTAAGGCTTCCAGACAACAATAGGTTTTCTATAGTTCTTGGAGAGCCAAAAGTTATACACAGATTTTTTTTTAAGACTTTATTTTTAAGTAATCTCACACCCAGTGTGGGGCTCAGACTCACAACCCTGAGATCAAGAGTCACCTGCTCTACCACTGAGCCAGCCATGTGCCCCATACATAGATTTTTCAACTGCTTGAAGGGTTGGCACCCTTAAGCCCTGAATTGTTTAATGGTCAACTATACTTCTTCATGAAAGTCCTAATAAAATCAGTGTTACAATTCCATGATTCAGTTTCCTGGCCAAGAATTTTTTCCATTTATAAAATTAAGAGACCAGAAAAGCATTCACAGTTATAAATGTAAACATTTATTAAGAAACTATAAACTAAAGCATTGCTTAAAGGGATTTCTAACCAGAAAAATACCTGAACAGACTTGAAAGAAAGTAGCCTATGGACAAATAATTATATAAATATAAGTTTGAAAAGAGTACTGCTGTTTATCTTTATGCTCCTACATCTGTTTGCTACAGAGAGCTGCTGCTTTCTCAGTGCAGGGAGGACTAATTGTGAACTGAAAGTGAATGAAACCAATGCTAAGTCTTTAGTGTGAAGGATACCTTATTTGAATTAGGCTACTTATGTGTTGTATATTTCCTTATGCTATGTTTTATTTATAAAATTGTCTTAGCAGGTTTTTCTGTTCAGGAACAGTTAGCTACTGATGGGATCCTGTGGTTTCCTGACCTCACTGCACTGGATTCTACTTGGATTCTGCCTATTTCCGTTGGTGTCATCAATTTATTAATAGTGGAGGTCAGTGGTTTTAAAAGATTTGTTTGCCATTTAAATTATTAGGATTTTTGTTGCTGTTCCAACATCAAATATAAATGTGTTTGAGTTGGTAGTGATATTCTAGCTCTGAGCTAGAATTGAAATTCCTTGGTTTCTGGTCATAGATCAGCTGTTGGCAAGTCTTAGGCGAGTTCCTTAACCTCTCTGGGAGTCAAATGCTCATAATTAAAATGGAAGAGCTGAATTAGAACACTTCTAAAGTCTCTTTCCGCTTTACAATTATATAAATCTAATACAATTTTGTGATTTGTTTTTGGTAAAGACAGTAATTAAAATGATTAATCAATATGGTTTTACTCTCACAGTAGATTGGTGTTTTGTATATATGTTTAAAATGTAAATTTGAAAGTAGGAAACATGGTATCTGATTGTCTTTTTTTTTAGCTGTATTACCCTAGAAAAGTCAGTATTTCTTTATGTGATGGAGTAGAAAAACATATACATATAAAATATGATCTGTCAACTATGTCTTAACCATTATCCCATGCTGTGTTACTCAATAGTTTAGGGGAAGTAAGCCTTTAATTTTTTTTTTTAAAGATTTTATTTATTTGACACAGAGAGAGAGATCACAAGCAGGCAGAGAGGCAGGCAAAGAGAGAGGGAGAGATGCCCGATGCGGGGCTTGATCCCAGGACCCTGCGATCATGACCCGAGCTGAAGGCAGAGGCTTAACCCACTGAGCCACCCAGGCGCCCAAGCCTTTAATTTTATAAGGAGCTCTTCTCAGTTCAGTAGAACATAGACTCTTTGAACTGGAAGAAACCTTAGAAATGATCTTTAGAACCAAATCTCAGAGACCCATCACAGGTCCCTGTTTGGGAAATCGAATACACCCCCCCCTTTTTTTTTAAGATTTTATTTATTTATTAGAGGGCACAAGCAGGAAGGAGTGGCAGAGGGAGAGGGAGAAGCAGACTCCCCACTGAGCAGGGAACCCGACGTGGGGCTCGATCCCGGAACCGTGAGAGCTTAACCTGAGCCAAAGGCAGAATGTTAACTGTCTGAGCCACCCAGGTGCCCGAAACCCCTTATTTTTTCAAGTGAGAGAATGAAGACGATACTCTAATGTTTTGGGTTAGAGTTTCTTGAGGAAAGACTCCATGGGTAGTCTAAGTGTGTTTCCCTAAGGTCACCTAACACAATTGAATGTGGTTGGTACTTAGTGAATATTGTTAGAATGAAGGAAATGTTAGGGCGCCTGGGTGGCTCAGTGGGTTAAAGCCGCTGCCTTCGGCTCAGGTTGTGATCCCAGGGTCCTGGGATCGAGGCCCACATCGGGCTCTCTGCTCAGCAGGGAGCCTGCTTCCTCCTCTCTCCTCTCTCTCTGCCTACTTGTAATCTCTCTCTCTGTGTCAAATGAATAAATAAAATCTTTAGAAAAAAAAGAAAATGATAAACACAAGGTCACAGTGAATTAATGTCAATCCTCTAGTCTTTCCTTTTACCAGCTAACAACCCAGTATACATAAGTTTAATAAAAACATATTCTTGGGACGCCTGTGTGACTCAGTCGGTTAAGCATCTGCCTTTGGCTCAGGTCATGATTTTGGGGTCCCCATCAAGTCCCGCACCGGGCTCCTTGCTTGGCGGGTAGTCTGCTTCTTCTCCCTCCGCCTGCCGCTTCTCCTGCTTGTGCGAGTGCTCACTATCTCTCTCTTTCTTTGACAAATAAGTAAATAAAATCTTAAAAAACAAACAAACAAAACTTATTCTTACATAATACACATCATGTGCCAGGCACTATTGTAAATAATTTACATAAATTAAGTCATTTAATTCTTAGAATAATTCTGTGATACAGGTACTTATATTATCCCCATTTTAAGGTAGAGAAAGCGAGGCACAGAAAACTTTTTTTTTTTTTTTTAATTTCTTTATTTGACAGAGATACAGCAAGAGAGGGAACACAAGTAGGGGGAGTGGGAGAGGGAAAAGCAGGCTTTCCCACAGAGCAGGGAGCCCGATGTAGGGCTCGATCCCAGGACCCTAGGGTCATGAGCTGAGCCGAAAGCAGACACTTAACGACTGGAGGCACAGAAAACTTAAGTAACTTATACCAAGTCACATAACCATTGAAATGTAGAGCTGCTATGAGTATCTAGATAGTTTGGATCTGAAGTCTGTGCTCACAATCATTTCATTATTCTGTCTCTTAAATAAGTTATTTATGAGTCATAACTGCTTTTCCTAGCCTTTCCTAACCTGGTTCTTCCCCTTACTCCTTATAGCCAGATCACAAACCCTTGAGATACCTATTGCGATCCTTCTTTATGCCAGGCACTGTGTTTAAGCACCAAAACAAGGGTAGTGATTCATACATAACACCTATTTTGGAAGGACTTTCAGTCTTACAATCTTTAAAAAACACTTACTTGTAAAAATTATGCTATGATTCTGTTTAATATAGCTGAATCTCCTTTATTGCTATTGATTAAAGATCCCTTAATCTGCATAATTATTAAGTTTTTCAGAAACATAGATGGTCAGCTATATACATTTATCAGTGTTCTAATTTTTTTGCTTCTATGAAAATATAGGTGGAGGCCAGTCAAAAATCAAATTGTATTTTAAAGCTTGTTTAATTTAATATGCTTAATAATCGTGTGTATTTTTTATTCTACCTTTTCAGATTTTTGCTCTGCAAAAAATGGGAATGTCTCGTTTTCATACATATATCACATACTTTGTTCGTGCAGTATCAGTGTTGATGATTCCAGTTGCTGCAACAGTACCTTCAGTGAGTAAGCACCCACATTATGTGTAGCATGTGCTAAATCCTCTCTGTGCTTCACTTAGACTGGCTAGGATTCTGTGTCTTCTGTTGAGCTTCCTTTGACTGCTAAATCCCTTACTAGTTTCCAAGTTTCTGTAGTAATTAATGTCACCAAGTGGTACTTGATATTTCTTGAGATTAGTTAATCTTCCTTTGTGTGAATGCGAGTTAACTCTCAAGCTCCATTTTCTTTTTTTCTTTCTTTTTTTATTCTTGCACTGTGCTGTAAACATAGTATTTTTTCTGTTTGATTAATTGAAATATTGAATTCCTTCTGTCTACATAGACTGGGCCAAGGAATTAAGCTCTTAAAAAAGGAACACAACTTTGTGCCAAGTCCATATGGGTTCATATGTAATATTGTTTAACCTCATAATAATTCAGTGAGGTGGGTACACCTGCCTCCGTTTATATGTCATTACACTTTGATAGAAATAGGAAAAAAAATAGTTATGTTTGTAATTATTTCATATTTTTAGCCTTTTGCTTATTTCCCAATGATACTTAGTGCAAAGAGGGCAAAGCTGTCATAGGTATTATTTTGTCTCTTCTCAGGGCCAACACATAGACCATGAAGTAGAATTCATTTGTTGGGGATAGTTAGGGTTCTGTCAACACATATCAAAGTACTTCATTGTCTTAGGAATCTGAAACAGTGCATTTTCATCAAAAATATATTCTTAAAGCTGTCCCTTGGACATAATAATGTCACTAATCCTGTGTAAAATCACTAAGTTTCCACATTTCTGAAGTAGACCTCATAATGTCTGTGAGAACTAAAATACCATCAAGTGCTCATTATAGTACTTTTCATGTAACAGTAATATTGCTGTAAAATACCCTGTGAAAGTAGAACAGTACTATTCACTGTATTTCTGGAGAGAAATAACACCAGTTATAACTGAGGAAGCTCCCTGATCAAATAAAATAGGAGCAGTGAATTTTCAGTGAGGGATTGGGTTTAAAATGAGTAACAGATCTCAAAAGCAGTGTCTTAAATGCATAAAAGTTTATTCTCTCAAATACAGGAAATTCAGTGTTAGGCAGTTTAGTCATAGAACTGATGTGGCAGCTCCATGAAGATACACGAGGAACCCAGCCTGCTTCTTTCATTATGCTCCACCTTCCACAGCCTGTAATTTCTATCCTTAAAGCCACAGTATGGTCATAATGGCTGCTGGAGCTTATCTCGTAAGGAATGGTAAAAGGGTACTTCAAGTGCCTTTAGCCCCCCTTTAAGGAGGCTTGCCAGATGTCACACCAAACACTTGTGCTTACATCCTAGTTACTTGGGCCACACCTGATTGCAGAAGATACTGGGAATTAGTCTTTTTTTTTTTTTTTTTTTTTTTTTTTTGATGGCAGTATACCCAGCTTAAAATGAGAATTTTATTACTAAGGAGGAAGACTTATCCTCAGTAGGCAGTTTGTAGTTTACCATAGTTGGTTTCAGAGTACTTTTTGTGTACTGGATAAGTCAGATGATGGTGATGGCTAATACTCATTCAATATTGACTTTGTGTCAGGCACTATTTTAAAAGGTTTACATGTATTAACTCATAATTCATCCAGTGTGCACTGAAGTAAGTGCTACTACAATCTCTACTTTAGTGATGAGGAAACCAGACACAGAGAGGATAAGTAGCTTATCCAAGGTCACTCATCCATTATGTAATATTTAATATCACTTAAGTATCTAAGGCACATCCAGGCAGTTTGGCTCCTGCCTGTAACTACTATGCTAATCTGTTAATCTGCTTTGAGGCTGTGGTACTTTCTGCCCCCAAAAATTTGCTTTGGAATAAATGCAAGTGCTTAATATGGGCCACCTACTGTTCTGACCAGTCTGTGTGAGTTACCTCCCTTTTTCCTCACAGCAGCCTTCTGAGGCGAGGATAGTTCAGTCCCCATTTTATAAATGAGGAGACCGAAACAGAAGGAAAATAACTTGCCTGCAGTCAAATAAATGGAATTCACATTCAGGCAGTTCAACTCCAGGACCTGGATTCAACCACCATAGGCTCCTGCCTCTGGGGCCTGATTACATTCTGATGCCAAAGAAAAGTTTGCAACAGGCGTATGTATAGGAGTATTTTGAGAGGCCACAGAAAAAACTTAGTCAATAACCTAAATAAATCACTCTGAATGGAAGTACAAAAGAAAGTTGAAGATAAAGTTGAGACTGTTGGTCTCTGAAAAGGCAAAGATAATGCATTCCTGACTAAGAAACCAGTTACTGGGAAAATTTGGGGTGATCGTCTGTGTGGAGGAAAATGGGGTCTAGGGAGCCTAATGGCTGTGCCCCCGGTACCCTACCTCCAGTAAAGCAGCTCGTCAGGACTCTTGGTGGGGGAAAAGGGTGCTTACTTGCCAAAGAGGGGAGAAGAGATCTCTCTTGAGCCTCTGCATGGTGCTGCTGTCTGTCATCCACTTTCTGTTGTGAATACGGTTGCTTTCTGTATTCAGAAACACAGAATACTCTCCTGTTGCTTTCTTGTCACTTTTTCATCCTTTCAGCCTTCTTTTTTACCTGTTAGAATCATCACAGGTATTAAATAGCTGCCACAGGTCTTGTTCAGTCCTGGTCCACTGCTGCTTCCCCACGTTGTCATTTTCTCTTGTACGGCGTGCCCGTCTCTGGACATTGGTATCCTTGGAGACCTGAGAAGTACTAACGTGTAACATTCATGTCCTTTCTTCTCTTTCTAGTCGATCGTGCTCTACTGGTTGTGCTCCAGCCTCATGGGCCTTTCGCAGAACTTGCTGCTGCGCTCTCCTAGGTTTCGTCAACTTTGCCGAATACCGTTGACCAAGTCAGATTCAGACACTCCTTATAAGGACCTCTTTGCTGCCTTTTATGCCAAGTTCATTTCAAGAAAATGACATGCTTTCCATTAACTTTGAAACAATTGCAAGTGTCACTGTCACAATATATTTAGGTTTACAAATTCAGATGTGATTTAATTTGTCTTTATTTAAAACCATGAATTATGTGAAGTACTGTGGGTTAAGATATAATCCAAATATATTTGACAATACTTAAAATCCTTTAAATGCTAGAAATGTATGTTTAATTGTATCCTAAAAATAGAACAGTAGAGTCAAAGTATCTTGTAAACTTACAACTTGCTAGAGGTGCCAGAACTTTGGAAAACAGGATTAGATACTGAATGACATCGGATTATACTGACTAATGTCATACGTTAAAGTTTTTATAAAGAGAATACAGTGAGGCGATTCTTAAAATTTTGGATGTGTGGAGGATTATAGACCCATTTGCACATCTGCTAAGGCTATGGTTTTCTTTTCAGAAAAATCCTGGGACTCAGAACATGGGGGCCTTCATTGATGAGCCTCCCTTCCCCCACCCTGAGGCTTTCTGGTAATTCCTGGTTGAGAAATCTTACTTTAATGGAACACACGATGATGAGTTAATGTGTGACTTTTAAAAAATGGACTTAATCATGCAGTAGAGTCGTCCTTATATAAAAGTACTTAATATGGTAGGTGATGTTGCCTTTCAACCCTGCTCTGAAAGAATACAAGAAGGGTACATTCCTTTTTCTATATCTTACAAAGACTGGACTAGAGTATAGCACTAAGTACTGCTAGAGCCCAAAGTGGAAAATCTTAAGTGTTAAGTTTGTTTAGTCAAAGGAAGAAAACCTGAAGGACAGCTAGTTATCATGGAGGTGATTTTAGAAACTTCTTTATTTGGAAGGATTAAGAATTCTAATGGCTTAGACTATGGTAGATGGAAAAATTAACAGGTAATATAAATTGTGGATCCAGTTTTTTGCTTGTTTGTTCTGAAAGGATGATAAAACTAATTGCAGTTGGGATATTTATGAATAAATTTGGCAGTCATTTGAAAAGATCATAAATTACAAGTTTTCATTGAGTTGGAATATGAACCTCATTTTGAGAGGCCTTGTATCCCATCTCATGTTTTACAATAAAGCAAAAACTAAAGTGGAATTAATCCATCATTTTTTGAATAATGTCTGTTAAATCTTAGCCATTTTGGTTGTCACCTCATCAAGAATTTAGAGGTAGCAGTTGGGACCTGGTTCTCGTTTCCTGACTTCCCAGGCCTGGTTCATGACTGCCCTATTGAGGTAACTGTCTTTCTAATCACAGTGAAGGAATTGAAACCTATGTACAGTCAATCCTCATTATTTGCAGGCTTTGTATTTGCCAGTTTGCCTACACACTAAAATTTATTTGTAATTCCCAAACAATACAGTGCTTTTGATGTCATTCTTGAACAAACATGGAGTGGCAAAAAATTTGAGTCATTCAAGGTACATGTTCTCAGATAGGTCAAACAGGGCAACACTGTGGCTTCTTGTTTCAGCTCTCAGATTATATAATAACCAAGTGTCCTTTTCATGGTCTAATACCATGTTTTTTCTCATTCTTGTGCTTTTTGTTGGTGATTTCACTCTTTAAAATGGCCTCCAAGGGGCACCTGGGTGGCTCAGTGGGTTAAGCCCTCTGCCTTTGGCTCAGGTCATGATCTCAGGGTCCTGGGATTGAGCCCTGCATGGGGCTGCCTGCTTAGCAGGGAGCCTGCTTCCTCCTCTCTCCTCTCTCTTTGCCTGCCTCTCTGCCTACTTGTAATCTCTCTCTCTCTCTGTCAAATAAATAAATAAAATCTTTAATAAAATAAAGTGGCCTCCAAGCATTCTCGTGTTGAAGTGCTGTCTAGTTTTCCTAGGCACAAGAATCCTGTGATGTTCCTAAAGGAAAAAGTAATACCTACATTAAATAAACTTCAGGTGTGAATTTTGATGCTTTTGGCCATGAGTTTACATTAATGAGACAATAGTGTATTGATGGGCTGATGAAAATGTGACAAGAATGTAACCCTGTAAATTCTCTAGGGGCAGTAGTTTTGTGTTGACGAATTCAGTGTTTGTGGTGATTTTATAGAATATAACTACCTCATATAATAAGAATTGACCTTTCAGAATGTGTACAGTCAGGGAAACAGGCAGATATGTGTATGCTGGTTATATTATAGCAAAAAGAGGAAAGGGAATTTGAGAAAAATTTTGGCTGCAGTCTCGCCATGTATATCATTGGGTACTGATTCATATATTTCTCTCATCATGAGATGAAGGAAATCAGCCCTCTTCCTCCATGTTACTCAGACTTTCTGAAAATAAGTTTGTCACTTTCTGAAAGTAAGGAATAAAGGACTGACTGCTCTGACTCCCTTGTCCAGTACATCTCCTTTCATGAGCATGCTTTTACCTTGTTTACTTGGATTCCCCTCAATTTCTAAATGTACATTTAACATCTTTTTTCAAGGGATAATTTACCTTGTTTCCTATTGCTCTCCTGTTTCCAGGCATTTTGAATTGCTTTGAAAATATATGTAATTTTTAAAAAAAAATACAAGGTCCTTCCTCCCAGATCTCAAAATAATTTCCGGTAGGGTTGAAGGTGGCTGGGATCTTTGAAAATACTCATGAATAAGAAAACTGATATATTAGGAACTGAGGTGGGTCAGTCACCTGACTTCAAGCTGGTAAATATTCCCCTCATTTCTTTCTCCAGGCAGATTTTTTAGTAAACAGCAAGTCATGTTTCTGAAAACATCAAGTCTGTGGTCTCTGATCTTATTTTCCCAGCAGTTTGTCATAGTCAGGAGCACTTCCAGAGCCTAAGATCAGGGGAGGTGGGTACTGGGTGGAAATAAGAGGACACACACACTGTAAAGATCCCTTGGACGCTTCTGTCCTCTGCTGCTGAGGGACTGGCAGAGCTCTGTCCTGGACCCTGCAGAGTTCAGGAAGTCTTTTATTTCAGATAGAGATCATGGTCTGTGACACCCTTCCTCCTCTCTGAAAGGGAGTCTTTTTTTTTTTTTTTCCTCCAGGTGGGCCTTATTTTTGTCTCTAGGCCACAGTCACTTTTTTATAGGTGTGTCTCAGCCCAAGAGTTAGGAAAGTAGACTCACTTCTGGATCAATTTATATTCTATTATAATGATACTGAGCTCAAACGCATGTCAGGAGATGGAACTGACATAACCAAACAACCCAAGTTTTCCCTAGAACCACTGTGAGAGAAAACCTGAACAATCCTATCTGGGTCAGATGTCATAGATGGGAAGATGAAGCTTGCTTTTTAAAAGCAAAATCCTTGATTACCACCTTCACAGATAACCCAGGGGAGGTATCAAAACCTCTCAGAGAGCAAGAATTTCTAAGGTACTTTTCGAAGCACTCGAGCTAAAAACCAAACCCTCACATCTCAGAAAAGGTATACCCAGTTCTTCTAGACCATAGTGGGGAAATTGTTTCTGGGGAAAAGTGGAAAAAAATTTGGGCCCAAATAAAGCTCAATAATTTCTCTATTTTGTACCTATGCTTAATTCATCCACGTGTCTTCATAGGTTCCTCCTCTGAGGATTCCAGGAATATCTGTCTATCTACCTACCTGCCTACCTACCTGTCTTTTTATGAGAATCACCTTTTAAATTGCTTCAATACCAGATTAAGCCCCAAAGCAGTAGGAACTCAGATACCAAAAACAAAGAATATCCTTTGTTTTTTCCTTGGGTGATAAATGAAGTTACCATAGAATGCAAAATTTAAGATTTCAGGTATGACCTAAGAGTCCATGCAAGATTTTAGTTTCCTGTATTAAAGCTAAATATGCAAATATGACATAAAACATGAGACTAGTTACAATAGGCCATCATTGATGCTCGCTTCTTTTGTGAGCTGATTCTACCAGGACACAGATTATCTGGAAATAATAGGAAACCATAGAAAATTTTCTATTTGAAACTTACGGATATATTTTAAAGTTATAACTGATATTTCTAATTATTGTTTTTATGATATTTTTAAATACCGAATTTTGTGAAGTCCGTATTTAGCTTTGGGACATTTGAATTTGGGCAGTAATAAAACATATTTCTGAAATTTTAGACTTCTGTACTGTGTTTCAACAAGTAAAATAAAAATTTATATATATTCATATATATTTTTAATGTATTCATATATATGAATTTTAATCCATGAACATTTCAAGCAAAACCTAAAGACTGAATTTGCATGTATTCTTTGCTAATCGTATGAAATACAAAGATACCAAGTATCTCTCATAATCTTTTAAGAAAGTAATAAACTAGTACTGGGGTCAAGCTAATGCTAATTGGGGGAATCCTTTATTTTATTTTATTTTTTATTGTTCGTCATGTTTTGTATTTTCATGATGTTGGTAAAATTATTTTATGTTTATATAATTCTTTTATTTAAGATGTTTCTCTATCCACATATTTAATATTTTCCAGTATAATCAACATACAGGGTTATATTGGTTTCAGGCATACAATATAGTGATTCAACAATTCTGTCCATTTCTCAGTGCTCATCACAGCAATTGTACTCTTAATCTAATTGAGGGAATTCTTTAGACCTGTAAACGATGGTATGATAATACATAACATTAAGTTGGTATAGGGATCTAATATTACAAGATTTATAATAAATATCATGGCTCAGAAAAAGCAAATTAAATTTAAAAAGCTTGAAAGGATAGTACTTAGCAAATTTTTAAAATAATAACTGAATATATAGAAGTACATTGATTTTACTACTAGAAATTAAATAATAGGTGAAGAATTAGCTTATTCAATCAGAGAGTATGCATATGAATTGTGTACTTATAATTACATAGTCAGTCATTAAAAAATGTACGTAGATCACATAATTGTAAAATAAGATTGTTTTGCAGATTCTGGAGACAGCGCTGTTTTGAGTATTTTACATCATCTCAAAGTACAGAAGACCCTTCCCTGTCCTGGCTGGCAGCAGACAACCACAAAAGAAAGCGACCTTGTAAGCTTTGAACTATCACACTGCTAGAATGCCAACAAACAAAGCAAACTGAAACCTCATCAGATAAAGACGGATACTGCCACAGAGAGGGAGCAATTTGGTGACCAAATTTGCTGGAGGATCATTAGTGGAATATAGTCTAAAAGCCAAAGGAATTATTAGAAATTTATTAATTTTATTCAGTAATTGTATTGCTCTAATACTGCAGTGTTATTTTGGAATTTATTGTTAGGTAAAATATATAATGTCTGTGAGGTATCTTAGTTTTCTTTGGATGCTGTAACAAATTCCTTTATGCTGCTTATGCTATCAAGGGGAAGATATTGTTGAATGTATTTGTTGGAGTTTTTTTAAACATATTTAAGTTAATCATAGTTTCATGGTATTGCCACATAGTGGAGATACAGAAGATACTTTTTTTTTTCCAAGTTTTTCTTTTTAAGATGGCTTCAGGGATTGCCCCCGAGAAAGCAACTGGCCCCACAGAGGGTCCTCTCTCCCCACATTTCTCCACCCCCACACTCAGAAAGCCCTAGCCTTCATATCTGTTTCACTGTAGACCTTCCACAATCTCAGTTAGGAACACTACATAAAAGTATTTTGATCCTGGTTGATTCCTATCCATAGGAACCACAAGGCTTGACTGATACCACAAGAGAAAGAAAAAGTTACCAGCTGAGGAATGGCAACAAAATCCCCAAGAATCAGCTGTATCAGGAAAGTGTGTTTATGCAGAGGCCATGCCTAGTTCTTAGAATAGTAGCTTTTTGCTTTGCTGTAACTTGAACACGAGGGAGGCACTGACACAACTATCCCAAAGGAATAGGTGCAGAGAGAACCCTGGCCCCGCGTGTTCTACCACTGATTGCCTTCTTGACTGCCCTGTATTTGGGTAAGTTTTACAAAGTAGCCTTACCTTTAATTGCCTAGTCCTGTACTATTGGTTTAATTTAATAAAATGAGGACTTCTGGGTGTTTAGGAACAAAAGCATTAATGGAAACACCTGAAATAAAACTAAAAGTGCTCCGAGAAAACTCCACTGAGTTATTTTATCTAAGGCAACAAAAAGAACTTTCTATCCTTGAGAGTCTACTAACTCCAGAGGGCCAAGATTTTCATGAAAAAAAAGGGCTCTTGGAAAGTGCCCAATTTCTATCCTTTCCATTTTGAGGAAATGTCACAGGTGTGCTTCTTTCTCTTTGTGTCCCTGATAAGGCACTTTACATTTGTTTTGCCTTGGCTGGAAAGGCAGCACTGTACTTACTTTAGCTCTGGTTTTTGTTTTCTGGCTGAATTGTATCTTTCCATGGAAACTTAAAAAAATGGATTATGAAATATACCTAACCATATTCTTTTCATTGCAGCTGCATTTCTGCATGTTCCAACCATAGCACAAATCATTTGAGGAATTTCTTCTACTTATAACCTCAAGCTTCCTGGATCTTCTTTGAGTGATGGTTGCTTCTGAGGGTAAGGAGTATTAAAAATAGAAATTCTGTATCTGTGAAAGAATTAATAGCTTCATATTCCATGCTACTTAAAATTTATCCTATGTGTTGCTATAGGTAAGAAATTCTCATAAAGTTTTATTATAAAAGCTTCAGTTGTGCTTGAGTTTTCAAATGCAAATGGTCTATTTTGGGGTCTAAATAAAGACTATGGTTTCCATTTAAAATTACAGTTGCAGCCAAGTATAGATTTTGAAGTGAATTGTCTTCTTCCTCATCCTTAACTCTCACCTATCTGATAATGTGTTATTTTACTTTAAAATACAGCTGACCACATTATTCACAGATTCATATTTGTGAGGTCATCTACTCACTAAAATGTATTTGTAATACCCTCATGATGTTTTTTCTGGTATTAGCAGACATGCATGAATGCTCAGAGCAGCAAAAAATATGAATAGTGGGCGGGGGGGGTGCCTGGCTGGCATGTGACTCTCGATCTCAGGGTCCTGAGTTCAAGCCCCAAAATAGGCATGGAGTCTACTTGAAAAAACAATGGGTGGCTCAGTCAGTTAAGCAGCTCCCTTCAGCTCAGGTCATGATCCCAGGGTTCTAGGATCGAGTTCCACATTGGGCTCCCTGCTCAGCGGAGAGCCTGCTTCTCCCTCTCCCTCTGCCTGCTGCTCTGCCTACTTGTGCTCTCTCTCTCTCTGTCGAATAAATAAATAAAATCTTTAAAAAAAAAAAAAAACTCCGCACTGTCCAATGCTCACACTTAGCTGAGATCAAACGAGGTGACACCCTGCCTTTTTGTTTCAGTTCTCATACTGTAAAGAAGTATCTTTCTTGCGGTCTATTTAGTGCACCATTTTTCTCATTTTTATACTTTTTATTGATGATTTCCCTGTTTAAAATGGCCCCCAAACACTAAGTGTAAGAAAGGTATGGTGGTCTCACAGAGAGAATATGTATGTTAATTAAGCTTTGTTCAGGCATGAGTTACAGTGCTAATGGCCAGGAGTTCAGTGTTAATGAATCAGCAAAATATATTAAATAAGATGTCTTTAAACAGAAGTACACACATAGGACAAGTTTTGTCTTGCTTGGTTGATGGAAATGTTATGAACACAGGCTTGCAGGAACCTAATCCTGTGTTTCCCTAGAAACAGCAGTATCAGTGCTGGATGGGTAAGGCTCTGAGAGGGCCTCAGGCCCCTCTCTAAGAGGGTTCTTAGCTTTATACAAAAAAGAATTCAAGAGCAAGCCATTTGGAGAAAGGGAGAAGGATTTATTAAGTATAGAAGTAAGAAAGGAGCTGCTTCACAGACAAAGTAGTGGTCTGCCCTCCCAGGTGTGGAAGAGGATTCTGCCCCCGCCGCCCTTTGCCTCTAATGAAGGGTTTTATAAGTTTTTTTTTAAATTAGCTAACTGGATAGGGAGGGGCTTACTCTTTAACTTTGGGTTTATCTTTAACTTTGGGTGGTTAGTTTTCCCATTGTCTTCAGGTTGTGGAATCACCCACAGGGAGCAATTTTAAGAATGTCCAGCTTTTATTACTTTTATTGTCAGAGGGAATGGGGTCTTGTGGTCTTC
Organism: Ailurus styani; assembly: GCA_002007465.1. Taxonomy (NCBI): domain Eukaryota; kingdom Metazoa; phylum Chordata; class Mammalia; order Carnivora; family Ailuridae; genus Ailurus; species Ailurus styani. Next base: position 7,810,499 of record LNAC01000013.1, on the reverse strand, counting down.
CATGAGTTAGATCTCGTGACTCTTTTTATGACCTGCTGACTTTTAGGTTAAAGCTCAGCCTAAAAACCAAAATGGCTTTACTTTGGTCATCTTGCCCAAGCCTGCTTTGCCTCGTGCTTTAGTACAGTAGTCATGAATTTAGGGTTCCTAGTGGTTTTACAGAACAAAACTACCACGAGTAATGAAAAGGTACTATTCTTCAACCTGTGTCTGGGGTATGATATGCATAGGATAGTTAAATCAGAGGTCCTTAAATTATGACACTGGGGCTAAATCCACCCACCACCATTTCTTGTATAGCTTGAAAACTAAGAATAGTTTTTACATTTTTAAATACTTGAAAAAAATCAAAAGAATACTATTTTGTGACATACAAAAATTATATAAAATATGTATTTCAGTGTCTATAAATAAAGTTTTATTGGAACACAGCTGTGCTTATTTGTTAACATATTTCTGTGGCTTTCACCCTTCAGCTGCAGAGCTCACTGGTTGTCATTCTGCTCAGCACACACTGATTTCAGTGATGCAGCTTTTACTTCACATTTAGAGTGCCATGTGTACCACCCTACTGTGACCTTTTATTTATTTATTTTTACCAGTTCATATTCAATCAGAATAGGAAAAGTGGACTTCAGATGTCATGCATTTAAGGCACAGTACAGTGTAGATTACATTATTGAATTAGATGGCAAACATTGTGTTAATTACGCAGTGACACTACCACTGTGCTAAAAGTATACAATATATGTTGGCATTACCGGGCATTACGGTATTCCCAACTTACAGGAAAGTAATGGTCAGAAAAATAGAAAATTTAAAATGGGATAGTTCATTGCAGAATGGGTTTAAAAGAAAAACTCCAACTAATGGAAAATTCTACTTCAATACACTACCCTGAGAACACTTCTAGCCACCAAATATATGTATTTTTCCCCCCAACAAGCAATTCTCCAGTTCTCTGTGGATACCAGTTGGGTGTCCTACAGTTCAATTCAGTTCTTTCACTACCTGGAGTTAGTGTCAGATCCCACAGGTTAAGGGGCCAGTCCCATATGACTACTGTCCCTCCTCAGACACCAGTCTCAAGAAGTGGATCTTCAGGTTACTCACAATTTCTGAATTGGTTGCAAATCAAGGGTTCCCACAACCCCCGCTTTAGCTTCAATAATATGCTAAGTAAGATGATTCACAAAACTCAGATAAGCACTTAGTGTTATCCATTTATAATAAAGGATACAACTCAGGAAAAAATGGATATGGCAATGTATGGGCAGGGTGCACAGAGCTTCCATGCTCGGTATGGAGGCATCATTATGTAGGAACCATAGATTAAATCATTGGCCATTCATTGGTGATTGAATCTCCAGTCCTGCTCTCCTGAGAGGTCAAGGGGTAGGGCTTAAAGTTCCAAGTTTCTGCTCACCCACTTGGTTCCCATGGTAACCAGCCCCCATCCTGTGGTTATCAAGGAGGGGCTTTTTTTTTTTTAATATTTTATTTACTTATTTGACAGAACGGAACTACAAGTAGGCAGAGTGGCAGGCAGAAGAAGAAGCAAGGCTCCCTGCTGAGCAGAGGGTGGGGAGGAGGGGCTCAGTTCCAGAACTCTGGGATCATGACCTGAGCCAAAGGCAGAGCCACCCAGGTGCCCCAAGAAGGGGCTTTTAAAAATTGCCTCATTAATATACATTTAGTTGTGGTTAAAAGGGCCTTTTTATTATGAATAACAAAATTCAGCTCCTGTAAGAGCTGTTTCAGGAGCACAGAAGGCTAAATATAACAAAAGATGCTTCTGTCACTTTTCACTTAAGAAATTATGATTTTAGAAGCTGTGTGCCAGGAACCATGGATGAAGACCAAATATGTATTTATTTTATAACAAATCACAGGATTTTAATTGATAAAATTGGCATTTTGCTTAGACAATGGATTATTTAAAATGGATTCTCATTGGTCAGACTAGTTGTATATAGGCATTTGGATTGGTTGAGATATGTTTAGGAGACATGCCTACATTTGAATGAATAGGGGATAAGAATCTGGTAAATCCTCAGGGATGGTCCTGAGGTTTAATCTGTAATAGCTATTTCTGTTCCTTTCAAAGATAACAGAATCCTACCTGTAGTTAGTTCTCATACAAGATGGGATGAAATCACCTAAAGGGGAGGGATTTCTTTGAGCTCAGAGCACAGAAATATGAACTGTTAGTGTCTACGCACCCTGCCTAAGGCACTGACATTAACATCAGCATAAAAATTACTCTAAAATTACTCTAAAAAAGCTGCCCTGCTCTTCCTACTACCATCACTGTAAGCAAAACGGGGTTAACGATAGAAAAAGGAGCAGATAGAGATGGAGTGACTCCTTGCATCTAGAGAGTGCAGGATTATCTGTCACTGTGACATGGAAGATAGAGTAGCTTTTCACCAGTTGATGACAACTGCTACTCTGCAAGCCATAGATAACTGGATCTGGGTTGTTCATGTAGCCCAAAGAGGACCATCAAATCTCTTAAAATTTGACCTCAGAGATATGAAGAGACCAAGTCAATTGGGTGAGTGGTTTATGCTAGACCAGCCATCACACCCCGCCCCCAAACCCACAGGCACTATACAGGGTATAATACAAGGTATTATACAGGTATAATACAGGGTATATACAAGGGTAGCAGAGAACGTTTCCGTAAGAAGAGCAGAGACAAAAATAACACCATCTTGCAAAAGAAGCTGAGATTGAGATCCCACAGCCTCTACCCCCGTAAGAGATGGTGTCCAAAATTCCAAAATTTGAAAATGTAACCACTCATTACTTTCTTACTGCTGCTGTAGCATATTACCATAAACTTAGTGACTTAAAACCGCACAAATTTATTATCTGACAAATTCTTGAGGTCAGAGATCTGAAAAGGATTCTACAGGGCTGTGTTCCTTCTGGAAACTATAGACAAGAATCTGGTTTCTTATTTTTTCCAGCTTCTGAAGTTTCCTTGGCTCCTGACCTGTCTCACTGTGTCCTCTCTTTCTATTGCATCTGCTTTCCCTCTCACCTTCCTGCCTCCCTCTTATAAGGACTCTTGTGATTATATTTGGCCACCCTGATAATCCAGGATGATCCTCCCATCTCAAAATGCTTAGTCACATTTATTGATCTTGTTCCTCAGGTCCGAGCACTTCTTGATTCAGATCTGCGGATACGAACATGCTTCTATCTTCCACACAGATACTTAGATAGAGATAGAGATAGAGATAGAGATAGAGATAGAGATATCTATGTTTCACTGATGTGCTCAACAATCCAGTGCCCAAAGGATAAGATGTTCATTTCTCCTACCCCACCCCTGGCTTAATATCTCTGATGCCTTGTCACTTACCCTAACAATGTTTAATGGAAGCAGGACACATACTCAAAGATCAAAAATGGTGAGGCAGCCATGCAGCTGGTAATTCCCAATGGCGTTGTAGGCATGGCAACCCACACATGGACCCCATTATCATTTTTGTTCTATATGTAGAATTGCTGACATTGTTGATGAAGTTTTATTAAAATTCTTAGGATTTGGGTTTCCCTGAGTATTAAAGGGAATAGACCCCCCCAAAAAAAGCCCTTCTAAATAGGACATTTCTTATAACCACCTCTCAATTTTTCCTTTAATCACATAGAATGAAGCAAAGATATTTTCCCCTGTAAAATCTTTGCTAGAAGTTTGGCTTCCTTGCATGTAGGGGCTGAAGTGATCCATCAACAAAACTGTATATGCAGATTTTACTCTCTGATATTATGAAAAATGTCCATGGATACAAATTTTATGGGTTTGTTATTTAAAATCAGCTCTGATTGCCACTGTGGTGGGTAACATGTTCAAATGAATGCATTGGCCACAGGAGTCACATTTTAGGCGAAATGGTCACTTCTCTTTGGCCTAAAGAGGCATTCCTACGTGACCTCACAGTGTTCATTCGCTCCCCCACTCACACACAGAATGCTTGCCTTCAGGCTTCTTTCCCCAGCAGGACAAGGGTAGAGTGACTCTACTTTTCCTCCATTGCCCATGGTCACCAGGGACCGTCCGGAGAGAGAAGACAAGGTGGTTACCCAGTGAAAGGGTAACCTCAAGTCAAAATAGAAAAAAACCCACCTGTAACTCCCAAATGTAATATCTCTAGTTCTTTAAAGTGAGTGGGACAGGGCCAGTGTTTGAACTTGAACAGAGGTCTTCTAAGGGACTGTGTTTGTCTTTGGCTGAGGTTACACTGTCCCACATACTTCACAAGGAGACAGTACAATTGACAACCACTGTGGGAAAGTTTCACATTTGCCTCTTGGAGGTGGTCTGCTGCTTAAAGTCTCCTCTTGTTCTTCCAAAGACTTACGAAATATAGTGAGATTGTTTAGATGTACTGTTATGTCCATGGAATTTATATTCCCAAGCGCTCTCTCTAACTCAGCTGCTAAAAGAGATACAACTTCGGGAGATTTGGTGTTTTTCTTCCACCTAAAGTAGGATTAACACTTTTTTTCTGAGCTAGACCTTTATTTTAATTTTATTTTCTTTCCATAAGACTTCTATTGATTGGCCTATAGAGTCATTCTTTTATTTGCAGGTATATTCAGATGTTAAGTTCATACTGTCCTCTGCCTAAGGCAGGCGTCTTCTAACAGGTCTAAAATGGTGTCCTTTCAATTGGTCAGAGCTCAGGCCTGCCATCATCAGTCAGTCCTTTGTGTGCTGCTGGAAGAAAGTGTTCTTTCTTGCTTTCTTTCAGAAAGAATTAATAGACCTGGGGAGATATTAAACCAAAATGTTCTTATCTTATTTGGTATACTGAAGAGAAAATGTTTTCCCCCTCTCCACCTATTGTAGACAGTAACTACCCAGAGCACAATTAGCATAAATCTTGATTCGAAAATGATGGGCCTAAGAAGAACATTCTAACTTGGGGGGAGGAGGCAGGGCACAAACTTGGTATTGAGGTGTACAGGAGGGGGCACTTGACAGTTCGGTAGTTCCGAGAACTAGGCAAAGATGTTCTCCTAAGAAGGAGAAATAGTTTGTAGAATAGTAGCCATGGTTTGGGCAATTTGGATTTTATCAAGAGGAGTGGAGAACAGTGAGGGGCTAAGTCATTGTGTAGGAGGGAGTAGAGAAGAATAGTTGCAGGGACTCAGTGGAAACTTTTGAGTCCTTCAGGGTCTCTTACACTATTTTTAACATAAAGGAAAGCAAGAATGTTTTGCAGATAAAAAGAAGGCTATTTCATAATATTTTTACAAGCATTATATATTCACTTTCCTTGTAGCATATGTACCTCTGGCAGGGACATACATATTCTTGGAGTATATTGTTGAAGAACAAGGAATAGTATTCACAATCTACCAATTCATTTAATTTCCATGGGAAGAAAGAATAGTTATATGGTAATAGCTGAGGGTCCCAGTGTCTCCCATCACAATAGGATGAGTCCTCTGGGAAAAGACCCATTTCTTAAATTTAGACATGCCACTACCACCAGTCACCACAAATGCCACCACTAACATCACCACCACTACACTGAACATTGGGCTCAGCAGTTAGAGCATTTTGAATTCCCAACATGAAATATTAATCTATTTTAGCCAATTTGCCCCATGCCATATTCTACATATATCTTAATTTTGCAGGACTACAAAATCCAGATATTCTGACATTAACACATCATTAATATTTTTTTAAGTCAGTAATTTTCTCTAATGAAGCAATTTTTTTCTAGGATGCTCCCTAAAAAGTGGAGGGGTTTCATATTGCTAATGTTATTTCTCTTTAACACATTTTATATCCGATTCAGGGTGGATAAATGATGATGGGTAAATTCTGATTGATCATTTGCTTTTCCATTACTTAGGTTGATCACAAGGCCTCTTTTTATTATAATGGATAGCAGCCTAATTCAGTCTAACTTCAGCAAAAAAGAAATAATATTCATGTAGTTATAGAGTCTATAGGTAATGTTGGTTTTAGGCATGGGTAGTCCTGGGAGGTTAAATAATATCCTCAGGACTATTTTATTTTTCTTTCAACTTTGCTTTCCCTTGGGTTGGCCTGATTCTTGAGTCTTAAGTGGAAAATATGGGCACTAGCCTAGAAAATCTAGGCTCATGATATCTCTTCAGTTAGTGCTTTTTGTACTTCTAGAAAAATGTTCCAAGAAAGACTTTGATAGGCTTGCATAGTAGGTGGAATAATGGCTTCCCAAAGATATCCATGTCCCAATTTCTAGAACCTGTGAATGTGCTACCTTACATGGGAAAAGGAACTTTGAAGGTGTGATTAAGTTATGGCTCATAAGATGGGTGAACATCCTGGAGTTTCCAGATGGATCTGAACTAGTCACAGGAAGGAGGCAGGAGGTCAGAGAAGAGAAAAGATGCTATGCTACTAGCCCTGAAGATGGAGGAAGGGGGCCATGAATCAAGGAATGCAGGTGGCCTCTAGAAGCTGGAAAAGGCAAGGAAACATACTGCCTCCTAGAAACTCCAGAACAACACAGACCTGAGGACCCATTATAGATAATCATCTTCAGAACTATAAAATAATAACTTTTTTTCTAAGTCACTAAGTTTGTAGTAATTTCTTATAACAGTGATTGGAAACAAATAATGCTTTTGATGATTGCCCATCCCTGAACCAGCTGGTCAAACCTTGATGTAGGAGTGTAAGGTTAGTACACTGCTCAGATATGGGTTATGTGCACTTTCAGAGCCAGGGTTGGGTAAATCCAACCTAAACCACATGTGTGGAGTTTGGGGAAGGAATGAATCCATCATGCTTCTCAGCTGCTCTGAGGGATGCATGTATACATACGTAGGCATGTGTATGTTTATATATATTAATAGTCTCATGATCTAATTAGCAGTCCCTTTGGCCTCTTGCTGAGTGATCGGTTGATATGAAATTTCTCAATATTTTTTGGTCTTGTATGAAGGCCACCAGTCTATCATGTATCAAGGCCAATACATTTGTGCCATTTAACCTACATATAACTTTGAAGGCAGAAGCTGCCAATGTTTCATAGTCCTCTTCTGTTTATAGTTCTGATACATTTTATTCTTACTCCTTATTCTTACCCATAGGTCAGATTTAGCCCAAACACTTTGTGCTCCTGACAAATACCATTAGCTTTCTCTAACTAGTAGCATACAACATAAGCAACCTTACCTCTTCCCCTGACCATCACAGGCCATCACATTGGTTCTGATGTAATCACTGCATTTCTATCCCCTGCTCAAGTTCTGTGGATGGATCTTCTATTTCTAGAAGTGATCCAGATTTCAAAAACAAATTATTAGTCTGATAATGAGGATCCGTATGGCACTTTCCATATATTGCAAGAAAGCTCAATATTGGGTTTGCAGAAGGCATGGTTCCAGTCTTCTCAATTTATATACTCACTCGCTGGTTCCAGTGACCAGATCGCAAAATCATATACTATTTCTCTCTCCCTCTGTCTGAAGATTCTAAACCTCAAAACCACTTTATTCTGGAGCCACTTCTCTTGGTACTATTTTGCTAATATTTTGGCAGCCATGGTGTATTATCTTTTAGCTCAGTTATTTTTTATGATTTGATTCAGGTACAACTGGACACTCAAATGTGCCTGGAGACACCCCTGTGGGAAGCTGTGAACTGTAACTGGGTCTCTCTGCCTATTATCTTGAAGGTGGAAAACTGTGACGGTAAGGTGAAATTGTTAAAAGAAAGGCATTTGTTGCAACATATGTTTTTTTTCCGCTGGAGAAATGCAGGCATCTGCTATTAATTGAAGAGAGAAAGCATGCCCTACCTCTTTCTCAGCTGGAAAAACACACAACAGAGTTGCAAAGGAAAACCATTCTGTTCTTAGTTTAGGTTTGCACTATATTTTAACCCGTATGTTATCCATAGAGGGTGAGAATTTAGGAAAGGCTTTCTTTATTTTACTCATTTCATTCTCCACTCATGTAAGTGAACTTTCACTTATAAATTCCAGGGGGTGGCCATAGGGTCTCTCTTCTGGACTCTCCTTCTTGAGCTATCCCCATAGTCCTTCATCCTAATCCCAGCCTACTCTGCTGTGGGTGCCACTGAAATAGGTGTCCTTTTCTGTTCCACAAGATTTCTGTGCTGGACAGAAGGTAGGAGAGGTAGGTAAAAGTGCTACTCTGGCCTGGAAGTAGAATATAAATTTTAAAAACATCTAACACCTTATATTACAGATATTTATTTCCCATCAACACATCCCTTTCCTCTTATATCTTAAGAGACTCTCCCCTGCCCACCAAACAGCCACCATTCTATCACCTAGGTTTCAGGAAGTAGGGGAGGGGTGGAAAAAAACTTATCTCACTATGTTTTGTTGTTTTTTTTTAAAAAGATTTCATTTATTCACTTGAGAGAGAAAAAGAGAGCAATAGCGGGGAGGGGCAGGAGTGGAAGGGGAAAGGGAGAAAGAACATGAAGCAAACTCCACTGAGCCCAGAGCCCAGGCGGGGCTTGATCCCATGACCAGGAGGTCATGCCCTGAGCTGAAACCAAGAGTTGGATGCTCAACCAAATGTGCCACCGAGGCACCCCCAAAACCCATCTCACTATGTTAAAAAAAAAACAAAAACGAGGTGGCATATGTTAGTTTCTACAGCTTCCTGATGCCAATTTATTAAATTTCACATCCACTGTATTTCCCCCTCTTTCTCTCCTTGTACTATAAAACATATATGTCTTTTGTTATCCATTATTATTTATCATTAGTTATTCCTCCAGCAGGGATCTTACTCCTTTGCTTAACTTTATGATGCTCCTCCATCATCCAACACCCCTTAATTCTGTACCTCTCTGTATTTCCGTGTCATTCTTTTTCTGCTTCCGTCTCTCTTCTCCCACTCAGTCCTTTCATTTATAAGTCATTCATACCAGCTGCCCCCACTCTCTCATTCTTCACGCCCTCCCACTTTTTACCACTTTGACCTCTGGATTTGTGCTCTGGTTCACTAATTTGTTCTTCAGCTGTGTCTGCTCCTCAGGCACATCTACTCAGTTCATCTACTGTGTTTTATTTCGGTTACAGAAGTTTAAATTTAATTATTCTAATCAATTTTTATATCAGCCTATTTTGCTACATGGATGTGATATCTTTTCTTTATTAATGCTCCTGAAGATATTAGTTATACTTTAAAAATCACTCTCAGTTTGTTGTATTTTTTTCCCTCAGGAGTTAGCTCTGCATATTTAGGTTGATGCTAATATTTCAGTGTGTGATTTTCTTTAACTATTTGGTGATTCTTGGTTGTGTTCCTGTCTTTGACTTAACTTTCTCTGCTAGCTTCTCTTATTGTAGAACCTTCCACTAATTGTGAGGAAAAGATACACTCTAAGGTAGAGGGTGTCAATAAAAAGTCTTACATGGGGAGTCCTCCTTGTGCCTCTTGGCTGTAGCTGGCCAGTCAAGACACAGCTTTGCTTTGTGTGTGAGCACAGCAAGAAGACAGCTATCTGGGAACCAGGAAGTGGGCTCTCACCAGACACGGAATCTCCTGGCGCCTCATCTAATCTTGAATTTCCCAGCCTCCAGGACTGTGAGAAATAAATTTCTATTGCTTATAAGCCACCCAGTCCATGTATTCTCTTATAGCAGTGGAAAGGACTAAGACAGCATCTGAGTTGGTATTGAGTCAAGATTAGAAAACTGTCACTACCAGGCTTCTTCAAATATTCGGGAATCGACTTAAAACAGTCTGTCTGAGACAAAGACATCTGAATTTTGAAATGACTGGAATTGTTACCCAGTTTTTAAACCTTCAGTTATGCTCAGATAGCAAAGAAGTATCAGAAGTATACTTCTGAATAGAAGTGTTCAGCTTACAGTAAGGATATTTCATTTCTGTGTTGTGAAATTAGAAATAATCAAGTTTACAAAAAGGCAGTTGACTCAGTTTTTTTCTATCTCCATAATGTAATACTATGCAGACACTAACAAGGCTGATGGAGAAGATAAGGTCATGGAAATATTCATGACATAATTAATGGGGGGGAGCACATTATAGAACAATGTGTGCAGAGATTCTTTAAAGGCAAATTTGCTTATGCAAAGGAAAAACCACAATAAAGTGGTATTTTCAAAATGTTAAGATTTGGTTGGATTTGTATAATCTTTTTTATGAAGTTAAAATTTATTGAGTGAAATGTGTTACTTTTTATGTAATACATTTATTTGTTTATTGAGTGAAATGTATTACTTATGATGATGTACTCATCATAAAAAGTGTTATACCCGTCTTTTCAGAAACATATCTATTTAGGTAAAGTAAGAACCTATATAATTGTTCTGGTTCATTAAATAAGATCTTAATTCTCTCTTGAACAGTTGTAGTTTTAATGAATTGATACAATAATTAAAGTGATTGATTAAAGATTGAACGAAAAATGATACCACTTAGAGACTAATGATAACAAAAAATATCTAGTGTTGAGAATTTTATTCTTTAAATTTTGGTTGGTGCATATATATAGCAAACACAAGATAGCGATTGCAGTAGTGGTAGGTGGGCTGCAGACAATTCTAAGAAAAATACTGCAGAAGTTATTCTTCGGTGCTAGAGGAATCTCATTTTTCACCCTGCAGGTGTCTTAAGCAGATAGCCCAATACTGCCCACTAGTGGTTTTTAGGAACAAAGCATCAACGCCTAAAAAAGGCAGGTATTTTGTATAAGCTTTTTTATATCTAGGACATTTAAATTATAATGAACAATTTTTTATGCTTATAGAGATTTACAATTCATAATAAACATCCTTTTTGTTTTATATATGAGAAAAACTGAGAAGGTAAATGAATAGCCTTAGATCCAACAGCTACATCATGATAAAAATGAGGCTAGAACCTGGGATTCCATTGTCCCTTGCCAACATAATTTTGCCCATCTGAGCTGACTCAGCTTTAAATTAATTTGGTGGTATCCTAGAATTCCAAGGTATTTGTCTAACATATTTCTGAGCTGAAGACTCAATTACGCACAGGAAGCTCATAGCTCCTCATTAGTTTCAATTCTCCCTTAACTTTGCTTGGTGATCTGTGATACTTTGCTTATAGATAGGCCTTTGAATTTGGGACACCTGTTTATTTACTCCAGCTAATGCTACATAGATAAGATGTGTAGGTGGTTAATTTAAAACATCACCCAGATAATTTGGTTATTGTTGATGAGAGAAAGCCAACAGATGAAGGCTGAACTTTCTGGAAATGCATGCCTTGTCCCTTTTAGCAATGGTAATCGGCAGAATCTAGTATCATTTATTGCAGACATCTTTTTACTATTAAAAGGGCATGTTGTTTGTTGAGTTAAGGCTTGTGGTTTCAGTTTCTTGATCTTGACACCCAAAGGTAGAACTGTGGCTTTTATGTCATGTATTTTCTTGTGGAATAGGCAGCAAGTGAAACCACAGAGTTGTTAATAAATGAGATGGTGATACAGTAAGTCTAATGATTTGACAGGTTGTGTATATCTGTACATCTCCTCTTAATTTGGTCTTATTCCCTCCCCCTGACTGCATTTAGATATGAGAGCACTTTATTAATTTTCAAGTCTATGACTGGAAAGAAACTCACCTGTGTTTTTTAATTGATTTGTATCAGAGTTCACTGAAATGAGAGACTTATGATTAATGCCTCTAGGTGGTGCCTGTGACCTGTATTTGGATTCAGTAGCTTTGTATGTCAGGCAGAGGAAGAACACTATAGAGGAGAGAGAGAGAGATGGAGAGAATGAGTGTGTGTGTGTGTGTGTGTGTGTGTGTGTGTGTGTGTGTGTGTGTTCCGATTTCCAAGCTCTGTAGAGAGACAGTATTAAAGACCAGTGGGTGAGCTCAGGAACCGTATGTGGTTATTCAGTCCTCATTTTTCCAATATCCTTTGTTTTTTCCCTCCTTTGGAAAGAGAGTTCACAAAGTTGACATAAATAAGGGGGTGAAACCCAAGGAGGAAATTTGGAATTTTTAAAATTTATGACTAGCAATTTGTTTTTAGGGGCGATAAAATGACTCTTTCATGTATATATTGCATATAAAATTCATCTAATGAGCACACACAGAAGGCATTCTGTTAGCATTTTACTATCTTTCTTTGTAATGACTGTGCATAGCAAGTCTTTTCCTCTCCCTTTGTATTTTAGCCCTCCTCACTGCAGCTTGGGGAGGTGGATTTGATCACTCAGGTGTTGACATGATGTGTGATCGAAAGTTCTACTAGTGTTACAGTGAAACTAAGGTGGATGTCCATGTGTCCCTCTAGAAAGCAGAGCTGGAAGGACCTTTAGAAATCAGCAAGGAAAGGAGTTTTCAAAATTTTGGTTTTTGTGATCAATGACCTTTCAAGCACAGATTGGCTAATCACACCTTGCATTTAGAATAATTAAATAAAACAATCAAGGTCAGGAAAGTCTGTAATTAACAGAGCCTGGAATGAATTAACAGAGCTTGGTCAACTGTCTCCAGATTTCACTATCTTTCTACTATATCTACTTTTTCAGTGGATTTTCAGTGATTTCATAGACCAAAAATTTGGGGGGTCAGTTTAAGATAGGCAGTGTTTTACTTAGTAAGGACATTGAAGCCACCCTAATATCATCTCACCACTGCTTCATAAAAGAAAGGATTTAAAAAAAAAGACATTTATTTAAGGAAGCAAGGAATTTCTGTGAAATCTAACTTGTTTCCTCTTTTCCCCTTGTCCTGTTTCCTTCTTTTCCATTTTTTCCTCCCCCAGCTTTATAGAGGTATAATTGAAAACTAGAAGTTGGTATATTTACATTTATTTAAGGAAGCAAGAGAGTGAGAACATGAGCTGGTTGGAGGAGGAAAAGAGGGAGAGGGAGAGAGAGAATCCCAAGTAGGCTCCAGGCAGGGTGTAGAGCCCAATGTAGGTTTAAATGGGGGTTGACTTGGAACTCAGTCTCAGGACCCTGAGATCATGACCCTGAGATCGTGACCTGAGCCAAAATCAAGAGTCAGACACTCAACTTACTGAGCCACCCAGGTGCCCCCAAAAGAAGGGATATTTTAACACCACGTGGGTAAGAAGGATTTAATCTCAGAATCAGTGCCAGTCTCTTAATTTAATAATTTAACTTTATGTAAAACTACATCGTTCATTTCACCAAAGATAAATGAGTTCCGCTTAATTTGTTGGTAATCCATGAGCAGCAGTGGAGAATTACTGATCTAAGACAATATCTTCATTTTTTAGATGGAGAAATTGAGGTCCAAATAAATTAAGTGATTTGTTTAAGGTTATATGTCTTGCATGTAGCAGGGAACTGAGTTTCTCTTATTAATTCAATAGATAGAAACTTGGATGGCTCTCTCCCCATTTTTCTCTTTTTTCAGCTGTTGCTAAGTGAAGGACATATACAAAAGCTAAGAAGAGGCTGTATATGTCAGGCAGAAAATGGATCCCATAATGAAATCTTCAATTCCGTGACACAATGGCCTTTTTATTTTCTGTGAAATCTAACTTGTTTCCTCTTTTCCCCTTGTCCTGTTTCCTTCTTTTCCATTTTTTCCTCCCCCAGCTTTATAGAGGTATAATTGAAAACTAGAAGTTGGTATATTTACATTTATTTAAGGAAGCAAGAGAGTGAGAACATGAGCTGGTTGGAGGAGGAAAAGAGGGAGAGGGAGAGAGAGAATCCCAAGTAGGCTCCAGGCAGGGTGTAGAGCCCAATGTAGGTTTAAATGGGGGTTGACTTGGAACTCAGTCTCAGGACCCTGAGATCATGACCCTGAGATCGTGACCTGAGCCAAAATCAAGAGTCAGACACTCAACTTACTGAGCCACCCAGGTGCCCCCAAAAGAAGGGATATTTTAACACCACGTGGGTAAGAAGGATTTAATCTCAGAATCAGTGCCAGTCTCTTAATTTAATAATTTAACTTTATGTAAAACTACATCGTTCATTTCACCAAAGATAAATGAGTTCCGCTTAATTTGTTGGTAATCCATGAGCAGCAGTGGAGAATTACTGATCTAAGACAATATCTTCATTTTTTAGATGGAGAAATTGAGGTCCAAATAAATTAAGTGATTTGTTTAAGGTTATATGTCTTGCATGTAGCAGGGAACTGAGTTTCTCTTATTAATTCAATAGATAGAAACTTGGATGGCTCTCTCCCCATTTTTCTCTTTTTTCAGCTGTTGCTAAGTGAAGGACATATACAAAAGCTAAGAAGAGGCTGTATATGTCAGGCAGAAAATGGATCCCATAATGAAATCTTCAATTCCGTGACACAATGGCCTTTTTATTTTCTGTGAAATCTAACTTGTTTCCTCTTTTCCCCTTGTCCTGTTTCCTTCTTTTCCATTTTTTCCTCCCCCAGCTTTATAGAGGTATAATTGAAAAATAGAAGTTGGTATATTTAAAGTGGACAACATGATGATTCGATATGAGTACACAGTCTGAAGTGATTATCACAGTCAAGATAATGAACATATCCACCTCCTCACATAGATAACATTTATATGTGTGTGTGTGGTCCATTTTTGTTTCTGAGTCCTATTTAGAAATACATCAATGTGCATTCAAGGGAAAGGAATAATATTTACTGAGTACTTGCTCTGTGACAGGGATTTTGCTAGGTGTTTTGCATAGTTATTTAATCTTTGCCTGTCTCACAGTAACAGCTGAGATCCGGGTGAATAGCATTAAATGGCAAAATTTTCCACACCACTGAGTTTCCTCGTGTTTGGTCTTTTCTTTAGAAATAAAGAACATACAGAACAGTGTCTTCCTATCATCTGGAAGTAATGATATTATTGTCTGTGTATCTATAAATTCGCCCTCATTCTTCATTTTACTACAGCTCTGGTCAAAAGAGGGGCTTTTTAGAATTACCCAACAGTGCTGGTGGGGAGAACTAAATGGAGATGAGCTACATTTGTATGCAAATTAATGAAGAGGAAGGAGAGTCAAGTCAATGAATACCATTTCATCTTTTGAAATCATTTCCCATATAGAAAAATGGGTAAACATTTTAAAGTAACCAGTCTTCACTAATATGACCACCAGGGGGTGTTCAATACTGTCAGATTTTGGCGGTTCTGTCCAGTAAAATCACAGCACCACAGGTTTTCCGTAATTAGATCTTTTCTCTCTGTCCCTCCTTTCTTCTTCAGAATGTCCATCCTTTCTGGGAAGATATTTTATCTTTAATATATTGACTTTTGGAGCTTCAGTAATATTCCATGAAAAATAAATAGCACTTTTATGATATTAGACTATATTTTATATATGAAGTATTAGTTACCTTGACCATTGCTTCTTAAGATAACCCTCTAGAGCCTTCTGTGAAATGATATAGGATAAACATGCCACAGGAATGCCTCTCACCTCTAATTTTCTCAATTTCTTTGGTTCCGGCCCATCCTTTACAGCCAAATTTAAATTCTTTCTCCTTAATAAAATATTTTCTGCCTGTTTAATTCTAGAGAACTTTCTTCTAACCTCTTACAGCATTTAAGGATCAGTTCCTAATTCCCTACTTAGTCCTATGTTGTCTAACACCATCAGCATCTCCATTGCTTTCCTTCCTCTGTAGGGTTAAGAACTCTTAAAGGAGAAGCATTTGAAAATCTTCTCCCCAGGCCACAATGGTATAGAAGTGAAACTAGGGTCTCAATGACAAGGGTAAAACATACATCAGGCTCCATCCTCACCCACTGTGTGAGAACTCCAGCTCCTCTGGATTCTTCCAAACTAGTTTTGAGTTGGCCTGGGTTTTATTCCACGGGTGCATCTGTCAGTCAGTTGCTGCCAGGAGGAGTTGGTGGCCACTGTCTGCCCCCTTCACCCCACAGTGATGCCATTGCTGCTGCCACTAAAAGCATCTAGTCTCTGCCGTGCAGTCACAGTCCTGCCCATCAAACTGGCCTCCTCCCCGGCTCCTTGTGCAGGAAAATATCTTAGTGTTTGTTAACCTTTGCTCAGCCTTTTTAAAATGAAAAGCCATGTTGTTGTTTGTGTTGTTGTTGTTTTCCAATTTACACAATCCAAGGTCCTTGAAAAGTTTTAAATACAGAAAGGTTTTTCTCTGTGTTGAGGTATAAGTGTGTATGTATATGTATATACTTTTCTTTTTTTACATTAGATTTTGTTTTTACAAAACAGGTATATTACTGTATAATTTAAAGAACTTATTTCACAAAAGTCTGTGTCCACAAAATAACCTGTCTATGAAACATCCAAATAACAATGGCTTGGGCACCAACCAGACAGAGGAGCACAAAGTTCACGCATTCCCCTGGGTGTTTTCTTTCCCGAGGGTCCTGAAACTCACCCAGGTCACTTACACCCTTACCTCCATTCTGTCTCCCAGTTGCTCACCTGCAGCTGTCATCTAAGACCGAATACAGCCCTGAGGGCCATAGATTGCATCCCCCTAAACCCCGGAGAATTCTGCCAGGAACTCAACTGCCCCTAGTCATTTCCTCACTGTCATGGTGTTCCTCATGCCATACTTGCTCCTGGTGGAAATATCTATGGATCCACACTTTGATGTGTGGAAGAGGATACTTACCAGCATCATGCTTCATTGAGGGGCCCACAACAAAAATGCCTGCTTTAAGGTGGACAATTTTCAATTCACTTATTGATTCATTAACTCATTTTCTTCTTTCATTCAAGAAAAATGTTCGTTGAGTACTAACTCCATGTCAGGGACAATGCTAAGAGCTGGATGGTTTCCCACCTGCTGTCCTCAGAAGACCTGAGAGGGGTGGGGAGTGGTGGTGAGAGTCTGTGTTGGAACAGGTTCCAGTATTAGGTGCACACTGGTCCTGAAATGCACATTCCCTTCAATGACTTTGACCCTAGGTCTCAGTTCTGGTGATCCGTGGCCTAACCTTTCTTATGTGGGTTTCCTTGTGGGCAGCAGCTTGTCTTGTTGACATCTGGCTTTGGCTTGAATATAACCATCCTCTCCCATCCTAGTTCCTCAGTCATGTTTTATGTCTTTGACTCTCAAGAATGTGGCTTTGGGATTCATTTCATTTTTTACCAGGAGGCACCTTTTACTTCATACACATTTTTAAAAACCAGTGGTTCTACTCAACTCCACCAAACAGACCAGAGCTCTAAATTCAATTACTATGTTAAGAGAGAAACATAATTCCTTTAATCTACAGAACCTGAGCCCTGATTCAGCTGTAATATCCTGTAATAACTCTCTCTCTCTCTCTCTCTCTCTATATATATATATATATATATGTGATAACTATATATATAATTCTAAATTATTTTCTCCTCCTCCTCCTAACTTTATATATAATAAATGCTAGCAGATATTATTAAATATTCCTTGAGAACAGATTTCAAAACCTAAATAATCACCCATTATGTGAATGTCCCATAAATGATTTCACCGTATTATTGGGGAGCTTGTGTTTTGTTTGTAAATTTTTGCCATTATATAAAATCTTGTGATGAGAAACTTCAGATATAAATCTCAGTCCACACTTATCTCTTTAGGAATGGCTTCTATGAGTAGAATTACTGGCTTTTATTAAACAGGAAGATTTTTTTCCATGGGATTCCAGTGGGATAGTTCCCACTGTATCTTTATTAATGATGCTGTTTAGCATTTATTATTTTGGCATTGTTAGAATTTATATAGAAGAATTTATATAGATAGAAGCATTGTTTTAATTTATATTTTTTGGTTACCACCAAGAATGTACATTTTAATATGCTTGTTGGCTTTTATATTTCTATTAGCTTTAGTGCTTTTCATGGTGATTTATGAACTTGCTTTATGTGGTGAGCATAATGGCCCTTTGTCATAATTGTGTCAAGAGTTCTTTCTCCATTGTGTTGTCTTTTCATATTGGCTGTAGCATTCTTGATAGATGTAAACTTAAAATTTTTATATGTCCATTTTTTTCATATTTTTGGTGATATCCTAGCAAATATCATTCACATCCAAATATCAGCAAAATATTCACATATATTTTTCCATTTAATTGTTTGATTTTTAAAGCCATTTTAAAAACATGTTTATTAGATTTTATAGAATAGCCTCTTTTTTTTCTCAAAGGTTGATCTAGTGTACCTTACATTCTTTGTTGAATAATTAATTTTTCCTTTTGTTTTATGATGTTACCTTTGTGATATATTACATTCTTTTATGAACTATGTTATTTTGGGTTTGTCAATTTTGTTTGTTAGTTGGTTTGTCTCTTACCCAGTACCAACATTGACTTAATTACTGTGATTTTAAAATAAATGTTAGTATTTGGTAAAGCAAGACTCTTTTATTACTGTATTAAAAAGTTATTCTGCATTCTTGTCTATTTATAGTTTTAGGCTAAACTTAGAATAATTTTGTAATGTAACCCAGTTAGGATTTTTCATTACTCCAATTGATAACTTTTTAAAGAAATTTTATTTATTTATTTGAGAGAGAGAGAATGAGAGGGAGAGAGCACGAGAAGGGGGAGGGTCAAAGGGAGAAGCAGATTCTCCACTGAGCTGGGAGCCCGATGTGGGACTCAATCCTGAGACTCCAGGATCATGACCTAAGCCAAAGGCTTACCTAACCAACTGAGCCACCCAGGCACCCCATTTGATAACTTTTTATGGAGTCCTTCACTGTGCTAGGCATTTCTTATTCTAGGTGCTGGGGATGGAATGCAGTTGTGTACAAGATAGGCAATCACTGCTGTCATGGGGTTCCCAATCTCGTAGCGGGAACAAGAGGATAGACAAAAACAGAAGTAGCTACACAGCGCATGTCAGGTGGTGTTAGGTGTAACAAACAAAAAAGCAAGGCAAAGCAGAGAATGATGGAGAAGGTATTAGGTAATGTCATTCGAGAGCATTTCTATAAGGAGATGGTATTTGCATCAAGTGCAAGAGAGTACATGGAAAATAGTAGCTACAGTCAGAGGGGTCACAGGTGCTGGTGGTCAGAGGAGCAGGAGGGAGACTTATGTGATATGAGGGAGGGAGGGGTGTGGTGATGAGATCAGAGATGTGCAGCCCTGTAGGGCCTGGAAAACACCTTGGATTTTAGCCAGATGTTTTGATTAAGATTATGACATATTTATAAATTAATATGGGAATGAATGGATGTATTTTTGGAATTCCATTTTTCCATTAAAGAGAAACCATAGAGTTCTTAACTCTAGGAAAAAAACTGAAGGTTGCCGACGGGGCGGTAGGTGGGGGGATAGGGTGACTGGGTGATGGGCATTAAGGAGAGCATCTGATGAAATGAGCACTGGGTGTTATATGCAACTGATGAATCACTAAACTCTACCTCTGAATCTAATAATACACTATATGTTAATTCACTGATTTTAAATTAAAAAAAGAAAATATGTCTCTCACCATGTTTTCTTTTCTTTTTATTCCCTCCACTTCCTTCTTTTTCATACTTTATAGTAAAAATATGTCATGTTTTCAGGTGGCTTAGTGGGTTAAGCTTTGGACTCTTGGTTTTGGCTCAGGTGATGATCTCAGGGTCCTGGGATTGAGTCCCCCCTCAGGCTCTGGGCTCAGTGGGGAGTCTGTTTGGATTTCTCTTCCTCTCCCTCTGCCCCTCCTCCACTCTCTCTCGCTCTCTAAAAATAAATACATAAATCTTTAGAAAAAATATGTTTTTTATGTAGTTCCTCATATATTTTTAGGTTATTTCTAGATATTTTATATGTGTTTAATAGTGCAGTGAGTGTAATATATATTCTATTGCATTTTTCTTTTCTTTTTTTTTTTTTTAAAGATTTTTTTATTTATTCATTTGACAGAGAGAGAGAGATTACAAGTAGGCAGAGAGGCAGGCAGAGAGAGAGGAGAGAGGAGGAAGCAGGCTTCCCGCTGAGCAGAGAGCCCGATGTGGGCCTCGATCCCAGGACCCTGGGATCATGACCTGAGCCGAAGGCAGCGGCTTTAACCCACTGAGCCACCCAGGCACCCTCTATTGCATTTTTCTAACATACTTTCTGGTATACAAGAAAATGTGGAGATATATATCTTACACTTGAATGCTAAATTTGAGATTTTCAGTTCTCTACCACCTTTGTGTAAACAGTTTGATTCATTTATTTTTATTTTATTAAGCTTTTATTTATTTATTTGAGAGAGAGCACATATGCTTGCCCATGAGTAGGGGGAGGAGCAGATCAAGAGGGGAAAAGGAGGGGGAAAGAATCTCAAGCTGACTCCCTGCTGAGCCCAGAGCAGTCAAGGGTTCCATTTCATGACCCCTGAGATCATGCCCTGAGCTGAAACCAATAGTCAGGACATTTAACTGACTGAGCCACCCAGGCACTCTTAAGTAAACAATTTTGATTTCATCTTCTAGTATAATGATAATTTGTCCTCTCCATTTGCATAGTTCTACTAGATCAAGGGTGATATTGGATAGATATCTTTGCTTATTTATTATTTATAGAAATGACTAGATATATGTTTAATATAAGGTTATTATTTAAAAATATTTATTTGCACATTAAACACTTGATCTTTGAGTATATCCTACTTGGAGTTCTTGAGCTTCTTGGATATGTAGATTAATTTTCCCCAACTTTATTGAGCTGTAATTGACATATAACATTGTGTAACTTTAAGATATATAATGTGTTGATTTGATGTATTTATATATCGCAATATGATTACCATTATACTGTTGGCTAACACCTCTAGCATAATATATAATTACCATTTCTTTTTCGTGGTGAGAATATTTAAGATGTACTGTGTCAGCAGCTTTCAATTGTACATCATAGAATTTTATTGATCACAATGCTGTGCATTAGATCCCCAGAATTTATTCATCTTCTAACTAGAAGTTTGTACCCATTGACCAGCACCTCCCTATTTCCCCTACCTCCCAGCCCCTGTTAACTACCATTGTACTCTTTGTTCCTATAAGCTCAGCTTTTTTAGATTCTGTGTACATCGTACAATATTTTTCTTTCTGTGTCTGACTCATTTCACTTAGCAGATGTCCTCAAGGAACATCCATGTTGCTGCAAATTAAAGGATTTCCTTCTTTCTGATGGCTAAATAATATTTTGTTATGTATAAATATAATATTTACATATCATTAAATATATTTCTTATATTTAATAAGTAATATTAATATATTATAGAAATATATTAAATATATTTAACATAAATACACATATAAGTATATTATATACTTAATATATCTTCTTTATCCATTCATATATCAGTGGTCAATTAGGTTGTTTCCATATCTTGGCTGTTGTAAATAATACTGCAATGAACATGGAAGTGAGATATCTCTTGAAGATCCTATTTTCATTCCTTTGGACATATATCCAGAAGTGGGATTGCTGGATCATATGGTAGTTATATTTTTAATTTTTTGAGGGACTTCCGCACTGTTTTCCATAGTGGTGGTACCAATTTACATTTCCTTCGGCAGTACACAAGGGTGCTGTTTTCTTCACATCCTCACCAATACTTGTTACCTCTTATTTTCTTGAGGATAGCCATTCTAACAGGAATGAGGTGATATGTCATTGTGGTTGTGATTTGCATTGCCCTGATGGTGATCATTTTTTCATAATTGTTGGCCATTCCTGTGTTTGCATTGGGAAAAATGTCTATTCAGTTCCTCTGTCCATTTTCTATTCAGATTGTTAGGTTTTTTTTTGCTATTGATTTGTATGATTTATTTGTATATTTTGGATATTAACTTCTTATCTGATAATGTGGTTTGCAGATAGTCTCTCCCATCCTAGGCTGCCCTTTAACTTTGTTGATGGTTTCTTTGCAGAAGCTTTTTAGTTTGATGTAGTCCCACTTGTTTATTTTTGCCTTCGTTGCTTGTGCTTTTGGTGTCATATCCAAGAAATCATTCTCATATCCAAGACTTATGTCAAGGAGATTTTCCCTATGTTTTTTTCTAGGATTTTAGTTTCAGGCCTTACATTTATGTCTCTAACTCATTTCAAGTTAATTTTTTGCATGCTGTAAGACAGAGGTCCAACTTCATTTTTCTGCTTCTTGTTGTTCAGTTTTCCCAGCACAATTTATCGAAGAGTCTATCCTTTCCCCATTGATTTTTCTTGGCTCCCTTGTCAAATAGTAGTTGAACATTAGTTAGATCAACTTTTTTTAAAAAATCAAATTTGAGAAGTTATTGGCCACTATGTCTTCACAGTTTTTCTGCCCCTTCCACTCTGTTCTTTCCTCTGTGATTCCTACTGTACATACGTTGGTAGCTTGACAGTTTCCCACAGCTGTCAGAGGCTCTGTTCGTTTTCTTCATTCATCTTTCTTTCTGTATAATCTCAATTGACCTACTTTCAAGTTTTCTGATTCTTTGTTCTACCAGTTCTGCTATGAAAAAGCAGTCACTTTAGTGTGAACATTACTTTACCTATAATACATTTGGAAGGCCTCTGAGGAGGCAGTGTTTGAGTTGAGACTTGATCATAGTAAAATCTGTGTCCTAAAAATGGTGGACTATTTTCCAACTGAATTGCAGACTCTGCTTCCATGGGTTGGAGAAGGGGGTTGATCCTTCCCTGGGCATCTCCATGAACCAGTGCACTTGATGGGAATTTCTGTGTTCCTACTTTAGCTCTCCAGATGTGCAATACAGATAAATGTTCTAGTTCTGATAACTTTATTTTTTAATAACTCATTGCCAGTTGTTCTAAAACCACTTCCACTTGCAAAGGAACCTTTATTATTTAGGCAGACTTGAATTTTTCACGGAGAAGTGGGAGGACTTAATTATAGTTTCAACACACGTTGGCATGCTTGGAACTATTCAAAAGGAAGTCAAAGAATTTTGAGAATTTAAGCCAAGGTACTTATTTCATTGTAATAATGTTGCGACTTGATGTTTATTTTACCAGTAAATATTCCCATAAGTATCAGGTAATTGGGCTTTATTCTATGGCCTGAAGGCCAATATTCCTGAACTTGGTGAAACCAACTGAAAAAATGAATTCCAAAGATGGAATTTCTCCATGGAAAATATGTTACTTCTAGCCCTTGGTATTCACACCTAAGGTCTGTTGGCAGCTGTTCTTTGGCCAGCTGAAATAGGCATGGTGGTACATAAAGGCAGTTTCTATGGAAACCTGAACCCAAATGATATTGGGGCTTTGAAGATCAAAGGCAACTCCCTGAATTGTTTGGAGAGCCCAATGAAGGTTTCAGAACTTTATTGTTCTCCACAGAAAACACTACAGCCAATACTTTGAAATGTTTTCTTCTCCAGGTGCATTAGAACTATGAACAGGATAGAAATTTCTAGTTTGCTCATGAATTTATCTGCTCTGATTATTTTACCAGGTATTTTACAACATCCATCTCTACCATAAAGAAAATTGTCACCTTCCATTTTTACTATTCTTATCTTTATTTTAATAAATAGGTGAAGCAATAAGACACACAGAATATGCTGACCCTATAAATTTGGTAGCAGATACTGATTTCTTTTCATAAATCATGGGTAATCTATTCAGTGTATTATTTGCACCACATACTCTTCTTTTTTTTTATATACTTTTTTTTTTTAAGATTTTATTTCTTTATTTGACACAGAGAGAGAGAGATCACAAGTAGGCAGAGAGGCAGAGAGAGAGGAGGAAGCAGGCTCCCTGCCGAGCAGAGAGCCCGATGCGGGCCTCGATCCCAGGACCCTGAGATCATGACCTGAGCCGAAAGCAGAGGCTTTAACACACTGAGCCACCCAGGCGCCCTGCACCACATACTCTTCTTAATATATACAAATGACCATATTGGCAGATGCACATATAACTAAATTGCAGTTCTACCTGTAAAGATTCTTTGTTTCTTTATTTAGTTTTTTGGTACAAACTTCATTATTAGAACCTTAGCAGAAATTAAACTGACAGAAAATATTTTCTCATGAATGTGTCTTCCCAAGAGTACATTTTATTTTTTATTTTGTGGAGTATGATTTAGACTTGTTTCTTCTGATTATCTCCCATTTTGTAAAAGTCCTAATAAATGACAATGGGGCATTTTCTTCTTGGCTGATAGAGATTGTCAAGATAAAATATCTGAACATAACACGGATATGCATCCTTGGTTTCATGGGCCATTTTAGAGTCAATTGAATATATTATGGTTAGTGGGAGTAGTCAAAAGTATCATATGCACCATGAAGACTGAATATATTACACTAAGATTTATGATTATATTAATCTGTGCACATGAAATATGGAGAAAGGGGATGGTATAATTTGAAGAAGCTCTCGAAGTATTTATTTAAACTTTCAAGGCCTTTCCTTCTCATATATATTCAGAACCAAAGTAATCAAGCTGCCTAAACTACATTTACTAAAGTCTACTTTTCTTACCATTCCTGAAGGGAGTATGCCATCTCTGCCCCTCCTCTCTGAGACAGATCCATTTACCACCAGCCACATTTCCAGGCTAGTTTTACATATTTTCTTTACTTTTCATGCCTGCTTTCTTCCCTCACCTGTGGAGGTCCACAATGGCCAGAATCTCCTCTCATCGTACTTCTGTTTTCTCCTTTCCCCACCAAAAGGAAAGGACTTTTGACTTAGGATTGTGATTTACCTCAACTAGGGATTTTAACTTCCCTCCATGCAAAGAATTATGTTTTAATAGTGAGCTATAACTAGGGTTTAAATCAAACTGGCAAACTGACTGTTTGCCATTTAATACAGAAGAATCAGGATGGAAAGATATAGAAAGGATTTTGGAGAGTATCAGTATTTTGCCATCATTTTTCACTAGAGGACTTCTATTGCAATAGGAAAGAGCCAATTCAGCAGATGTCTGGAGGCACAGAGAAAGTTCCACTCAGAGCATAATATATAATGTCTTTGAGGTTCACTATTTTATCTTTAAATATTTCTGCAACCTTAAGTTGATATCAAATTATATTTTACTTGTTTTCTAATAAAAGTAGTTTTAAAATTACTTACCATTAAATATAATGATCACTATTTATCCTTCATCTTTGTGTAGCATCTGGCACGTATCCATATACCTTGAGGAGTTTGTAAACCCCCCCCCCAAAAAAATACAGACTGGATAATTATGTCCTATGGTAGATGAGAGAATTAATATTTAGAAATGTAGAAATTTGCTTTAAGATCACCATGGTAGAATCAACAGGAGAATTCAAGTCCAATGACTTCCAGCCCAATGAATTTCTTATCAAATTCAGTCAAATGTTTCAATCTGATAACTTTTCCATCTGGGTTCCTAAGAAACTAAGATTTCTGTAAGTCAGGAAAATCTTTGGAACCTGACTGACTTCATTTAATCGGGGTTCCATGCTATATAAGTATACCTGAGAAACTACTGTAAGAGTAATAGAGGCTCTGTCAGCAGCCTTGCTCAAAAGAGGAGACGTGAGGACGTTTAAGTATGACAGTAGAAGACAGAAGTAGTGAGGGCTGGTGGTGGCAGCAGAGATGGGTAGCATTCGACACTAGATCATTGTATTTTCTCATTTTCTGAAAACACTACTCTTTCCTGAAACCCATTAGACTGCTTTTGGCTTTAAGCTGCTGAAGGAAAACATTGTTTAGTAAGTACTGCAGGGGCTGATTCTTATGGTACTCATGCGAGTTAGATTTGGCTGATGTCAAGATTTTCATAAAATTTTGCATTTTCAGAAATATACCAGTAATACGTAATTCTGCAACTCTCTTTCAGATAGACTAAAAAAAAAAGTTGCTAAAAATAAAGGCAGGTTTTAGAAAAGCTGATTTCATCTCTATTAGGCAATGTGGCAATAAATGGAGACAAGTTGCATGCAATGAGAAGGAGAAGTGTAGGTGCAGGAAATGTGTGAGAAATGACTACAGATCTCTTTAAAACAAGACATTCAGAAAGAGTGATTTGTCCAAAGCTGTAGGAATGTTGGAAACCATCACAGTGTGATCCTTTATCTAGAGAAGAGTTTGAGAACAGTGAGAAGACATATCCATATTATGTAGTTATTTATTCCATATGATGTAATGTTAAGTGAAAAAATATTCAGATAGAAAGCTTTTTATTTTTTTTTTTTTAAATTTTATTTTTATTATTTGCCCAAGGGGTACAGGTCTGTGAATCATCAGGCTTACATCTTTCACAGCATTCACCAAAGCACAAACGAAAGCTTTTTATTTTTAAGTATACTCCCTGCCCTCACATACTCACAGCCTCCCCCAGTCTGAGTATCCCACGTTAAGTGGTATGTTTCTTGCAGTTGACAAACCTGCACTGACACATCATTGTCACCCAAAGTTCTGTAGTCTACATTAGGATCCACTCTTGGTGCTGTACATTCTGTGGGATTTGATAAATGTACAATGACATTTATCTACTATTACAGTTTCTTACAGAATAGGTTCAGGGCCCTAAAAAAGAATCCGTGCTTTGTAAAACTTTTAAATAATAATCATAACATTTTAAAGACATATATATATGGCAGATGAGAATTAAATTCAGCAGCATGTTTTAAGAGTGCTGACTCAGATTTCCTGGTCACTTATATATAGATTCATATTTCTTGCTTGCCCACAGGGCATACTACTGTCTTTTCCTGTGAT
Organism: Ailurus styani; assembly: GCA_002007465.1. Lineage (NCBI taxonomy): Eukaryota > Metazoa > Chordata > Mammalia > Carnivora > Ailuridae > Ailurus > Ailurus styani. The sequence goes on along the minus strand of LNAC01000013.1, from coordinate 7,783,913 downwards.
CTGGCCCTTTATTAGATCAGTCTATGCCTGTTGGGCATGTTTTATCATTTGATCTAAATAACAGTGAAATAGGATTACTTGTGTCAGGAGGTCTGTTTTTTCATGAAAATTTACAATTCATTAAAATGTAGTATATGATGGCTAACTGAACATAATAAAAAAGCAACGTGGAGGATGAGGCTTCACTTAACTCGATTCAAGAGCAGTGAAATATACATGTTAAGAATGTCTAAATAATTTCAACATATTCATATTTGTATTGGGGAAGGGCAGTCATTTAGAGTCCCAGATTCTCATATCTCCCATACTTTCAGACCCTACAGCAGCAGTGTGAATGTGTTAAGAAATCCCAGCACACCTGTTCTCCACAAAGCAACTATGGTAGTGGTGTGGTGGTATAGAGGGGGTTGTATATGTGAAAAATCTGGTTCTATGATTTTTTTTTTTAAAGCGTAGTTGTCTAAATGGGAGCAAAAACATTAATGAAACATTTAAAAAAAATTTTTTAAGATTCTATTTATTTTCTTGAGAGAGCGAGTGCATGAGTGGGGGGGAGAAGCAGAGGGAGAGGTAAAATAGATGGCTGGATCCCACAACCCCAAGATCATGACCCGAACCCAAATCAAGAGTCAGTTGCTCAACCAACTGAGCCACCCAGACGCCCCTTAATTTTTTATTTAAATTCAATTTAGTTAACATATAGTGTATTATTAGTTTTAGGGATAAAATTTAGTGATTCATCAGTTGCATGTAACATCCACTGCTCATTACATCAATTGCCCTCCTTAATGCCCATCACCCAGTTATCCCATCCCCCATCTACCTCCCCTCCAGGACCCCTCAGTTTGTTTGCTACAGGTAAGTGTCTCTTATGGTTTGCCTCCCTCTCTGTTTTTATCTTATTTTATTTTTCCTTCCCTTCCCCTATGTTCATCTGTTTTGTTCTTAAATTCCACATATGAGTGAAATCGTATGGTATTTGTCTTTGTCTGACTGACTTACTTTGCTTAGCGTAATACCCTCTAGTTCCATCCATGTCATTGCAAATGGCAAGTTTTCATTTCTTTTGATGGCTGAGTAATATTCCATTGTGTATATATACTGCATTTTCTTTATCAATTCATCTGTTGATAGACATCTGAGCTCTTTCCATAGTTTATTTATTGTAGACATTGCTGCTATAAACAGTGGAGTGCATATGCCCCTTCAAATCACTAGTTTTGTGTCCTTTGGGTAAATACCTGGTAGTACAATTGTTGGGTTATAAGGTAGTTCTATTTTTAACTTTTTGAGAAACCCCCATACTGTTTTCCAGAGTGGCTGCACCAGCTTACATTCCCAAAAACAGTGTAGGAGGGTTCCCCTTTTCTGCATCTTCTCCAACATTCAGTGTTTCCTGACTTGTTAATTTTAGCCATTCTGACTGGTGTGAGGTGGTATCCCATTGTGGTTTTGATTTGTATTTTCCTGATGCTGAGTGATGTTGAGCACTTTTTCATGTGTCTGTTAGCCATTTGTATGTCTTCTTTGGAAAAATGTCTGTTAATGAAAGATTTAAAGGGAAAAAATGGTGCAGGGTGAAACACATTCTAGGAAAAAAGACCTAATGATCTCAATAAAGCCTATCTCAGACTCTCATCACCTTTTGTTCCTTTTAGTTATGGGGGTATCCTCACTGGAGCAGGAGAATAAAAATGAAGAATAAAATATTGTTCAGTAATGAATGGGGCAAAAAAGGATTTCCAAAGCTTTTTTAAAATAGGAATGATAGCTTTATCTGAGGATAGATGGACAGTTGTAGGGTTGCAGCTGGAATAGACCATGTTCAGGGATAGTTTTGGAAAATGAAAGGCTGATATTTTAATTAAATACAAAATTGGAAGGTTAAAAAAGAGGAAATGATTGGTTGTGTTTTGCAGCAAGAAAGAATAATTCTAAGAATACTTTTTCTTTTGTCTATTTGCCATCCACTTTTCTGTGAATTAAATGTGGGTACAGTTGTCTTCCTCAGAGACATCGGACAGAGACAGACATTGGAATGCCACCTTTTAGAATAATTTCCATTTTTAGATAATGAGAAAGCAGGAAAGATTTGACTGTATGGAAATTTATATTCAGCTATAAATCCAGTATCTTTACCTCTTAATTCCTAAGGGCAGTGGTGAAGGGGAGCGCAAAATGTGGTGAATTATGAATGAAGACATGAAAAGATTTCTTGGTCTGATATGAAGTCAGTTCCTCCCCCACCACCCCATTTCTGGAGCTGTCTTGAGTCCATTATAAATATGACTCTAGTGAACCATACACATATCTCCTTTGGAGTGTGGTGCACAGGCTTAATATGTATTCTACTCCTGAGATGCTTTCGTGCAAATAAGAAGTGCTACTTAATAAAAATCAATGTGTGCAAGGGTATATATTAAATATCAAGTCTTCAAAGTTCCTTCATGACATAGATTACCAATGCTGACTCTAATTCATTATTTATCTAGTAAAAGCTTGTGGATATGAGTATGTGTGAGCAGCAGCAGAGGAGTGGGGAGAAGCTTCCTGTTCACATGAAAGATGTTAGGGTATCAGGGACTATTATCAGGACTCCTTCTCCAAAACTTGGAGAAAGCTAACTAACTAGCCAACTAACTAACAATGGTGAATGGATTCACTGAACTGTACCCTTTGCTGTGAGTACTTTTCTGAATATACATTATACTTACCAAAGTTTACAATAAAAAATAGTGGAGAATACTTTGAGATTAATAGGCACCCAGGCCACTGGGATTAAGGTACCTTAAGCAGTTAAGAAAGACAGTTCATGATTGCTAGTTTCTGGTGAAAATAGGTAGGCAACTTAGTTGGAGATAGCTAACAACTGGTCCTAAAGCTCAGGATCCAGTTTGTTATGGGGGAGAAATGTTTTTGAGAATATCACTTATAAATATTCTCCAACATAGCTCTGGGTGAATGTGTCCCACATTCCACCAGGAAGGGGACTATAAAAATTGAAATAGCAATTTTGCCTTTTAGTTGCCAAACAAATACTTTTACACTTGGGGATGGATGCTGTGCGCCGGAAAGAGAAATTTATCAAAGGTGAGATACAAGAATTAGTTTAAAAAGTGAACCAACAATAGTAGGAGCATGGCTGCCAGGAGAAAAGAATTCAAGTGACAGTAGCAAAAACAGAAGTGGTTGGAGGATATAATCCAAGGAGAAAGTGATCCCTGCAGGGCTCAGTGAGACTGAGAAGCATTAAGGATTTGAAAGAAGAATCCAGAGCTCATACTCAAACATCACTAGGATTCTTTTTTTTTTTAATTTAAATTCAATTAGCCAACACATAGTACATCATTAGTTACAAATGTAGTGTTCAATGATGCATCAGTTGCATATAACATTCAGTGCTCATCACATCACGTGCTCTCCTTAATGCCCATCACCCAGTTACCCTATGCCTCCACCCCCACTTCCCTTCCGCAGCCTTCAGTTTGTTTCCCAGAGTCAGGAGTCTCTCATTGTTTGTCTCCCTCTCTGATTTCTTCCCATTGCATTTTCCCTCCTTTCCCCTATGATCCTCTGTGCTATTTCTTATATTCCACATATAAGTGACACCATATGATAATTGTCTTTCTCTGATTGACTTACTTTACTTAGCACAATACCCTCTAGTTCCATCCATGTTGATGTAAATGGTAGGTATTCATTCTTTCTGATAGTTGAGTAATATTTCATTGTATATATGAACCACATCTTCTTTATTCATTCATCTATTGAAGGATATCTTGACTCTTTCCATAGTTTGGCTATGGTGGACATTGCTGCTATGAACATTGGGGTCTAGGTGCCCCTTCATTTCACTACATCTGTATCTTTGGGTAAATACCTAGTAGTGCAATTGCTGGATCATAGGTTAGCTATGTTCTTAACTTATCGAGGAACCTCCATACTGTTTTCCAGAGTGGCTGCACCAGCTTGCATTCCCAACAACAGTGTAAGAGGGTTCCCCTTTCTCTACATCCTCGCCAACACTTGTTTCCTGTCTTCTTAATCTTAGCCATTCTAACTGGTGTAAAATGGTGTCTCATTGTGGTTTTGGTTTGTATTTCTCTGATGACAAGTGATATGGAGCATTTTTCCATGTGTCTGGTGGCCATTTGTATGTCTTCTCTGGAGAAATGTCTGTTCATGTCCTTGGCCCATTTCTTGACTGGGTTATTTGTTTTTTGGGTGTTGAGTTTGACAAGTTTTTAGAGATTTTGGACACCAGCCCTTGATCTTATATGTGATTTGTAAATGTCTTATCCCATTCCATAGGCTGCCTTTTAGTTTTGTCAACTGTTTCCTTTGCCATGCAGAAGCTTTTTATCTTGATGAAGTCCCAATAGTTCATTTTTGCTTTTTTTCCCCTTGCCTTTAGAGACATGTCTTGCAAGAAGTTGCTGCGGCCCAGGTAGAAAAGGTTGCTGCCTGTGTTTTCCTCTAGGATTTTGATGGATTGCTGTCTCACATTTAGGTCCTTCATCCATTTTGTTTCTGTTTTTGTGTATGGTGTAAGAGAATGGTCCAGTTTCATTCTTCTGCATGTGGCTTTCCAATTTTCCCAGCACCATTTATTGAAGACCATTTACTGTCTTCTTTCCATTGGATGTTCTTTCCTGCTTTTTTAAAGATTAGTTGACCATTTCTGGGCTCTCTATTCTGTTCCATAGATCTATGTGTCTGTTTTTGTGCCAGTACCACACTGTCTTGATGATCACAGCTTTGTAATGTAGCTTGAAGTCAGGCATTGTGATGCCCCCAGCTTTGTTCTTCTTTTTGAACATTCTCCTGGCTATTCAGGGTCTTTTCTCGTTCCATACAAATTTTAGGATTGTTTGTTCCAGCTCCATGAAAAATATCAATAGTATTTTGTTAGGGATTACATTGAATGCACCATTAGGATTCTTATCTGCACTTTTGATTGTCTCTATAACTTCCTCCACCTCATGACAGCCCTTCTCCTACAAGCGATCTGGGAAAACAGGGATTACATTCTGATTGCCATTTTAATTGTCATCAAATCTTGGTTGTGTCCTGAATTGGAATGATTTCAGAAAATGAGGTTTATATTTTAAATTAAAATATGATATGGAGGATGGACTTTATTTAAAATATGTAGTATTTAATAAATATAGAGATATTTTATATATTTATAAATAAAAATATAAAATTTATATAATAAATGTATTTTTTAGGGTATTGTGCTAAGTATTGAGTGGAATACCAGGAAGTTAGGACCTAGCCTTATCTCTCAAGAAATCTAGTGAAAGAACTAATAACTGGTAATCTGTTTCCAGGTTTTCAGTTCTAGGATTGGGAGGTAATTTGTGTGGTGAATTATTCAAGATAGGTTAACTGCTGTAAAAACAAAACAAAACAACTCCCAAACTGAATCATGTACATATCATACTTTATTGCAGATCAGTGAGGGTGGAAGGATAATTTAGGACCCTATACTTCTGTTCCATGCCTCTAACATCACATAGGGCCTTGGAATCTTCTGTTGGATCGTCTGCATTCAGATAGGGACCAGAACTGGAAGATTTTTATAGGCTGAATGTCACTTCTACTATATTCTAATGGCCACATGACCCATTGACTACAAGGAGGTTTGAGAAATGCAGTCTTTCTGTATTTCCAGGGGAAAACGAAGTGAGATCTAGACGACACACAGCATAGTCTGTGCCATCAGAAGGGATCTCTCAGGCTGACCTTTCTAATTTCTGGGAGATTGAATTGGATTTGGTCATCAGCCATTAAATTTCCTACATTTTAAAGGAAATGGAAGACAATGAGCACTTATCAGATAAGTCAATTAGCCCTTGAACGATCTACTGAGATGGGTATGGTTCTGTATTACATATGTAGTTCCTGATGCTGGAAGAGGTAGGCAGCTTGTTCAAGGACACCTAGCTAGAGATTGGTGGAATAAATATTTAGATCCACATGTCTGTTTCCAAGGCATTTATTCTCTAATTTTCTCTGAAGTAGAAGTTCAGCTAAGGATGAACAAATATTTGTTGACTTAATTAAAAAGGTAAAAGAACTTATGCAGAAATGCAAAAGTAAGCAATAAAGAAAAATAAGAAACATTTATGGGGTTTAATAATTTTTTAAGAAACTAAATGTATATACTTAGAATTATAAGAAAAGGTACTCAGCACTTAGCTGTTGTCCCACACTAAATTAAACCTAGGGAGTAGTGATTGGTTCTTTTTGTTTTTTTGAACCATTCATTCATTCAGAAACTAATGAAAGCCTAGCATGTGTGCATCATGAGAATCAGGGGTGAAGAAGACAGTTCTTTCACGAAGCAAGCTTATGCACACATGTGCCTTAAAATCCACTCTCCTGTACCCTTTGTTGGGTTTGGGCAGCCCTTTCTCTTCTTTAGGTGCTGCACTTGAAATCTGCTAAATAATATCTCTGTTCTTTCCAAGCAAAGGGGAGAACTCCTTTTTATAAAGTAGTATTTTGAGAATTCTTTCTGTGGGGAAGCACAGTAACGAGTGGTTCCACATTACTGAAGGCTTCCAAACACCAGTCCGCTTTTCTATAAATTGTTGGATGGCTTCTCCCAGGCACAGGGGGGAGCTCAACATTTAGATATCATACCCAAAAACATCTTTGGAATGAGGTGGTTCAGTCGGTTCTTGGAGGTTGAAATGACTTTTCAGCTTTGCAAAATCAGCTTCCTTCATGCTTATATTCCTCCTTCTGAACAAAATGCTGTGATTTTTGCGCTTGCTAAATTTATCTGTGGCAGAAAGGAGACTGTCCCTAAAGCTAGGGGTAAAGAGGAGGAAATGTCAGGCGCTAGGCAAGATTTTTCATTAATTCTGCAGCTTGTGAGTCCCTGAGTAAAAACCATTCAAGCAAAATTCAACATTACAGAAGAATTGTCATTATTTGTTTTAAAGATAAGATTCCAGTTATAATTTTAATACATATTGAGGTACTAAAGTAATCTGTAATACAATTTTTAAGTCAGGTTATGTTTAATATATTCAGCAGTCACTGTGACAGCTCCTACTGACTACTATTCAGTAGTCAATACTGTGACAGCTCCTTCTAGATATAGACTGTCTCTTCCTGAAGTTTTCTAAAATGTCAGTTTGAAAAAGCACTTTTCTCCTGTTGAAATAATCAAATGTAGTTAACGTTTCTGTCGCTTTTATTATGGACATTGGGGAGGGTTTGTGCTTTGGTGAATGCTGTGAAAGATGTAAGCCTGATGATTCACAGACCTGTACCCCTTGGGCAAATAATAAAAATAAAATTAAAAAAAAAAATTATTAAATCCCGTCAGTGTTTCTTGACTTTTCCCTGAAAGTCTTACTTTGTCTTACTGTATAGTTATTCTTTTTCAGTCATTCAACAAATAATCATTTAGCGTTTCCTCTGTATCAGGTCCTGTACTACTTGCTTGGGAACCATCTATGAGCCAGTTGGAAAAAGTCCTCATCCTTTATCTTGGTTCCAGCAGAGGGAGATAGACAATAAACAATAAGGATATTAGGTAGATGACGTATTTCACTTATTTAGGGGTAAGCCTCCTTCATTGAAAAGGTGACTGTAGAGCAAAGACTTGAAGAAAATGAGGAAGTGGCCCAGTGGATACCCTGAGGGAGAGACTTCCAGACAGCAAGAGCACTCATTGCAAAGGCCCTGAGGCAGGAGCATGCTTGGCATGCTTGAGCACCAGTGAGAAGATGAATGCCCATAGCAGAGATCCAGAGCAGATGAGCTCAGAGTGCTAAAGTGGGCCAGATGGAGGGATTAGGTTGGTATAGGCCATTGTAAAGACCTTGGCTTTTGTTCTAAAGGGAATGAGGACTCACTGCAGGTTTTATTTTCTTTTTTAAATATCTATTTGTTTACTTTAGAGAGGGAGAAAGAGAAGGATCGGAGTAGGTAGGGACAGAGGGAGAGGAACACATGTAGACTCCTGCTGAGCAGGGACTCAAAGTCATTGGCTTGATACCAGGACGATGAGATCATAGCCGAAGCCGAAATCAAGAGTGCTTAACCAACTGAGCCACCCAGGTGCCCCTCATTGCAAGTTTTTGACCATAATAGGGACATGGTCTTCCTTGTTTTCCTCTGTTCTTGTGCTTCTTTGCTTTTAGACATTTTTATAATATTTATAATTGTGTTATTAGTAATCTCATTTTTATGGTCATTAGTTATAGTTAGTAGTCTTTAATGAGTAAATTCACATTTTTATCTGGTTTGTTGCCTACAGAATGCAAAATCAGATACTGTGACAGCTTAGTTATGTAAGGAAATAATTATTTGTGTATTCTAAGCAGTTAGGGAATTTCTGTGTTCTGATTGGTTGACTTTGTGACTCAGTCCAAATATCTGACGCACATTTGCAGAGTGCAGATTTTAGTAACCAACATGGGTCTTGCCCTAGGCCCATGGTCTGGAGAGGTTGTGGCCTGGTTCACCTCATAGTAATGGCTCATAGTAAGGTGTATGGATTGATGTGCTCCTGACTTGGAGCACTGGGCCTGTCTAAGAAGAGAAGTGTAATTTAATATAGTTCTGTTTGCATATAAGGAGTTGAATAATTAGAGTACTGAACTAGTTCTTAGGTATTTCCAGTGATGGAAGCAATTTTCTTTAGGTAGCTGGTGAAATAAAGTGGTGTAGGGAAGGAAAAAGTTTTTGCCCAATTCTCACAGGATACCTGGGTTAGTCTGAAAATAAACTGATAAACACAGATTAATGGGATAAAAGCATACTTATTTGTTAACTTTTTACATGTATAGAGAAGCCCTCACAAGAGACTGAGGACTAGAAGAAATGATCAGAGCAGGAAGCTTTTATACCTTTGAGGCAAAGAAACAATAAATTTGTGAAGCATTGACAAGACAGAATAATCCTACTGGGGCTAGGTAGTTCTTATCTTCCTTAAGTAGGGCTAATTTAATAAAGTTTGTTTACAGATTCCTCTGGTGCCAATTCTGGGCTGATAGGAATTTGTCTTTAGTAAAAGGAGAATTTATTTTCTGTCTTTAGGTAGAAAACAGGGAGCTTTTTTCCTGTATTTACTGTTTGTCTTTAATTCAAGATAATTTTTATATTAAAGAGGCAAATTTTGGGGTAACATTCTGGTTTCCTTTGGAAGGTTGCTGACAATCCCTATACAAGCCTAAAGCAAAGGGTAAAAATCCATGTACAAGCCTAAAACAAAGGGTAAGAGAAGCCTCAGTCTGCCAATCTGCAGGCCTTAGGCCAGTGGCATAAAAGCAGTCCTTGCATTTTCCATAGGGTTCAGCCCTCTCACCAGGAGCAGGGGCTCCATCAAGGCCCAGAGGTAGTGAGATGATCCCAACTCCTTAGCCTTGTCCTGTATGCATATATCACTTTTGAGGCACTTATCAGGACTAAAATCATGATTTTCATGAGCATTTGGCACTATTGACCTCATTGACACTTACCTCCATACAAAGTATTAAAAATTATATTTTATGACTATGTTGGTGTAAAGACAAATATATTTATATTAACATTTTTTGTGTGTGTCCTAAAGGTTTATTTTTTCCTTCTGATTTCAAAAGAAATTAAAACATGTTCATGGGCTTCTAAACCTATTGTAAACACTTGGCACTGAGCTACTATAGGACTTAATGGGTAAATCAGTCCTGACCCTCCAGGGATGGCCATGGTCATGGAAACAGGTTAAGGATCAACAAACACTGAGCACTTTGCAAGTGCTTTTTGTATGGCGTTAGGGTCGTGGTGAGCAATAGGGTGTTAGGATATATGGTCCTGGGTTAGGGGGTGGGTAGAGAAAATTGGACAGAGATGAGTGAAAGACAACTGTAACAGAGTGTTAACACTTTATGGAAGGAGAAAGTGAGGATTCTGAGAAAGATCATGGGAAGGGAACTTAACCCAGATTTGCAAAGCGCTGGGGCAGATAAGGCTCTCCAATTAAAGTGAAATTGGAATTGAATTCCTGCAGGGTAAGTAGGAGTTAGCAAATGGTGAGAAGAAAGGAAAGGAAGAAAGGGAGAAGGAGAGGAGAAAAGCTTGGGAAGATCTCAGGCAACCAGGAGAGGGCTTAAAGAGTGGGGTGGGAGTCAAGGGAGGGGGTCAGGGGAGAACCAGGACAGATTAGAGGAACTATAAGGAGTTTGGCATGGATGAATCATAGATTGCATTTGGGAAGAAGAGAAGAAGCTGGAGAATTAGGCAGAAGCCATAGGGGCGGGTCTTGAAGGCCCCTTATTATAAAAGTATCAGAGAACTGTAAAGGTTTTTCTTATTTTATTTAAATTCAATGAACATATAATGTATTTGTTTCAGGGGTACAGGTCTGTGATTCATCAGTCTTACATAATACCCAGTGCTCATTACAACACATACCCTCCCCACTGTGTATCACCTGGTTACCCCATCCCTCCACCCCCATCCCCTCCAGCAACCCTGTTTGTTTCTTATGATTAAGAATCTCTTATGGTTTGTCTCCCTCTCCGGTTTCTTCTTGTTTCATTTTTTTCCTCTCTTCCCCTATGGTCCTCTGCCTTGTTTCTTAAATTCCACTTATCAGTGAGATCAGATGATAACTGTCTTTCTCTGATTGACCTATTTCACTTAGGATAAAACCCTCCAGTGCATCTGTGTCATTGTAAATGGCAAGATTTCATTTTTCGATGGCTGCATAATAGTCCGTAATATATATACCACATCTTCTTGATCTATTCATCTGTTGATAGTCATCTGGGCTCTTTCCATAGTTTGGCTATTGTGGACATTGCTGCTATGAACATTGGGGTGCCCCTTCGTTTCACTACGTCTGTATCTTTGGTGTAAATACTTAGTAGTGCAATTCCTGGATCATAGGTTAGCTCTATTTTCAACTTTTAGAGGAACCTCCATACTGTTTTCCAGAATGCCTGCATGAGCTTGCATTCCCAACAATAGTATAGAAAGGTTTCCCTTTCTCTGCATCCTCGCCAACATCTGTCATTTCCGGACTTGTTAATTTTAGCCATTCTGACAGGTGTGAGGTGGTATCTCATTGTGGTTTTGATTTGTAGTTCCCTGATGCCCAGTGATGTTGAGCATGGCCATTTTGATGTCTTCTTTGAAGAAATGTTTGTTCATGTATTCTACCCATTTCTTGATTGGATTATTTATTCTTTGGGTGTTGAGTTTGATAAGTTCCTTATAGATTTTGGATACTAGCTCTTTATCTAATATGTCATTTTCAAGTATCTTCTCCTGTTATATCAGTTGTCTTTTAGTTTTGTCGTTTCCTTTGCTGTGCAAAAGCTTTTTATCTTGATGAGGTCCCAATAGCTCATTTTTGCCTTTGTTTCTATTGCCTTTGGAGACGTGTCTAGAAGGTGCTGCAGCTGAGGTCGAAGAGGTTGTTGCCTGTGTTCTCTTCTAAGATTTTGATGGATTGCTGTCTCACATTTAGGTCTTTCATCCATTTTGAGTCTATTTTTGTGTATGGGTTTTAAGCAGGCAAGTGATATGTTTCTGTTTCTGTTTGAGAAAGACCATCTTGATTATAAAATAGATTAGAAAGAAACAAGAGTGTGGGAGGAGGGAAGGGAAGGAGTAAGAAGGGACCATTGTCATTAATCCAAGTGAAAGAAGATGCTTATGGCTAGAGCTACACTGATGGCAATGGTTTTTGAAGGAAAACAGGTGTATCTGGGAGAGTTACTTAGTAGCTCTTATTGGCAGGACTTGTGATAGGCTGGAGGTGGAAGCTGGCGATATCATTTAACATAATGGGAAGAAATAGGGGGAGAACTGAAGTAAAGGTCACAGAGAAGATCCTCTTTGCAGGTTAATACTGAACGCAGACTGTTCACATCTGGATGTGATACCCTATAAAACTGCTGCCCAATCTGGTCTTTGTTATGACCACACTGATGGAAGCAGCACATCTAGGAGACAGCTACCTTCTCTTCTTGTCTTCTTCCTCTGCCTTTTACCCTATAACCCTCCAAACTTTTGTCCCAACTCTCATCGCTTTCTAGAAGAAACAACCCTGCAATGCCAATCTCATGGTGGGACTGAGTTTCAGCAGGAAACTTGACCTGTAGCTTCTGGCAGCACCTTGCTTTGTGTCTTGGATAAGAAGCCTAGACAAGAATGTGCTGTAGTTTATTTGGGCATCACCTGATTTTTGAATTCGCCAAGGAACACCATTGCCTCAGCAATTTGCAGAGAAAAGCAGATTGTTACTAAGTTGTCACCATTCAATCCCTAAAGCTGCCAAACTTGCCTCCATCTGGACTAGAAGTGATTCCATCTCTTAAGCTAATTTTAGGGACAAGAGCCCTGGAATGGTGGGGAAGAGAAAGGCGTGTGGAAGTTTGAGGGGCCAGTCCTATCAGATGTTCTCTCTGTCAGATGATGTTCTTCTCTGAAGAAGATTTTTCTTCTTTTTTGACACATACTCTCTAATTGCCATGCAGTCCACAGATGTTGGCTTGGCAAGTGTGACCGTGCAGTCAGAAAAGCAAAGCAGCAGAGGGTTCAGTGTGCCAGGTACCAGGGCATGAGTTTTCAAGGAAGCAGTACCTTCCCAGTGCACTGGTGAACAGTGAAAACATTTTACCCTCTCTCCTCCTTTTTCCTGTAGGATATTAGAGAAGGGTTGGGTGGAAAAGTTGGGTTGGACTGGGGAAGAACTGCAAAGGCATTTTTCTGTAGAACAGTTGAAGTCTCTGTACCATATCTTGTGTTTGGTTTGGTTTTTATGGGTCCACAGTTGAAATACACAAAAGCATAGGTGCCAAAAGGATTGAAAAGTCATTTGGAATAAGAATAGGCGCTTGAACATGACCTCATGGGAAGAATGTTGCTCAGTGGAGACAAGTGGGAAACTTACATAGATGTGGGGGGCTGACACATTGTTCACTTTCCAGGCGAGGTTTGGGGGGGAGCAGCATGCCAGATGCTGGTAAAAATGTTCTGGAGGGCAAACATTACGTGGCCTGAACATTTGAAATTTTTTGTTGGCTTCTTTCTACTGCTCTATTTTCCAACTCTTTGAGCATAGGAAAGCTCTCTTCATTCCCTTGCAGGCTGTTAATTCCCTAATATGTAGGCCTTTGTCTCAATGACTAAATCTAAGCCATAGGTAAGCAAATGAGAAATTTATTATCTCACAGTGAAGATTGGAATTACACTGCCACAAGCCAGAAAACCATCAGAAGGGAGGAAAGAGGCCTGGAACAGATCCTTCTCTAGCACCTTCAGAGGGAGCATGGCCCCGCTGACACCTTGATCTCAAACCTCTGGCCTCCAGAGCTATGAGACAATACATTCCTGGTATTTAAACTATTCATTTTGAGATACTTTGTTACAGCAGCCCTAGGAAACTAACACACCATCTGAACTCCTTTAACAAATGCGGTGCCAGATCTGTGCTTCAAGTGCTTTTCTGGCTGCCTCTTTTGCAGGTTTTTTTTTTTTTTTTTTAGAGCACAAAGATATTAGCTCAGATGGAGTCTGTTTACAGTCTCATTCCCAGCGGTTATGTTTCTGTGTGTACTCTGCATTTGTGGTTGAGGTGAGCTTTGGTGAGTTATATGACTCTAAGTGTTTCAAAATGGACTCAACATGAACTCTAGATGTCCTTTATTTTTGCCACAAGAAAAATAGTTCTTAAAAAGATTTTAAAAATACTTTTACACGGATTTCAAAGAATCAAATGTTTCCCACATTAAATATCTGTTAGAATGAGTATAATTGAGCAATCTCAGATAAGTCATTTACCTCCCTGAGTCACGTATTTTGAAAATGGTGGTAACAACAGATCCCTGCTTCATCCAAGAGTTGCTTTAAAGAAAACAAACAAGAGTGAAAACCCACTGTGAACTGCAAAATACTATACACTTTTGTTGACATTAACCAAATTTATGATTATTGTTTTATGTATAATTTTTACTCTACATTCATTTAAAATAAATTTGAAACATAATGAAATATGGAAAATAGAAAATAAAATACAAAACCATCTAGGGGAAAGAGAACACAAGTATACTATAAGTCCTTAACTAAAGTATAGTGTGGCAGAAAATGCCTTAGCAAACAACTAAATTACAATTCCCAGCCTTCTTTGCAATCAGATGCGGCCATGTGATTGGCCAGTAGGTCCTAGTAAATGTAAGTGGTCTGTGCCACTTCCAGATCTGACTCATGAAGCTTCTACAGGTGTTTTTAACACCATAACCCATTCAAAAAGGGTGGAATGGTGACCTGAAGACCAGAGTGATCTTGGAAGCCATGTGTTGAACCTGGTAGAGGTGTATTAGCCTAGAATGTATGTGTGAGGAACAGATAGATCCTTTCTTTCCTCCAAAGGAAATAGAAGTACCTGCCCTGGGCTGCTGTCTGTGTGTGTAATGAACCTCTGCTGACATTATACTTTGGATCTGTTTGTTATAGTACTTTAGTTCAACTGATACATAGTTACTGTATTTGAGTATTAAATTCAGCTCTCAACATTTCTGAATCAGAGACTGCTAAAATTGGGAGACACCTTAGAGATCTAGTCCACCCCACTCATTTTTCAGGTTATCATCTTTCTCTGTTAATCCTGCAGTGTCTCCAGATTACCTTCATAATGAAATTCAAAATCCTTAACATGCTTCACAAAACGTTCTGATTTCTCCCTACTTTTTCACCTTGTTCCTTGCCATTCTTTACTTTGTGGATACTTCTCTAATTAAACAGAAAAACTTACCTTTCCTCTATATTTCTCATTTCTGTGTTTCTTGCTCTCCCTGAACTGCTTTCTTCTTTTTCCTTGCCTGTTTTGAGATTGTCTCAATTGTCACCTCTGGAAATCTCCTCCTAATTTTCTTTACACTCGTCACTATTTATCTTACATTTTCTTGTATTTTCCCACAGCACTGCATGCTGTTCCTGTAACACTTACTTTGCTCTATTGTAATCAGTGTTTTGATTTAGGGACTTGTCAACTAGACAGGAGTTCACTGATGGTAGAAGACTTTCTTTGAAACATCTTTGTATCCCTGGTTTCTACCACAATACCTAGAATGTTTTTCAAATAAGTGAGCAAATTATTTCAGCAGTATTTATTGAGTGCTTCACATGTGCCAGGCTCTTTAAGGGCTAGGGATCCAAAATTTGACAAGGCCCCTGCCTTCATGGAGATTATAGTCTAGTGGAAGAGACAGACATCAAACAGATAATCAAATAAAAAAAATATAACCTTGGTAAATGAGGTACATATACACATATCAACTATTAATAATGTTTCAACCTGACTTCTCAGCACTTGACTACAAGAAATTTATGATTTGGCACTCAAAATTATTGTAGTTTCAGATGTTGCAAAATTATTGAATCCTATAAATAATAATCATACCTATCACATATTGAGCCCTTACTATGGGTGAGGCACTTCAAAAGGATTATCACCTTAAGATCTTATTGAACCCTCAGGAAAACCCTCAGTTATAGACTATTATTACAGAGGAATGAATTTATAATTATGGTCTCTAGGCCAAATTCAGAATCAGAACCATCTACCTAAAAATGTAGTCAGGCACAGGTTGGGTTAGTTTTCAGCCATGACTTGTACCAAGCTCTGATCTTGGTAACACCCAGGGTTGTCTGGAATTGATTTACAACTTGCTTTTCTTTACAGAGGGAATTAAAAAGTGAGATTCTTCTCAGATCTAGTGAAATATCAACTCCAAATCATTGGCATATGTGTTTCCTGTGAGCACTTGGGGAAGCCTAGGAAAGCGTACCTCCACGTGAGGGTTTACTGCATGTTTCCTCCCCCACCTTTCTTTTCTTTTTTTCCCACTGTCTCCATCCCCATTTTTTCAGATGGGAAAGTTGGGGCTTAGTGGGATAATAAGTGCTATATCTAGAGATGTGATGTGATTTTCCTAAATTCAGCTATGAAAAATAAAGAAAGCTCTGTTTTCATATACATAAGAATCAATGGCTTATAGAGACAATTAGAAAAGAATACAGGCTCATAATTTCAGATATTTAAAAAAAGGAAGCACTCAAATTTTCAGGTGATACATTTCTGGCCTTTAATTGTAGAAGAAATTTGTTTGGAATTTTATGATCATTTGTTCATTTACATGCAGGAGTCAAAATGTTCCATAGGTCACTGTCCTTGCTTTGGAGTAGAATGAAACAGCTATACCAGCAAATGTAGAAAAAGTACTAATTGCTCTGATAGAGTAGCTATTACATATTATGAACATTCATAGAGAGTGGTAGCTATATGTCCATGGATGGTCAGGAACTATTTCTGAGGAGGTGACATTTGATCTGGTCTCCTTCATTTGAATAGAAATTCATGGAACTGAGAGAGAGAAGGTACATACAGAGCAGAAGTACAGAGTGTACAAGAGCTTGGAGGTGTTACAGGGAACACAGGAAACAAGCGGAGTTGAGTTTGCTTGTTATAGAGGATGCTGGGAGAGTGGTGGTGGTGAGAGAGTGGCTAGAGGGAAGGTAGACCAAATCACAGAAGGCTTCGTAGACTATGACTAGAAGTGCAGATATCATCTTACCTGAAATATAAAATATGAGGTTAATGAAAACATTTAAGACAGGGAAAGGACATAAATATTATTGGTGTTTTCAAATGGTAATGGTGAAGATAGGAAAGCAGAATTGCTTTGAGAAGGATCTTTTCAAGAAAAATTTAGGAGATAGAAACTATGAGAACTGATGACAAAAATAATTTAGGTGAGTGGAAGAACTGGAGCTGTGCTTTCCAGTAGGATAGCCACATGTAGCTATTTAAATTAACACTAAATGCAGTGAAAATTCCTTTCTTCAGCCATACCAGCCACATTTCAAATGCTCTCTAACCATGAGTATCTTGGACACCATATTGGACATCACAGGCACAGAACATTTCCATCATCACAGAGAGTTCTATTGGACATCACTGGATTAAAGACTGTTTTAAATCTGGGCAGTGAATGACAATGGCACTTAAATAGGGAATATAAGAGAAAGTTTAAAAGAAAAAGAAAAGGACTTCCATTTTGACACAATGCATTTAAGATATTGTTGGGCATCCAGGTGAAAATGTTAAGGAAGCTGTTGGAAATTAGGTCTGATACTCAGGAGAGAGGCAAGGATTAGAGTCAGATCTTTCAAGGCCTTCAATTTATAAATACAGTCTGAAGCCATGGAAGTGGTTTGAGAAGAGGACCAGGAATAGCCACATAGATCTCCCTCACTTAACGGAAAGTAGAGAAATAGTAATACAGTATGGAAAATGATCCAAGGAGGAGCAATCTGAAAAGCCAGAAAAGAATTCTGAGGGAGGGATAAAGTCAATAATGACAAAGTAGTCAAAAGTGTCCAAAGCTGGGCTGCTTGGGTGGCTCAGTTGCTTGGGGTTCCCTCTCTTCCTCTTCTTTTGCCCCCCCCCACTCAAATAAATAAATAAAAATCTTTTAAAAAAATGTCTGAAGCCTTAGAGGTATCCAAATAGGATTTGCCCTGAAAAGACTCCTCTGCGTTTGGAGGTTAGGAAGTCCTTAGCAATCTTGCCTACTGTGGTTTCAGTGAGTGGTGGGAGAAGAAGCCAGATTTCAGCAGAGCTGGGATGAAATTGGTGTCTTGGGCAGGGAGGGTTGGAATAGGAGAGAGCAGCTCTCCTTCATTCAAGAAGTTTGGCTGTGAGGATGGCAAAGAGACATAATTATCTTGAGGGACAGGAAAGAATAAATAAAATTTTTTATTGTTTAGAAAGTGTGAAACTTGAATTTTCTTTATCTCTAAGGAAGGAGTGGGTGGAGTGGAAAAGACTTAAATGGCCTTGGAGTGAAGGTATAAGTACTGAGCCAAGTGTCAGAGATAGTGGAAGGAAAGATGGGTGAACCTTGGGAAGGGAAAAAAGATACTTCTGTTTCTCAGAGCCAGGATGGAAGGAGAGAATGATTAATAGTTGGGGGTGGAGGTAGAGAAATGTGGAACTGTTCACATCTTAGTTTTATAACATAATGTTTTCAACTATGATTTACAGACTCTACAGAAACATTATATATGTGGCTAGTGTTGAACCTTGATAAAAGCCAAGGCATGTCAACAGTGTGTAACTCAATTGGACTTCTGCAGAGCAGGTTAATAATCAGCCCAGAGTTGAATTTTGTGGTAAATAATCTCCAAGGAAAACAAAATAAATAAATGAATAAGTCTATACTTTACACATCAGAATCAAACTGCAGAGCACCAAATACAGAAAATAAGAAAATCTAAAACACTAAAAGAGAAGAAAAAACATTAACTACAAGGGTAGGTAATTAGATTAGATTGGCAACAGACTTCTCAGTGGCAACAGTAGAAGACAGAAGAAAGAAGGGAAATATCTTTAAAGAAAACACAGTTGTCGGGCGCCTGGATGGCTCAGTGGGTTAAAGCCTCTGCCTTCGGCTCAGGTCATGATCCCAGGGTCCTGGGATCGAGGCCCGCATCGGGCTCTCTGCTCAGCGGGGAGCCTGCTTCCTCCTCTCTCCTCTCTCTCTGCCTGCCTCTCTGCCTACTTGTAATCTCTCTCTCTGTGTCAAATGAATAAAATAAAAAATCTTAAAAAAAAAAAAAGAAAACACAGTTGTCAATCTAGTATACCCAACTAAACTATTTAAGGGCAAAGGTAAAATGAAGACATTGAAAAGTAATTCTGAAAGAATTTACTAGTTAAACATTCTCATGGAAAAATTACTCAAGAACACACTTTAGGAATAAATACTTGTGAATGTATAGAAGGAAAATAGGAGAAGCAAGAGGAAATGTAATAAAAAGAAATTGGTAAATATGGCAGTATCTAAATAATCACTAACTCTATAAAACAATAAACAGTACTATTTTAAAGACAAAAAAAATGTGGAGGTAAAATACTAAATGATAATAATGTGTAAAATAGGAGGAAAGTGAGTAGAGTGAAAAGTTGTACAGACCTTTTATAACCCAGGAAGAAGAGAGAAAAATTGTTTCAGATTCTAAGTCAAATTATGCATGTGGAAGTTATAAGGGTAACTACTAAAGTTATAGAAATAGAACATATAAAATTCAAATAACTCAAAATCTAAAAACAATAAAGATCAGACATAAGCCAAGCATGAGAATAAAAAAAGAGTTATAGAGAATTTTTCATATTGTGCTTACTGGCTCTTTTTATTTTACTTTAAAGTTTAAAGGTGTTTCACTATCAGTCGTGAATATCTTTGAGTTTATGAGTTTAGGAAAAAGGGAGACTATGCGGTTTCCTCCATACCTGTGACATGCCAGCCAACATGGCACTAAATGTTAGTGTTACATAGTATCATTTTGGTGGTGAAATGATTGTATGCATAGAAATTCCAACAGAATTAAGAGAAATATGTTAGAACTGAAAAGAGTTCAGCAAAGTCTTAGGTATATGACCTATTTATAAAAATCAAGTGTTTTCCTATGCAATTATCAACTAGAAAAAGTAATTGAGATATGATGCTATTTATAATATCACCCAAAATGAATAAATATGTAGAAACCAACCTAAAAAAGAAAGGCATTATCTTTGTGGAGAAATATTTAAAGCTCCATTAAAAACATAAAAGAAGTTTTGAATAAATGGATAGGCTGATTTAATGTGGTACAGATGTCAATTTTCCTCAAACAAATCTACAAGTTCAATACAATTCCAGTCAAAATTCCATTTATATTTTTTGAAGAACTTGAAAAACTCTTTATAAAATCTGGGAAAATAAAAATCTATGAATAGCTAAGCCACATTTGAAAAAGAAGAGAAAGAGAGGATTTACTATTATTGGATATTAAGACATGACAATTATGTGGTTTAAAATATTTTTTTAAATTATTGGTTATGGAACAAGCAGATCAGTGAAATGGCATATAGACTCAGAAATTGAACTGTGTATATGGGGAATTTATATAGCTGACAGATAAAGTGACATTAAAAAAGATGAAAGAACAGATTATTTTAGTGTTACCGGAAAAATCCTCACACATGAAGAAATTTGGATACCTGTTTTACATGTGTAAGAGACATAAATTAAAGACATCATTGTGAAGGTTAAAAATTCTAAATCTAATAGATAAAAATATCTCTAGAAAAAGAACCACAAAAAAACAAATGCAATTTAAAAACGGGTTAAGGATATGAAAAGGCAACATAAAGAGGGAAATCTGAATGACTAACAGCATCATAAAGAGCAGCTTCAAATGTTGTAATCAAAGATGTTAAAGCAACAGTGAGATGCCATATTAAAGCTATCAGAGCAGCAAACATTAGAAATGTACATACAAAGTATAGGTCTGGATAGATACTTTAATGTTCTCCCATGGATGTGTGGAGTGGTATGTTCATTGCTGTTATGCCCTATGGTCTGGCAGATTCTTGGGTGTTTATCCCAGAGAATTTCTTGCACATATCTATGAAGATACATATAAGTAATGTTAAAATAGGAAGTAATGTGTGTGTTAGGCCTCATGAAAGTATGAAATATTTGAAGAGAGGAGAAAGTAGGGCAGCAGGTTGGTGAGATGTCTGTAAGCTTGTCATTCTTTCTTTTGGGTTTGAGTTCTGAGGGAAGGCTATAAAACCATCTGGATAGGTATGGGGGAATCAAAGTGACTGGGCTATTTGTGCAGATTTTTATGCAAAGCCTTGCCTTTGGCCTGAACCACATCTAACATGGTGAGAGAAGGAAATAAACACAGATGGAGGATGGTGTCTAGAGGAATGAACCTGAGGTCTTGTGCCTGATTCCACACTGCAGATGATGTGGGGACAATAAGAGGACTGGAATCATGGGTGTAGGCCAATGAGGCAGCAATGTGTGGGGACTTCCTGAGAACAAACCAGTGGCTGTGTCTACTGACTTCAGCAGTGGGTATCTACATGATGGTCTATAGGGGTAGGAGTGATCAGCCACATTTCAGGAGATGTCATCATAGAATTCCCAGGGGCCAAACCATATTCAACTATTTCATAAAGCCAGATACCAAGAAAAGGCATAAAGACCTACAGGTGAGGAATGTAAGCATCCCTTCCTCTGATAGTTAAAATCACATGATTTCCCTCATACCCACAGATAACATATTAGAGAAGAGAAAGGGAGAAGGAGATTGGCTACAAAAATGAATATCTTACCCCAAAGGGATTTAACCTGAAAGAAATAGTTAAGCAGGAAGAGATGTCTTTAATTGGCATGGGAGATTAGAGCAGTTTTAAAATAAGAAGACGCTGTGTTTCCCCCTTGCATATCTGGGTGTAAAGTTCGTGGTATGACCTTGTTATGTTGCCATATGAATTGTCATTGCACCAAATTAAGTATGTGATTCAGGCAGCAGTTCTTTTTCACACTTGATCTAAACAGATGGAAACTCTGTGGAGCATTTACAGGATGATTCAGAGCAGAAAACACACTTTCACAAGGAAATAAGAGTAATAAGGCCACGGTAATCGTGTGTAATGGGTTCACCCATGACTATTAAACAGAGGCCGTTGTGGGTTAAGAGCAGCTTCTATGACTCTTAGTGGTTTTGACAAGCTGAGAAACTTGAGTCAGCCTCATTCAGGTGATTTCAGGACTCCAGTGGCATTCCTCATGTCCCCACTTTTTTTTTTTTTAATCTGACAGATGCTACCCTTTGCTTTTAAGTTCTTGGCTAGGGACTCTTTTTGCCCTTAAAATGCACATACTTTAATTTAACACTGATTTAAAGCAATCCCCCCCTTTTTTTTGGTTCGCCAAGTTTTTCTCTAGTTATTTCTTCTTACCGCATTTTGAGTAATAATGTCTACCAGCAGGGAGAACTTATTATAAGATAGCTGTTTCTCTTTCTTAATTAATCAGAGAAAGAACAGTTCAATTTAGAACTTCTGGTTTGCTTCTAGAGCTAGCCACTACCACTTCACTGCCTTAGTATATTCTAGGCTTACAGTTTCCCTTTACGCTCATTTATCACTTCCAGGACCTCCAAAATGGAGACTTAGTAAATGAATAAGGCAGTACAGTGCAGTTTTGGTCAAAGAACATGAGTGAATCGAATGAGTTCACATCCTAGGTTTGTTTTTCACTTAGGTAAGATACTAAACTGAGCCTCATTCATTTAAGGATGATAAGACTTTCTGCATTATTGTGGGAAAATTTAGGTGGTTCAATATGCATAACAGTGAGGAGGGGGAAACTAATGATTTAATTTCCAATATTTAGGGTTATTTTGCCCTACGTTTTTCTAATAACTTTAGCTCTGTAAAGAAGAAGTCTCCAAATAAGAATAAAAGGTAAAGTTAATAGTTATTTAAGAAGTTTGGGCGCCTGAGTGGCTCAGTGGGTTAAAGCCTCTGCTTTCGGCTCAGGTCATGATCTCAGGGTCCTGGGATCGAGGCCCGCATCGGGCTGCCTGCTCAGCGGGGAGCCTGCTTCCCTCTCTCTCTCTGCCTGCCTCTCTGCCTCCTTGTGATCTCTCTCCCTCTGTGAAATAAATAAATAAAATCTTTAAAAAAAAAAAAAATCACTCAAAAAAAAAAAATAGTTATTTAAGAAGTTTAAGTAAATTCTTTGGTGGAATTCCTCCCAGAAAGTGAGAAAGTGAATGACTCACATGAGTAACAACTGTTTCTCAAAGTAAGGTAGCTTCCAGTTCTTTAACAAATCAGCTGATAGATCATTAAACAAATTTTGGTGATAGATCACTGTATCCGTTTCCCAGGGCTGCTATAATAAAGCACCACAAACTGAGTAGCTTAAACAACAGAAATTCATTGTCTCATAGTTCTAGAGAAATCTGAAATCAAGGTGTCAGTAGGGCAGATTCTCTCAGATCTGTAGTGGAGAGTCCTTCCTTGCCTCTTCCACCTTCTGCTGTGTGTGAGCAATCCTTGGCAGTCCTTGGCTTTAGGTGATTCACTCCAATCTCTATTATCAGATGGCTATCTTCTCCCTGTTTGTCTTCACCTCCTCCTTCTGTGAGTGTTGGTTCCAAATTTCCCCTTTTTATTTTTTTTAAAGATTTATTTATTTGAGAAGAAAGAGAGTGAGGATGAGCTAGGGGAGGGGCAGAGGAAGAGGGAGGGGGACAAGCAGACTCCCTACTGAGCAGGGAGCCCAATGTGGGTCTTGATCCCAGGACCCTGAGATCATGACCTGAGCTGAGGGCAGCAGCTTAATAGAATGACCTGCCTAGGTGCCCCTCCCCTTTTTATAAGGGCACCAGTCTTATTGGATAAGGGCCCATCCTATTCCAGCATGACCTTATCTTAACAAATTACACCTGCAACAACCCTATTTCCAAATAAGGTCACATTCAAGGTCATATTGTAGAGCTTGAATTGTGTCCCACACAATTGTGTGACATAATTGTGTGACACAATTCAACCCATAACAAGGAAAAAGAATTCTGGAGGAAAGAAATTGCTAACTCATATCCAGAGAACCTTGATAAGTTTGCATATTGTTTTCTCTCAGTCCTGAGTCAATAAAAATTGAGGGTTGAACTGAGCCTTTGGGTATTCATTGCTGGTTGGAGAGCTATTTAGAGGCTGGGCAGGTCCATCAAAAGCATAATTCCTTTCCAGAGGTGGCTTGGCATATGGAGCTCACCAGGGGTAAAGGCAGTGGTAATGTGTGGGTGAGCCTGCAGGAGAGGTAGACAAGTCCAGACACAAATTGAAAAGAACCTTTCTATTCTGGACTCACTTCCCAACACTTTATGGAAAGCAGTTCCTACTGGACCCAGGGAAAGCACCTTCTCAATAGAATGTGACTGTCTCCTTCCAGAGTCACAGATTTATGAATTTTCCTGTTGGTTTCTTTATTTTCATCTCCTTAGTTGCTCAGAGGAAAATCAAGATAATTCTGACAGTAGAACTTTCAACCTAAGGCCTTTTATTGCTCCTGGGTTTGTGGTTTTGGGTATTACTCATACATTTACATCCACAAAGTAACCTCGAGTTGTTGAAATGTGGTCATTAATTAATCAAGTAATCTAAGTAAAACCTTCCCTGTTAGGCATTTCTTGTATCATTTTTCCAGTGAGTTTTGAAACTGGTTTCCAATAATTTTCTGATCATGAAAGATCCTCTGGCTTCAGACTCACAGTAGAAAAGTTCATGGAAAGCCTAGGGTGTTAACTTCTTTCCTGGTTGTATTCCAGCCAGTTTTAAATCACTGTGCTTGCTTTGGCTTTCCCACATTCCCTCCTTATGTGGGTGTTATAGGAACCTTCCACTAGTGTCCAGTAAAACTCACCCCTTCCCTCTCAATCTTGCTACAAAAGGTTGGAAAAAACTCGGTGGTAATCTTACCTTAAAACTCAGGCCAAAGGATAGACAGAGGTAACCAGAGGGGGAAGTGAGGCGTGGTGGTGAAAAATGACCACACTCATTTTTCACACTTTGTGAGGAAAAATCAGGAAAGAGCTCCACAGCGGGAATGGCCCTTTATGTAGTAGGCCCTCTGGAGGAAATATGAGTCCCATGAGAATTCAAGGTTCACGTAGAGGTTTAAGAAAGGATTAGCAATTCATGTGTGCTACCAGCTAAAGGCAAAAAGGAAATTATTCTTGCGTTGTGGGTGGCCAAATGTCCATAGAGCTATAGGATTATCTGACAGAGATAAAGCACAATGAAAAAAAAAATGAAGGAGGGATTATTTCTAAGCAGACAGCTGTATTATTAAGTCATCCAGGTAAGCAATGAGCACTTAGGGAGATGTTCAAATGTAGAGAGCATCATACCTCTCATATTTTCAATAAAATTTTTTTACCCCTCCTTTTATAATTATGAAGGTAATACATGCACATTGAAGAATAATCAGACCGTATGGGAAAAAATTAAGGAACTTTGAAAAAATATACTATAAACTACTTCTACCACAATTATTTTCATCATTGCACATTACCCTCTAGTTTTCGTCAAATCGTTTCATTTTCCTTGAGTTGTAATCTGCTTAATATTAAATCATAAACATTTCCCCATGTTTTTATATTGTCTTTATCATTATCATTTTAAATGGCAATATGCAAGTTCATCATATTATGTATGTTAAACCATTTTCCTATGGTGCGATATTGGGAAACATGTACTTTTACGGGTAAATTGAATTATATTCTTCATAGATGGTATTTTGATTCATTGCATTTGGGGGGAATACATTTTCTAGGGACCATCTTGAGTTCATTATACATAAGACTTTATTAAAAATGAGAATTACCCAGTACCTGCTCCACCAGCCATTTGTAGAAGACGAATATCAGAAACTTGGTACCATGGAGTTAGTATTCTAAAAAAAGAGAAAGGAATAAAAAGTGCTCTTTGGGTGTCAAATAGAGTCAAAGAGAAATTTAAGCCATTAGTAGAGAGGTTAGTGACTATAATAATGTATTTCTGTGTTCTGAGTAAGAAGGCATTCAGCATGGTCTATGCAAAATGAAGCCAGAATTCCAAGTAGAAATGCAATAATGTTAAGAAAACTTTTCTTGGCATTTATAAGCTCACACATGTACTTTTATATGCTGCAAAGTTGAAAAAAAGTTAAAATTCTGAAGTATTGAGGCCACAGCTATAAGAAATTAAGGTTTTAAACTAAGAAAATATATGTTATGGTATGCTAAATGTTATTCTAAATAATGCTTTTTCATGCTGGCAAATGTTCTACTTCTGCCAATGTGAACAATTATTTTTACTGGCCAAAACAGTTCAAACAAAAACAGAAGTAAGCCATGATTTTTTAACATAGTAAAGTTGAAAATTTCAAACATTTAATGGAAATTATTTTCGCATTTATTTCATTGGTATTCAAAGGAAGTAGTAGGAATTCCTAGTAAATTGCTAGTGTAAAGTTATTTGGAGGTTAGAAGGATGATAAATGGAGATGGTTTAGAAAGAAACAAGTATATCTATTTTAAAAACGTTATTATTAGCTTCTTCCTTCTTTGACCCTCACACACTGTGTAAGAGTCTGAAAAGGATGCGGTGAATGGACTACCAAATATTCATTCTTTTTTTCATGTTTAACAGAAACTGAATTGTTCTCAGTGAGTTCTGTGGGTCCAGCTAAAATACTCCCCCAGACTTGCTCACAATTTGGGGTAGTGACATGACATTTTAGCTGATGAATAATTGACAAAATCTCCTGGATTCTACTCCTTCACTCTTCTTTCCTTCTTGTTCTTGCCTAGAAAGCAGATAGTGAAGTTGAAGGTAACAGCCAACTGGAGACATCCCACAGTAAGGATGAGGAATTAGGCTACATAATGAGAATGAGGAGTGAAAGGAAGTAGGATCCTGGGGCACTGATGGGACCATGGAGCCACTGGGCTGCTTGTCTCTGTACTTCTTTTTATGTGAGGCAAATTTTGCGAAATGTGAGGCAAATTATTTGGCTAAGCCACTGTCATCAGATTTCTGTTACATACAGTACACACAAATGCTAAATGAGGCAGACCCCTTGGTATATCCTCTTCTTGTATCCTGTATTTTATTTACAAACTATCCATAATGGATAATAACGTGCTTAATGGTTTTTGTCCTCAAACACTCTGAGCTATTAATTACATCAATGAGTTAACATTTGTAAAGCATTCTCTCTTGCTCATCATTGTATTAAATGCTTATAATTTTCTGACACATTGTGGGCATTTAATAAAAATATATTTCTAGGTAATTTGGAAAGCTGTTTTGAGTCCAAAATGCACACCCACAACCCCCCATGGACATCTTTACATAAATGTATGTATGTGCAAACATTCTATATAAGTTATGTGTTTTCCACTTGCCAACACTTGTATGGCTTTGAAACACTTAGATATTAAAGAATCACTCTATGAGAATAATCGTCACCATTTCTTTTCCAATTAGGATTCATATATTACTATAATGATGGACATTTATGTGTCTCACTGAACTCTAAGGTCTTAGAGAAACATAAGGGAACTGACGTGGCTGAAAGAGAGATAAGGAAACAGTGACTTTAGATCTCCAGCATTCAACAGGTGACCTGAATAAGCATTCTGTAAAAACAAAATGAAACAAACACACAGGATTTTAAACTCAAGGAACTTTTGAAAATACAGCATGTTACACCATCTTTTTCCTGGTGATTCATGGGTCCATTAAAGTTGCCTACGGTAGAGAAATCTGTTTAACTTTGTGTAATCTGGCATTTTCCAATCTTATGTGCCATGAAACCCTTCTATTCAAGTAATGCCTATTAATAATGACTAGTGGAAATACTTTTGTGACACATACTCTGGGAAACCCTGCAATATAGGGACTAGAAGCATGAAAAATCACCACTGTTTTATGGTATTGATTTAGGCTACTTAGTTCAATTAGATAGTAATCAGAAGTAAAACATATGACTTTTGGAAAAGGAAAGAAAAATGAAGACTTTTTACAGAAAACTGAAATACCAAGTTTACTATGAAGGTGAGACATTTATTTTGTTCCTTATTTTAGCTCTGGTAACCAGAGTACCTACGTGTAACACAAACGTGTTCAGTAAATTCTTGTTGATGGAAGTAAGGATTGATGGTGAGAGGTAAGAAATCTCATGGGATACCAGTATTCTAGAGAAACACCATGGGGAAGCTGCCTAAGAGCCATGGTTTGAAAAGCTTTCTGGAGACTTGAACATGCCTCACATATTGCTTTTTCTCCAAATTCTCGTTGTTTAAAAAAATTTTTTTGGGGGGGGAGTAAATACATATGTTTTTTCTCATTTTATTTTTTTCAGTGTTCCAAGATTCATTGTTTATGCACCACACCCAGTGCTCCATGCAACACGTGTCCTCCTTAATATCCACCACCAGGCTCACCCATCCACCCACTCCCCTCCCCTCCATAACACTCATAACCATCTGTTTCTCAGAATCTGCAGTCTCTCATCTTTCATCTCCCCCTCCAATTTACCCCAATTCATTTTCCATTGTTTAAAATTTTGAGTTTTACTCCAATGATAGACAATATGTGAACTTGATGTGTGTCAATCAGAGTTTGCTCAACATAGTATTCTAGGCAGCTACTACCAGTTGATTGGGATAAGCAAGAGAGCTAAAACCATCGCTAATATAACAATTGCCATCTCTAATGTAAACCTTAATATTCCTTTTTTCCCCAGTCAAATAACTTATACTTATTTCATAATCACTAGCCTCATGTCCCTAGCATTATCTGAAGACAGGTTATTTACTTTTTCCCCTCAGATACTCTTGTGGTGGTTTTAAAATGACCACAAATTCTTTGATATTTCTCTTCAGTAGAGGGAAGATAATTCCTTGTCCACTGAGTGTGGGCAGGGGTGGACTTAGTGAATCTCTTCTAATGAAAAGAATATAATGGAAGTGATGGTGTGAGACTTCAAAGACTGGATATAAAAGACACTGTGTCTTCCCTGCTTATTTTTTCTCTTTCTCTTTCTATCTTTCTCATGCTCAGGTAACTCACTGTGGAAGAAGCTAGTGGCCAGGCTAGAAGCCCATGTGGTAAGGAACTGAGGCCTCCCACAAACAGCCATGTGAGTGAGAAATCTGCAAGTGGCACCTTCAGCCCCAGTCGGGCCATCAGATGAAATTGCAGCATCAGCCAGTATCCTAACCACAACCTCACGAGAGGCTGTGAGTCAGCGCCACCCAGATGAGTGAGTTCTGAACTCCTGACCCATAGAAACTAAGCAATACATGAAACTAAGGAATTATAGGAGTTAGGAGTTTTATGATAATATTTAATATATAAATGGATAACTAATTCAACAATTTCAGGAAGTTTAAAGAAATGGGGCTCATTTACAGCCCCTTTTAAAACCCACCCTCCTCAATCCCAGTTTCACCACTTTGGTATGGCCAAGTTAGCTTGTTATCCATCAATTCCTGTTTTTGTTTTGTTTTGTTTTTCTTTCTTCTACAGCAATGGTCAGAAAGCTCTTTTAATACAGGGCCAGATAGTAAATATTTTAGGCCTTATGAGCCATGTGGTCTTTGTCACAACTACTGAACTCTGCCCTTGTAGCATGAATGCAGCTGTAGACAATATTTAAATGATGAGTATGGCTGTGTTCTAATAAAAGCTTATTTATGGACACTGAAATTTGAATTTCACATAATTTTCACATCATGAATATTATTCTTCTTTTGATTTTTTTTCAACCACTTAAAAATGTAAAAATCATTCTTAGCTTGTAGGTCATTTAAACCCAGGCAGTGGGCCAGATTTGGCCCATGAGTATAGTTTGCTGATTTCTGTATTAAATGAATAGAGTTCTTGATATTTAACTGCCACATGGATGCCCAAAATAATATTTCAGACAATAATCATGTGACTAAATTATGGTTAAGGGGATGTAGGTGAAAATGATATGTGCCAATTCTGAGTCATGCTCTTAAAGGGAAGTGGTGGACTTCCCTACCCCACCCCCACCTTTATTCCCCTTTCCCGCTTCTCACTGGCTACAGTGAAAATCATCTTGGATCATGTAGATGACAGAAATGTCCTTGGGATGGTGGAACAAACAGAAAGAGCCAGAATTCCTAGCTTTGGATCATGTGCAGTCATACTGTTTTAAGGGTGAGAAATGGACTCTCTGTTTTTAGATCCCTTCCATACATCACCAAATGTGAACTCTAACTAATTTAGCTGGTTAGTCTTTGGCTACCATCTCTTAAGTAATGACAGGTTAATGTGTTGTATTTTCAAGAATCACTGCAGACAGTGGTTAATAGCTATGTGTGGAGTTAAAGAATATTCGTTCTTGGTTACTTATCAAGTCACGGTAGTCTGGACAGAGGGTAGTTTTAACTTTTTTAAAAACCCAGAATTTCTAAAAAATTGCAGGTATTTGCCTTTTCTTCCGATTGTTTCCTGTAATTTGGACCTGAACAAATGTGCCTTTGTATCCCTTTTCTCCCACCTCTATCATACTATGGCCAAGAGTGGAACATTATTAATCGAGAGAAACATAAACAATTCACTCTTTATAATCTCTGAAGAAGAATTAATTCATATTGTCCTTTGTGGAGCTTATTTATATAAATGAATGGGTTTAAAATCCACCCCCCCCAAGACCCCATGGTCCTATGGATCTTCTCATTCATATCACTGAAAGAAAATGTAGTCATAATATATATACTTATTTTATAAACACTTTTTTACTTTCCATAGCAGAAATTGGGGGTCCCAGGCTGTGAACCATAGTGAAAACAAATCCCACAGCCAAAGTCTGCAAACCAGTATGAGAATCGTCAGCCATCATTTGGCAGCACCAGAGCATCAGGCATTGTCCAAACACAGTTGTTTGAGTTCTTGCGCCGACACACAGTGTTTCCCGTTCATCTCCCCGCTGCCCGCCTTTTCTCTCCCCGCCAAAAACCCAATTTGCCTTAAGTAGGCACAGTCTTCCAAGTCCTGGCTGTTAGTGTCCCCACGAGATTTCAGGGAGATGCAGCCTTGGCTGAGGGTTAGAGCCAGAGGCCAGTCAGTGAAGGGAACAATGTCTGGGTTTTGAGAACAACTGGAGCTTCAGAGGGAGAAAAGCAGTTTGGCAAGTGAGGAAAGAATGTACTTGTCACTTCAAGAGGCAAGAAACTTCGATTTCTCTCCTGCTTCTGCCAGCAAGTATTTATTGGAAAGGAGAGTGGTGGTGATGGCAGGTGACTTTTGGTTAGGACTTTACGGAACGTTTCATGTTTATTTTACCTTTTCAAAGAGCAGATAAATGTACAAATCCCACACCGTATAACTTTCTGAATTCTGCTCTTGTTTTTATTGGATAAGTGAGTGTTGTTCCTCAGAGTTATTTTTAAGAATTCTGCCCCTGGCCCATTTTGAAACTCTGCTTGCTTTCCTTGTATGTGAGCGAAAATTTGTTGTAGGGGATTTTGGAAGAAAGTAGCAGAGGGTATTAAATGGAAGGTGAAGGCCTAAGGGAGGAAAAATCCTGTTCTGAGAACATGAGATGAATTTTCAGATGGGGGAATTGGATGGGCCTGTTCAGACAAAATAGGGACGTTTAGCTGACACCAAAGGTGAGCTTATGAAAAGTTTGATGAAGTTGGGGGAAATTAAGTTTTTAAGATGTCATATTCTTTGGTGTGTCTTGAGTTCTCTGATTTTCATAGATTCTTGTGGAAATGAATAGAGCAACAGAGACTTTTCTCTCTCTGAATTCCCTTTATTAGACTTGGAAAATGTCACCTAATTTTAAGTATCACTTATATAATGAACAAGAGGCTCAATATTAATATTAAAAAATAATAATTGTTACCATTTCAAGGTCTCATTTCCCTTCCTGAATTCCCAACATTTTTGTCTACTTCAGGATTCTTCTTTTAACTGTATCTGTTTTTGTTTGTTTGTTTAATTTGGCAGTAAGAAGTGCATTAGCTGGGTTTGGGGGCACAAATACATCTAAAAGTTAAAATAGGGAATCAGTGTGAGGATTGGAAAGGGAACAAATATTTCTTGAGTTCTGTCTGTGTGACAGACTCCTGTACTAGTTCTTTTCCTTGTAAGAATCTGAGAAGTATAAAATATTATGCCCATTTTAAAGAAGGGAAACTGAGGCTCATAAGGGTCCTCATAAATTGCCTGATATTATCTGATGTTCTATTAAGTGGTAAAGTCAAAATATCTGGATATAAGCATGATTTTTATTCCAAAGTGCACATTCTTTCCACTGCTGCACTTTTGTCTACATAATAAAATCTGGGTCGATTATGTTTAAATTGATTAATCACTAAAAACTGATTGGTCAGAAGTAATCTGTATATATTTTTTTATTACTCTTCTCTTGCTACTGTATTGTGACCTAGGTAATGAGACTTAGTTGCAAGGACACAAGGGACCCCAGAGTCTTCAACTTTATAGTCACTTTGGGTCCCAAAATTTTCCCCAACTAGAATTAGTATTACATGAGAGAAAAGTAATATGTTGTGGTCTATTGTCACTAACCACAATGAATTTTCCTGACCTGGCAAGGTTCATACAAGCCACTTCAGAGGTATGGCCTCCTCCACATCAGACTGTGTGGTAACTTAACGTTTAACTTGGGCACTCTTTTTTGAGGCCAAACTACCAGGTTTCACTCAGCATCCATGGTGTGAATAATAGCAACTGTTTGCAAGGTGTCTTTTGGACTGCTGTTTTTAGAAGGGGCTTGTGAGCAAAGGAGGAACTTAGAACTTCATAGACTCCTTCCAGCATAAGAACAGACAACGGACATGTGAAGATGTCAGTGAACTTCAGGGAATATCCTTGTAGCAACATCTTTGTGGTCTTCTTTCTCCATTCACCAGCATCAAGAGTATCAATAGTGGCTTGACATACTGTTAGTTGTTTTTTTTTTTTAATTTTTAATTTTTTAAAATGTTTAAGTATGATTTCCTTATCTATTTATCAAGCTTTTCATTTTAATTCCAGTATAGTTAGCATACAGTGTTAAGTTAGTTTCAGGTGTACAATATAATGGTTCAACACTTCCATTCAACACACAATGCTCATCACAAGCGCCCTGCTTTATCCCCATCACCTATTTCACCCATCCCCCCATCCACCTCCCCTCTGGTAACCAGCATTTTGTTGTCAAGAGTTAAGAGTCTGTTTCTTGGTTTGCCTATCTGTCTCTCTCTTTTTTCCTTTGCTCATTTGTTTTGTTTCTTAAATTCCGCACATGAGTGAGATCATATGGTATTTGTCTTTGTCCGACTGACTCATTTGGCTTAGCATTATACTATCTAGTTCCATCCATGTTGCTGTAAATGGCAGGATTTCATTCTTTTTATGACTGAATAATATTCCACTGTATATATATATAACCACATCTTCTTTAGCCATTCACCTATCAATGGACACTTGGGCTGCTTCCATATCTTGGCTGTTGTAAATAATGCTGCGGTAAATACATGAGTGTATGTATCCCTCTGAATTAGTGTTTTTGTACTTTTTGGGTAAATATCTGGTAGTGCAACTGCTGGATTACAGGGTAGTTTTATTTTTAACCTTTTGAGGAACTTCCATACTATTTCCCACAGTGGCTGCATCAACTTGCATTCCCACCAGCAGTACACAAGAGTTCCTTTTCCTCCACATCCTTACCAACACTTATTTCTTGTGTTTTTTATTTTAGCCATTCTGACAGATGTAAGGTAGTTTTATTGTAGTTTTGATTTGCATTTCCTTGATAATGATTGATGATGAGTATCTTTTCATGTGTCTATTGGCCATATGTCTTCTTTGGAGAAATGGCTGTTCATGTCTTCTGCCCGCTTTTTAATTGGATTAGTTTTTTTGATGTTGAGTTGTATACATTCTTTATATATTTTGGATACTAACCCTTTATTTATTTACGTCATTTGCAAATATCTTTTCCCATTCAAAATGTTATCTTTTAGTTTTGTTGGTGATTTCCTTTGCTGTGAAGGAGTCTTTTATTTTGATGTAGTTCCAATTGTTTACTTTTGGTTTTATTTCCCTTGCCTCAGGAAACATCTAGAAAGATGTTGCTATGGCTGATGTCAGAGAAATTAATGCCTGTGCTCTCTTATAGGATTTTTATAGTTTCATGTATCATATTTAGGTCTTTAATCCATTTGAGTTTATTTTTGTGTATGATGGAAGAAACTGGTATACTTTTATATTTTTGCACATAGCTGTCCAATTTTCCCAACATCATTAGTTGAAGAGACTGTCTTCTTCCCATTGCATATTATTTCCTCCTTTGTTGAAGATTAATTAACCATATAACTGTGGGTTTATTTCTGGGTTTTCTGTTCTGTTCTTTTAATCTATGTGTCTGTTTTTATGCCAGTACCATACTGCTTTGATCACTACCACTTTGTAATATAACTTGAAGTCTCAAACTCTGATACCACCGGTTTTGTTTTTCTTTTTCAAAATTGCTTTGGCTATTCAGGGTCTTTTGTAATTCCATACGAATTTTAGGATTGTTTGTTCTAGTTCTGTGAAAAATCCTATTGGTATTTTGGTAGAGATTGCATTAAATCTGTAGATTGCTTTGGGTAATATAGGCATTTTAACAATATTTACTCTTTGAATCCATAAGCATGGAATATCTTTATATTTCTTTGTGACCATTGATATACTCTTTTGAGTGTCTACTTTGTGCTAATCTTGATGAGAATATTAGTAATTTTTAGAAATTAGAAAAATACTTAACTCTTAGAGATTGTCACTTTGCTGTCTTCACAAATACATTTGTCAATGTAAACACTGCCTAAGGAGTCTCTCAACCACTATAAAAATGTAGATATATTTCTTATAAATCAGAATGTTTAATTCTGAATATTTAATCAGAGTCAGAACTCTGATTTTCCAGGTATTCTGAGAAATCATTATTTTCCTATCATTTACATTATGACACATCTGAGTTGTTCAGTACACCTTATTCTGAATCTTTATTTTTTTAAAAGATTTTATTTATTTATTTGACACAGAGAGAGAAAGATCACAAGTAGGCAGAGAGGCAGGCAGAGGGAGAGGGGGAAGCAGGCTCCCCGCTGAGCAGAGAGCCCGACGTGGGGCTCAGTCCCAGGACCCTGAGATCATGCCCTGAGCCAAAGGCAGAGGCTTAACCCACTGAGCCACCCAGGCGCCCCTATTTTGAATCTTTAACATTCTGTGTGATATACATGAGAAATATGCATTTAAATAGTCACAGCAATAATCATAATAAATTCTAAGTGGGGATGGTGTGCTCTAATTCTCATGAATTGAGGGATAATATTTCTATGTTATTGTTTTCTATAGGAAGTCCTAAAAAACAGCTGCACATGTCTAGCAATTTAAAGTTTCAATAAACTGGGGCACCTGGGTGGCTGAGTCAGTTTAACCATCCAACTCCTGATTTTGGCTTAGGTCATGATCTCAGAGTTTCACTGATCAAGGCCCACATTGGTCTCTGCATTCAGTGGGAAGTCAGCTTGAGAGTCTCTCCTCTCCCTCTGTCCCTCCTGCTGCGTGCTCCCTTTCTCTCCCCCACTGTCTAAAATAAAAATAAATAAATCTTTTTTAAAAGTTTCAATAAACTAATGCTTGATAATAATACTGACTTATTCCTCTTAAGGAATAAATAACTGGAAGTTTAAATTTGCACCTACATTTAAAAATAGCTTATATCAGGGCACCTGGGTGGCTCAGTTGTTAAGCATCTGCCTTTGGCTCAGGTCATGATCCCAGGGTCCTGGGATTGAGCCCTGCATCACCTGCTCAGCAGGAATCCTGCTTCTCCCTCTCCCACTCCCCCTGCTTGTGTTCCCTCTCTCACTGTGTCTCTCTCTGTCAAATAAATAAATAAAATCTTTAAAAATAGCATATATCATAAAGAATTGCTGATATGAGCATAGCAGAACTTTGTTATTAAATCTACTGGATAAAATATGTAAAATGATTTGTCTCTTGACCAAACTGTACCTACAGTGCAAAGTGGATCAGAAGAGTTGTCCAGGGTAACGCAACTTTACAGGCTCACATTGCTGTTGCTTTATTGTAA
Source organism: Ailurus styani (assembly GCA_002007465.1). Lineage (NCBI taxonomy): Eukaryota > Metazoa > Chordata > Mammalia > Carnivora > Ailuridae > Ailurus > Ailurus styani. The sequence continues at coordinate 7,748,376 of LNAC01000013.1, read as the reverse complement.
AATCAAATCTATTGTAATAGATATACTTCTATGTGTCTAAAGTTGAAGAACCTATTCATAGTGTAATATCTATATGTGTTATAATATCTAATATGTTAGTGATTCACTGAATGAATTATTAAATCAAGGAATATTTATTAAAGGAGTATTTTTTAATAAGTTTTCTAGTTTGGAAGAAGATATTTGCAAATGATATATATGATGAGGAGATAAAGAACTTATATAAAGAACTTACACAACTTCACACACATAAAAAATCCAATTAAAAAATGTGCAGAGCTCAACTATACTTCAATTAAAAAACATGGGATGGGCAGAGGACCTGAACAGGTATTTTTCCAAAGAAGACATACAGGTGGCAAACAGACACATGAAAAGACGCTCTATGTCATTAATCATCAGGGAAATGCAAATCAAAACCATGATGAGATATCACCTTACACCTGTCAGAATGGCTGGAATAAAAACGACAAAAGATAAGTGTTGGCAAGGGTGTGGAGAAAAGGAAACCCTCATGCAGTATTGGTGGGAATGTAAATTGATGCAGCCACTGTAGAAAATAGTATGAAAGTTCCTCAAAACATTATAAATAGAAATACCATATGATTCACTAATTCTACTTCTGGATATTTACCCAAAGAAAACAAAACACTAATCTGAAAAGATATATGCACTCCCATTTTTATTGTAGCATTACAATAAATTTACAATTTACAATTAAAAGAGCCAGGATATGGAAACAACCTAAGTGTCCATCAACAGATGAACACATAAAGAAGATGTGGATATATACACAACGGAGAATATTGCTCAGCCATATAAAAGAATGAAATCTTGCCATTTGTGATAACATGGGTGGATCTAGAGGGTATTATGCTAAGTGGAATAAGGCAGAAAAAGACAAATACCATGTAATTTCACTTATATGTGGAATCTAAGAAACAAAGCAGAACAGACCCATAAATAGAACAAACTGATGGCTGCCAGAGGGGAGGAGGATGGGAGGATGGACAAAATGGGTGAAGAGGACTGGTTGGTACAGGCTTCCAGTTATGGAATGTATAAGTCATGGGAATAAAAGGTACAGCATCAGAGGCGATGTAGTCAATGGTATTGTAAAAGCATTGTATGGTAACAGATGGTAGCTATGCGTCTGGTGAGCATAGCACAGGGTACAGACCTGTTGAATCATTATGTTGTACACCTGAAACTAAAATAGCATTGTGTGTCAACTATACTTCAATTAAAAAAATATAAATGTCATCTGGGGGTATATCAAGTAGTCAACATACCAAGTCTGGGCTTTTCTAGGACTCTGGATTACCACCAAATGTGATCTGACCCTTGCCTTTTGGCCAAGGTACTCACTCAATTTTGTTAATGCTTGAAATGCCTGTCATCAGGGAAACAGAGCTTAGCAAATCCACCAAAGTGTTGGGTATAGCAACAGCAGGGAGATTAACCATGTGGATTTCTGGAGATAGATGCTTGATTAAACCTTGACTTTGCTTTTTACTGGATTTTAACGTTAGTCAAATTATCTGATCTCCGAGTCTCAGTGCCATCATCTGGAAAAGGTAGGTGATAAAGTACCTCATACCTTATTATTGTAGTGAAATAATGTGAATGAAATGATGCTTCTCAAGCACTTAGCCCATTCATGGCAATACTAATGGCTCAGTAAATGTTAGATGGTGACAATGACGTTATGTTGTAGATTTTCATCATTTTGTTATCATGACTATTTTTATTATATAAAGCAGAAGGTTAATATATAAATTTATAATAAAACATAAGATAGTACCTGGAATGCTTGGGTAGCTTCTCAATAGTACTTCATTTCTTGGTTTAAGGATAATTTAGATATAGAACTGGTAGTTAGAAAGCTGTCTTATTAATGAGGTGAGAACAAATGAACTTTGGGGAAAGGAAGGAAAAATAAAATAAGATAAAAACAGATAGGGAGGCAAACCATAAGAGGCTCTTAACTACAGGAAAAAAACAACAGGGTTCCTGGAGGGGAGATGGGTGGGGGGAAGGGATAAGTGAGTGATGGGCATTAAGGAGGACATTTGATGTAATGAGCACTGGGTGTTATATGCAATTGATGAATCACTAAATTCTACCCCTGAAATAATAATACACTATTTATTAATTAAATTGAATTTAAATAAAAAATAAAATCTTTTTAAAAAGATCAGTTTACAAACAAATTAAAGCCTAGTTTTTTGTTTGTTTTGTTTCATTTTTTGCTTTTAGCTGGTATTAGTTCACCTTAACATAGTAATCTCTGGTTATCTCTGCTGGTAAAAAGCTGGTTGGCAACTATATTTACTGTTGATTAATTCTTTTTATTGAGGTAAAATTTACATAACATAAAATTAACCATTTTAGAATATATAATTTATTGGCATTTACTGTATTCATAGTGTACTAACACTTCCTTCTAGTAGTTACAAAACATTTGTATCACTCCAAACAAAACCCCATACCCATTAAGTAGTCCCTCCCCATTTCCCAACCCCCTCCCAACCCAGGCAACCACCAATCTACTTTCTGTCTTTGGGGATTTATTTATTTTGGATATTTCATGTAGATAGAGTCCTACAATATGTGACCTTTTATGTTTAGCTTCTGTCACTTAGCCTTATATTTTTAAGGTTTATCCACATTGTAGCATGTATCAGTACTCACGGCTGAGTAATAGTCCATTGTTTGTGTAGGCAGTGTTTTGTTTATCTTCTTATCTGTTGATGGTCTTTGATTAGTTTTTAAAAGCAGAAATTACTTAATACAGCCCAGTAGAAAAATACTTTCTTTTTTAGAAAAGTTTTTCATTGTGTTATGTTAGTCACCATAAAATATATCATTAGTTTTTGATGCAGTGTTCAGGATTTATTGTTAATGTATAACACCCAGTGCTCCATGCAATACATGCTCTCCTTAATACCCACCACCAGGCTCAACCATCCCCCCTCCCCTCCATAACTCTCAGTTTGTTTCTTAGTCCACAGTCTCTCATGGTTTGTCTCCCCCTCCTATTTCCCCCAATTCACTTTTCCTTTCCTACTCCTAATGTCTTCCATGTTATTCCTTATGTTCCACAAGTAAGTGAAACCATATGATAATTGACTTTCTTGACTTATTTCACTCAGCATAATCTCCTCCAGTCCCATCCATATTGATGCAAGAGTTGGGTATTCATCTTTTCTCATGGGTGAGTAATAAACCATTGTATATATGGACCACATCTTCTTTTTTCTTGTATTTACATTCATTATTTTATTTTATTATTTTTTTATTACTCATAATGTATTATTTGCCCCAGGGGTACAGTGGACCACATCTTCTTTATCCATTCGACTGTTGAAGGACATCTCAGCTCTTGCCATAGTTTGGCTATTGTGGACATTGTTGCTATGAACACTGGGGTACATATGGCCCTTCTTTTCACTACATCTGTATCTTTGGGTTAAATACCCAGTAATGCAATTGCCAGGTCATAGAGTATCCCTATTTTTAATTTTTTGAGGAATCTCCACACTATTTTCCAAAGTGCTTGTACCGACTTGCTTTCTCACCAACAGTTTAAGAGGGTTCTCTTTCTCCACATCCTTTCCAACATTTGTTGTGTCCTGCGTTGTTAATCTTTGCCATTCTAACTGGTGTAAGGTGGTGTCTCAATGTGGTTTTGATTTGAATTTCCCTGATGGCTAATGATGATGAACATTTTTTCATGTGTCTGCTAGTCATGGGATTCAAAAGGGAAAATGTTAGGATCATGAAACATAAATGCTACATTTACCTAGCAACCATTGGATCTCTAATGAGTAGCGCAGAATGTGGCACACAAGATGTACTCGAGATATTTATTGCATGCATGCAATATGATGTTATAAACTGTAACATGATGTTCAATATGATATTAAGAACTGACTTATAGGTAGAATCAGTGCTCCCCATTGCACAAAACCAACCAAAAGGCAGAGGGTGAGGGAGCTCATTGATGAGTCCATGCAGGTCAGCTATAAGGGCACAAGGCAGAAGGGAGAAAGGGGGATCTGGAGGGGCAAACTAAGAAAGCTACCATATGCACTAAAAGTCACTCAGGTCAGAAAGGGGCAAGGAGCTACATCTCATATCTTGTTCAGGGCCATAGAAGAATGAGTGATGAGTACCATACACATATACCCATGCTTGTGCTTTCCTCCATTAACGTTACATTCTGGTTATAATACAAGGGGCCAAAAAAGTAATATATAACAACCAATGATTCTGATTAGCATACAGTTATAATTTTGGAAACCACTGAAATTTAAGACCCACAGAATGATAACAATGGTGCTAAATTTTTAAGAAAAATTGAAACTTGCCCTACTATATATATCATATGCCCTAGATCTGATCGCAAAGAAATAAAATAAACTTAATAGAAACTGTGCCAGTTTAAGGAGTCTTGGAAGGATCCTCGCTGAAAGAGCTTACCACACAATTGCAAACATAAATCATCTTTAAGACCAAATTTTCCTTGAATGTGGTAGTTGAAGGATGAATTTTCTTTGTTAGCCTATTTATGAGCATAATCAGAATATTTTCACCACCCAAAGCACCATTTATTTATTCTCAAGATTATAATGAATTTACTCTGCTTCAGAATTGCTTTATGTTCCACATGCTATCATTTTTTTAATCTGGGAGTAATTTCATGGTACTTTTATCTGGCTAGCATAATTCAAGATTTGAGCATAAGTGCTTATGCATAATTTTCAATAATAGTTTTGTGATGTATGGACTTGCCAGGAATTAGATGAGGTCTGTACACGCAGTAGCTTGACATATTTTATTAAAGAATATAGAAAATCAAGAGGTTGGGAGACAGAAACATACGTGAGTAAAAGACAGGAAAATAAGTTATATGAGGAATGGCTAAAGCAATGAGTATAATTTAGCTTAATGAAGGGGTACTTCAAGAATTACATGGAAAGTGCTGACCAACTGGATCTTTCTCTTTATTGAGCACATGGGATAATGAACTTAATCAATATAAGTTAAGAATATGAATACTGGATTCGAAGAGACAAGTTAGAGTCCTATCTCCAAACACTTATTTGTAGTCTATAACTTCGAGGAGATTTCTTATCTGGCTTCGGTTTTCAGATATGAAAAATACATATATAATAATAATTATCAATAATAATTATCTGATAAGGTGGTTGTGAGGATTAAATGAGCTCAACTTTGTACCCTCATGCACCATAAATGTCCACTAAGCTATTTTTATTGTTTCAAGTCAAGGACTTTAAAATATTCGACTATATCTTCAAAAGAATGGATTCTTCCCTTGAGAGCTGTGAGACTGTGAGGGGTTCCCCTCTGTCCGCAAGCAACATTGTTCTCCGGATGATCCATTTATGTATTTTTCTAGCTCACAATCCTAGCAGCAAACTATAAATAAGGAGCAGCTGTTGTAAAAATCCTTTTTACTCTTTCATGTTGGCTTGCTATCTCTGGGAAGAAAATTTTTGCTGTTTAAATTCCACGTTTGTCACCCTGAATGTGGATTGGAATCGGGGCCATGCTGCTGCTGGGGCTATACTGAAGCTCCCAGTGGGGACCAGTGCCTGAGAGGTCAGCTGCTCTTGGTGCCCTGCTCTTATTTCTCATACAAACTGCGCACTTCAGTAAGACAGGCCAGATCTGCCTGATACTTTCTGCAAAGCCGAGGGTGGTTGCTCTGCCAGGGTAAGGGCCAGGGACTTGACATCCCCCAGGAGCAGTCTCCCCCAGGGACTGTCAGAGTTGGTGGGTGATTTCTTGAGCTCTTTTGTGCTGTTCTCTCACAGGACACCACTTGGGGCACCCACACGGGATTCACTTTTATTTGCTGCCTCCTCTTACTTGTCTCACTTCCCCCCACTTTCCTTTTGGTGTTTTGGAGATTACCTCTCAAATAAATTGCTTGCATTAAAAATCCTTGTTTCAGAGTCTGCTTTGGGGGGAGCCAAACTGAGGCAGGGTGTCAGTGGCTATCTTTCATGATTTGTTGATTTGTGTTTTCCAGCTTTATTGAGACACAGTGGACACATAATTGTGTAATTTTAAGTGTATAGAGTATTCATTTGATACACATATATTTTGTCTTTCATGTTTTCAGAGCAGGGAACATCAAAATAGAGATTATGGGAGATTTGATGTGAATGGGAAAGGTGGGATTTATGGGGGGTACTGAGAAGGTGAGTGTCCACTTGCTTTAATTACAAACATCTTATTAAGTATTAAGTGCCAGACACTGGTCTGAATCCTACTAGCATAAGAGATGGGTGCTGTCCTGGACAGATTCACGCTCTTCTAGGAAAGACAGTCTTAGCAATTCATCATTAAATTCCAAGATGATCCAAGACTTAGAAAGCTGAGGACAAAGTACTGTGGGAGTACAGACGAGAGAGAAGCTCAACAGGCTGATGGAGATGTACTTCAAATTCACAAAGGAAGTCTGTTTGTGCTAAGGGATGAGTAGGACTTGGATGAACTCAAGTTGAAACCTGCACCTGCATAGAGTTTGAAGTTGCATGGAGTGTTTGCACAGACAGAGAAAAGCTCATTGCAGGGTGGAGAAGAGGCAGGATATCAATCTGAGAGAATGTGAAAGGTCCGATTATGAAAAGTCTTGTCTCTTTCAACTGTAGAATGGATGACAGGAGCGTGAAGGGCTTCATGCACCAGAAAATGCAAGTGCGATGCCTTGTCCCAACACTTCCTTTCTGCATGTCTCTAGTGCAAGGAGAAAAGAGAGCGGAGAGGCTCAGGACACAGGCTGTGTATTTTCAGGTACATTCATTACTGATTATAACATGCCAGACACTATGCTAGTGTGTCCTTTCCAAACCTTATCCCATTTCATCCTCATGGTAAGCCTGTGAGGTAGGACTATTGAGTTGTTTTGCTGGGGAAGACATTGAGGCTTGGAAGAGGTCTAGAAAAGTGTAAGATTTGGAATCATGACTACCTGATTCAAAAGCCCTTGAACACTAGACCGTACTGCTTCTCTCTTGGAAGAAGCAAATGTGGAGTGGGCAGAAGCTGCTGAGGTCACCTTTCCTGGACTGGGGTGACAGCTAAGTGGAGAGCACTGAAGGCAGAGGCCCACTTGCTGAGTTCTGCTCATTTGGAGCAGCAAAAATCAGAAGACACCAGAAGGAGCAGCCATCATGTGGAAAGTCATTTGTTTTGTTATTTACTTTGGCGAAGTCTCCAGAAAATATTTTGGATTTGGAATATTTGTTTTTTCATCAGATTCATCCTTAGCAACTGCTAAAAGCATCCAACAGATGACAAGAGAATTAAAAAAATCACTTAAGCCACCAACAGTGGCAAAGCCAGTGCCACAGCGTTAAGTGACTGTTGGCTTTGGTTAACCATTTTCTCTATGAGCCTGCATACAGCACTATCATACCTCTGTACCACCTCAGAGCTGATCTTTTCTTTTGCAAAAGGCTTAAGAAAACAAAACTGTAGCTTTTCTGCTATGCTCCCAACATTTTCGAACTACTTAATTTTTTTGGACTTTAACATTTGTCTTAAGAACACAGTTACTTGAAAGAAAATGTTTGTCATTAACCTGTCACTTAACACTTGAGAAAGTTGGGCCTAATTGCTGTGACTTAAAGTTTTTTCTACAAACAGAATTCTGAAATCTAGATAGATAAGAAATACAAGATGGATCCTATGTTTTCATAAATAAATAATGGAAACCAGACATATAAATAGTTTTGAAGATTTTAAGCACTGTGCATTCTTTCGCTATGCTAGAATAGAAGAGGGAAGGAGTACGGAGACAATGTAGAAAATGCCAGAGTACTTTTTTTTTTTTTTTAAGTGGCTCCCGGGCTTGAAATCAGGACCCTGAGATCAAGATCTGAGCTGAAATCAAGGGTTGGACACTTAACCCATTGAGCCACCTAGGCACCCCCAAAAAGCCAAAGTACCTTTTAAACATGTGACTGAAGCATTAATGAAAAAGCTCTAAATTTCAGAGTAATCAATTATTAATCTTTTTCTGGACTCACGATCTTATTTTTAACAGAAATCTCACAGTGGGGGCATCTGGGTGGCTCAGTTGGTTAAGTGTCTGCCTTCAGCGCAGGTCAGGATCTCAGTATCCTGGCATCTGCCCCCCCCCACCATTGGGCTCCTTGCTCAGTGGGGAGTCTGCTTCTTCCCCTGCCCCTCCCCCCCATACTGTCTCTCTCTCTTTCTCTCTCTCTCTCTCTCTCTCTCTCTCTCTCTCTCAAATAAAATCTTTTAAAAAAAAGAAGTTTCAAAATGGTCAGTGCAATGTAAAACTTTTTTTTTTTTTTTCAAATAAAACATTACTTGAAACATCCCATTTCTGTAATGGACGTTAAAACACCCACATCATCCGATGCCCTAAAAACTGTCATCCACAGTTGTGAAAAGACCATAGCATATGGGGACTGGCCATTTTGAGCAGTGATGGTTTCAGGCAATAATCTTATAATAAGGATTTAAGTCATTTTTCCATCAGCTACTTGATCCCTGTCTCTCCAATAGAACCAGAACAATGTTTACTCTGTATCAGACTCCCAGTGGTCTTTGAGAATCAACCTGAACATGTTAACTTGATGCTCCTGGTAATGCTTGATGGTTATTCCTCTTCAGACTGAAGAGGGGAAAATCTAATGCATTCATCTAAAAACTTTATTTGCTATGGGAATTTGCTTTGGCTAACGCAATGTTTAAGACCTGCTGGTTCACTCAAAGGTCAAGGAACATTTATGTAAGGAATCTTCAATAACATTCTTTAAGCTTGGCGAGCAGAGAATACCCTGATGCCAGTTTCCCCCTCTTTTGGTATTAAATTTGTGTATGCCTTCATCTAAATTCCCACTAAATAGTGAAATTGTTTTCAAAATATGCAGATAACATCATGTAAAGTTAGAGCATTTGTTTTACTTTTATTTCTTTTTAAGTCATTTTCTTTTCTGATTCATCAAAAGCACTGTTTTGAAACATTGGTCCTAACCAAAGCCTGCATTATGAAAACATCTTTTACCAGCAAGTCAGTTTGCATTAAAATGCTGCCTAAGGGGATGTTTACCTGTGTTTCCCAAAGTATATTCTGCAAACTTCTCATTCTAAACCCTGGTTATTAGGATGGTAACAGTTCTCCTTCAGTGAAAATGTTCTTTCTGTGATTAAATAAGTTTGAGTGATTCCAGGAATGGGGTGACACTGTTTGCTTTCTTCCACTTCCAGTTTGAAGCTACTTGACTCCCCTGAGCCAGGTATCTGTTGAACCCATGGGCCTTGGGGTGTGGATGAGGCTTTAGGCACTTTAGGTCCTTTTGGCGAGAACTGGTACAGGGTTTGCTTGGATTATGGAGCACCTTGTAAGCACTTGGCAAACACAAGGCACTTAATCCTCGGAAAATCTTGAGGAAACATCCACTTCAGTTTCAGGTGTGTGTTAAGTCTACCCCTCCCTAAGTGTCCACAGACCAAGACAGAGCTGAAGGGCCAATTTGCCTCTATCCTGCCAGTCAGAGTGGGAGATGGCAGGGAAATTCTGCAGGACTGGTACCCCGATTTTTCATCACACGCCCCAGATCCTGAGAGCCCTTTGCCTATCACTGCCTATGGGGCTCAGTGCCCTTTATGCTTTCTTAGCAATAAAATCCAAGTCCCACAGAAGCTACAAAGAAAGATAACAGCCTAGCTGAGAGCCACCCAAGAGAGAAGGAGCAAGAGGAGCTATCAGAACATGCCACAGAAGGATGGAAATAGAAGCACTGGGGAGGAGATTCCGGCTCAAGATGACGACGTAGGAGGATCCCCAGCTCACATTCTCCCATGGACAAGCCCAGTCTGCAGCTACATATAGAAAAAGTTTCCTGGAAAAAAACAAACAAACAAAAAACACTTAAAAATTATCTGAGCAACTCCTGTGCATCTGGTGAGCGAGAGAAGTCTCACTTCGCAGCAGGTAGGAGAAGCTAAGACACAATCTTGTCATAAGCCCTATCCCCCAATGACACACAATTGGGAGTGAACTCCCAACATCAAGCTCCTGAGGAGGAAGGACTTGACCCCCTCATCAAGCACTCACCTTTTAAGACCTGAGAGACAAGCCCTAAAATATCTAGCTTTGAAAAATACTGGGGCTCATGTCCATGTGACCAGCAAGGCTGTGAGGCTCTGAGAAACAGCTCGTAAAGGGTTAGAGCACTTGGACTTTCCTGCCTTGGGGCTCAGTGCAGAGACAGCCGATAGAGAGGTGCCCGATTTTATGTGCATGAGGCTCATTCGCTTATTTTAAAGACTTGGTCTACAGGGCAGGATCTAATTCCTCACACATCTAGAGGCCTGCTAGCTGATGGGTACCTTTTTCACATTCTCCCTCTGCCTCCCTCTAGCCAGCAGGTGCTATCTTTGTTTTCTTTCTTTTTTCTCTCTCTCTCACTCTTTTTTTTTCCCCTTGTAGGCACCATTTATATGTCCTCCCTCTGCCTCATTCCAGCCAGTGGGCGCCATCTTGGTGCTCTCCCTCTGCCTCACTCCAGAGCATCAGTATTTCCTGGAGGGGAGCTTTGCCACGTGTCTGGTGCTCCTGGTTTTGTAGCTGCCACCCAGGGGACACCCCTTGATCACCTGGCTCTGGGGTCAGGGGTGCTTATGATCTTGAGTGCCATGGGACAGTACCAGTCAGAGAGAGAGTTCTTGGCAGGCTACCAACCCTGGGGCACTGCACAAACAGCATACAGAGACACACTCCAGTCTTTCTCTCAGAAAGGCCTGTTTACTGGTGCTTGTCCTGGAGCTTTGGTCTGGGGGGCAGGCTTCTGGTTTGGCACACAACTAGAGGCCAACAGAGGTGCTCTCGGGGAATGGAGGCTGATGAACATCATCTTCGCACTCTTCCTCTGCCCAGCTACCGCTCAGCGTATCTCCCCCAGACAAACATATGCTCATCTGGTGCCCTGCTTTCTTCAGCTTGCCGCCAGGGGACATCTGTACATTGCCTGACTCTGGTGGCCAGTGGGGCTTATGCTTGCTGTCTCCCAGGACTGTATATATTTGCATACTTTAAAAGCTGCTGCCTGAGGGTCTGGCTTCTAACCAGCTAGATGGAAATTATGACGGAAAAGATAAAAGATTGGAGGGTAAATCCAGGAAACTGAACATATGGGTAGTAGGTATTCAGAAGGGGAAAAGAGAACACATGGAGGAGACACTGTCAAATTCTAGGCGAACATTTTTCAAGGCTGAGCTGTCTGGCATCTGCAGATTTAAAGCACTCACAGGGTTCTAGGCTGAACCATTCAGAAAAGATACACAATTATTTTCTGGTAAAATTCTTAAGCTTTAATGGATAAAGAAAAACTTTTTACAACTTTCTTACAGGAAGAAAGATTAAAGTATCTAGTGAGATAAAAGAATCATAATGACACTAGAATACCCATCTGTAAACAAAGGAAACTAAAGACAATTGAATAACATCAGAAAAAACGAGTAATACCTCAAAAATGCTACATCCAGCCAAGATATTATCCACCTGAATAGACATTCAAGGATAGGTGACAAAACAGAGTCGTCCAAGTAACCCATCTGAAAAAAATACTTGAGATAGTCTAACAGAGATATAAATGAACTCATATTAAGAACTCAGGCCAGAGGAAAGATGAAGAGGACAGGAATAAATGATGAACAACAACCCTTGCCATATGAACAGATTCACTCATTCAGTGGACAGGAATTTACTGTGTGCCTAACACATACCAACATAGTTGTTGACACGGGGATACTGCAGTGACTAAAATAAACAAGAACTAAATCTTAATGGATGAATAAAATCTATCTGAGAATAAATAAAATAATGTTTAATTAAGGATGGCTGAAACCCAGGGAATGCATTGTATTGGATTTTAAAATAAATACTAAAATATGCCCACGAAGCCTAAGAGAAGGGGGTGGGGAAGCACAAATGCATTATGAAATCCTCATGGAGGGGGAGGGAAATGACAGGTGCTGGGGACTGGGAGGGTGAAATTAAAAGTACTCTAAAGAACTTTTTCTATTGGGGAAGAGTGGCAAAGAGTTGTTTTAATTGCAGATATCAACTGTGGTTGATTAAAATCTAAAGATGACTTTAGACATCTCTTGCCTTAATCTCTAGGACTGAATATCGTGTGTGTGATTCTGTTGTCTTACGTGGCAAAGGCATTTTGCAAATATAATTAAGGTTACTAATCAGTTGGCTCTGAGTTAATCAAAAGGGAGACATCAAGGTAGACTTAATGTAATCTCATGAGCATTTTTTTTAGGGAGGGAGGGGCAAAGGGAGAGGGGATCCTAGGGAGGTACCAAGCACAGCACAGAGCCCGATGGGACATTCAATCCCACAGTCCTGAGATCATGACCCCAACCAGTATCAAGGGTCAGACTGAGCCCCCCAGACCTCCCAAATCACATGAGCACTTTATTTATTTTTTTAAAGATTTTATTTATTCATTTGACACAGAGAGAGAGATTACAAGTAGGCAGAGAGGCAGGCAGAGAGAGAGGAGAGAGGAGGAAGCAGGCTCCCTGCTGAGCAGAGAGCCCGATGTGGGCCTCGATCCCAGGACCCTGGGATCATGACCTGAGCCGAAGGCAGCGGCTTTAACCCACCGAGCCACCAGGCGCCCATACATGAGCACTTTATTTTTTTTTTAATTTTATTTTTATTTTTTGCCCAAGGGGTACAGGTCTGTGAATCATCAGGCTTACATCTTTCACAGCATTCACCAAAGCACAAACCCTCCCCAATGTCCATAACCCATCCACCCTATCCCTACCCTCCCACCCCCCAGTAACCCTCAGTTTGTTTTGTGAGATTAGGAGTCTCTTATGGTTTGTCTCCTTCCCCATCCCATCTTGTTTCATTATTTTTCCCTCCCTACCCCCCACGACCCCCCACCCTGCCCCTCAAGTTCCTCATATCAGAGAGATCATATGATAATTGTCTTTCTCTGATTGACTTATTTCGCTCAGCATAATACCCTCCAGTTCCATCCATGTCGTTGCAAATGGCAAGATTTCGTTTCTTTTGATAGCTGCATAGTATTCCATTGTATATATATACCACATCTTCTTTATCCATTCATCTGTTGATGGACATCTAGGTTCTTTCCATAGTTTGGCTATTGTGGACATTGCTGCTATAAACATTCGGGTGCACGTGCCCCTGAGGAACACTACCTTTGTGTCTTTAGGATAAATACCCAGTAGTGCGATTGCTGGGTCGTAGGGTAGCTCCATTTTCAACTTTTTGAGGAATCTCCATACTGTTTTCCAGAGTGGCTGCACCAGTTTGCATTCCCACCAACAGTGTAGGAGGGTTCCCCTTTCTCCGCAACCTCGCCAACATCTGTCATTTCCTGACTTGTTAATTTTAGCCATTCTGACTGGTGTGAGATGGTATCTACTGTGGCTTTGAGTTGTATTTCCCTGATGCCAAGTGATATTGAGCACTTTCTCATGTGTCTGTTGGCCATTTGGATGTCTTCTTTGGAGAAATTTCTGTTCATGTCTTCTGCCCATTTCTTGACCAGGTTATTTGTTCAGTGGGTGTTAAGTTTGAGAAGCTCTTTATAGATTTTGGATACTAGCCCTTTATCTGATATGTCATTTGCAAATATCTTCTCCCATTCTGTCAGTTGTCTTTTGGTTTTGTTGACTGTTTCCTTTGCTGTGCAAAAGCTTTTAATCTTGATGAAGTCCCAATAGTTCATTTTTGCCCTTGCTTCCCTTGCCTTTGGTGATGTTCCTAGGAAGAAGTTGCTGCGGTTGAGGTCGAAGAGGTTGCTGCCTGTGTTCTCCTCGAGGATTTTGATGGATTCCTTTCTCACATTGAGGTCTTTTATCCATTTTGAGTCTATTTTTGTGTGTGGTGTCAGGAAATGATCCAGTTTCATTTTTCTGCATGTGGCTGACCAGTTTTCCCAACACCATTTGTTGAAGAGACTGTCTTTTTCCCACTGGACATTCTTTCCTGCTTTGTCGAAGATTAGTTGACCATAGAGTTGAGGGTCCATTTTTGGGTTCTCTATTCTGTTCCACTGGTCTATGTGTCTGTTTTTGTGCCAGTACCATACTGTCTTGATGATGACAGCTTTGTAATAGAGCTTGAAATCTGGAATTGTGATGCCGCCAACTTTGCTTTTTTTTTTCAACATTCCTTTAGCTATTCAGGGTCTTTTCTGGTTCCATATAAATTTTAGGATTATTTGTTCCATTTCTTTGAAGTAAATTGCTGGTATTTTGATGGGGATTGCATTAAATGTGTAGATTGCTCTAGGTAGCATAGACATTTTCACAATATTTATTCTACCCATCCATGAGCATGGAATGTTTTTCCACTTCTTTGTGTCTTCCTCAATTTCTTTCATGAGTACTTTATAGTTTTCTGAATACAGATTCTTTGCCTCTTTGGTTAGGTTTATTCCTAGGTATCTTATGGTTTTGGGTGCAATTGTAAATGGGATTGACTCTTTAATTTCTCTTTCTTCTGTTTTGTTGTTGGTATATAGAAATGCAACTGATTTCTGTGCATTGATTTTATATCCTGACACTTGACTGAATTCCTGTATGAGTGCTAGCAGTTTTGGAGTGGAGTCCTTTGGGTTTTCCACATAAAGTATCATATCATCTGCAAAGAGTGAGAGTTTGACCTCTTCCTTGCCGATTTGGATGCCTTTTATTTCTTTTTGTTGTCTGATTGCTGAGGCTAGGACTTCTAGTACTATGTTGAATAGCAGTGGTGATAGTGGACAGCCTTGCCGTGTTCCTGACTTTAGGGGAAAAGCTCTCAGTTTTTCTCCATTGAGAATGATATTCGCTGTGGGTTTTTCGTAGATGGCTTTGATGATATTGAGGTATGTACCCTCTATGCCTACACTATGAAGAGTTTTGATTAAGAAAGGGTGCTGTACTTTGTCAAATGCTTTTTCAGCATCTATTGAGAGGATCATATGGTTCTTGTTCTTTCTTTTATTAATGTCTTGTATCACATTGATTGATTTGCGAATGTTAAACCAACCTTGCATCCCAGGAATAAATCCCACTTGGTCGTGGTGAATAATCCTTTTTATGTGCTGCTGGATCCTATTGGCTAGTATTTTGTTGAGGATTTTTGCATCCGTATTCATCAAAGATATTGGTCTGTAATTCTCCTTCTTGATGGGGTCTTTGCCTGGTTTGGGGATCAAGGTAATGCTGGCCTCATAAAAGGAGTTTGGAAGTTTTCCTTCCAATTCTATTTTTTGGAACAGTTTCAGGAGAATAGGTATTAATTCTTCTTTAAATGTTTGGTAGAATTCCCCTGGGAAGCCGTCTGGCCCTGGGCTCTTGTTCGTTGGGAGATTTTTGATGACTGCTTCAATCTCCTTACTGGTGATGGGTCTATTCAGGTCTTCAGTTTCTTCCTGGTTCAGTTTTGGTAGTTTATATTTCTCTAAGAATGCATCCATTTCTTCCAGATTGTCAAATTTGCTGGTGTAGAGTTGCTCATAATATGTTCTTAGAATTGTTTGTATTTCTTTGGTGTTGGTTGTGATCTCTCCTCTTTCATTCATGATTTTATTAATTTGAGTCCTTTCTCTTTTCTTTTGGATAAGTCTGGCCAGGGGTTTATCAATCTTATTAATTCTTTCAAAGAACCAGCTCCTAGTTTCATTGATTTGTTCCACTGTTCTTTTGGTTTCTATTTCATTGATTTCTGCTCTGATCTTTATGATTTCTCTTCTCCTGCTGGGTGTAGCCTTTCTTTGCTGTTCTTTCTCTAGCTTTTGTAGGTGTAGAGTTAGGTTGTGTACTTGAGACCTTTCTTGTTTCTTGAGAAAGGCTTGTATTGCTATATACTTTCCTCTTAGGACTGCTTTTGCTGTATCCCAAAGATTTTGAACAGTTGTGTTTTCATTTTCATTTGTTTCCATGAATTTTTTTAATTCTTCTTTAATTTCCTGGTTGACCCATTCATTCTTGAGTAGGGTGTTCTTCAGCCTCCATGTATTTGAGGTCTTTCCAACTTTCCTTTTGTGGTTGAGTTCTAGTTTCAGAGCATTATGGTCTGAAAATATGCAGGGAATGATCCCAATCTTTTGGTACCTGTTGAGACCTGATTTGTGACCCAGAATATGGTCTATTCTGGAGAATGTTCCATGTGCACTGGAGAAGAATGTGTATTCTGTTGTTTTGGGATGGAATGTTCTGAATATATCTGTGATGTCCAACTGGTCCAGGGTGTCATTTAAAGCCTTTATTTCCTTGTTGATCTTTTGCTTTGATGATCTGTCCATTTCAGTAAGGGGGGTGTTCAAGTCCCCTACTAATATTGTATTCTTGTCAATGTGTTTCTTTGATTTTGTTATTAATTGGTTTATATAATTGGCTGCTCCCATGTTAGGGGCATAATATTTATGATTGTTAGAATCTTCTTGTTGGACAGATCCTTTTAGTATGATATAGTGTCCTTCTTCATCTCTTATGATATTCTTTGCCTTAAAGTCTAGTTTATCTGATATAAGGATTGCCACTCCAGCTTTCTTTTGCTGTCCATTGGCATGGTAAATTGTTTTCCATCCCCTCACTTTAAATCTGGAGGTGTCTTTGCGTGTAAGATGAGTTTCTTGTAGACAGCATATCGATGGGTCTTGTTTTTTTATCCATTCTGATACCCTGTGTCTTTTAGTTGGGGCATTTAGTCCATTTACATTCAGAGTAACTATTGAGAGATATACATTTAGAGCCATTGTATTGCCTGTAAGGTGACTGTTACTGTATATTGTGCTTCTTCCTTTCTGGTCTATGTTTCTTTTAGGTTCTCTTTGCTTAAAGAACCCCTTTCTTATTTCCTGTAGGGCTGGCTTGGTGTTTGCAAATTCCTTGAGTTTTTGTTTGTCCTGGAAGATTTTTATCTCTCCTTCTATTTTCAGTGAGAGCCTAGCTGGATATAGTATTCTTGGCTGCAGATTTTTCTCATTTAGTGCTCTGAATACATCATGCCAGCTCTTTCTGGCCTGCCAGGTCTCTGTGGATAGGTCTGCTGACAATCTAATATTTCTACCATTGTATGTTATAGACCTCTTGTCCCGAGCTGCTTTCAGGATTTTCTCTTTGTCACTAAGACTTGTAAGTTCTATTAGATGACGGGGTGTGGACCTATTTTTATTAATTTTTTTGGGGGGGGTTCTCTGTGCTTCCTGGATTTTGATGCTTGTTCCCTTTGCCAGATTAGGGAAATTCTGTATTAAGATCTGCTCCAATATACCTTCTGGCCCTCTCTCAATCTCGTCCTCTTCTGGGATCCCAATTATTCTAATATTGTTTCGTCTTATGGCATCACTTATCTCTCGAATTCTCTCCTCATGGTCCAGTAGTTGTTTGTCTCTCTTTTCATCCTCTTCTTTTTTCTCTGACATTTTGTCTTCTAAATCACTAATTCTATCTTCTGCTTCATTTATCCTAGCAGTAAGAGCCTCCATTTTCAATTGCACCTCATTAATAGCTTTTTTGATTTCAGCTTGGTTAGATTTTAGTTCTTTTATTTCTCCAGAAAGGTCTTTTATTTCTTTAGAGACAGCTTCTCTATTTTCTTCCATTTTTTTTTCAAGCCCAGCCAGCACCTTAAGAATCGTCATTCTGAACTCTAGTTCTGTCATATTACTAATGTCCGCATTGATTAGGTCCCTAGCCGTCATTACTGGCTCTTGTTCTTTTTTTTGTGTTGATTTTTTCCGCCTTGTCATTTTATGCAGATAGGAATAGATGGATGAGAGAACTAAATACTAAAGGGTAGCAATGACCCCAGAGAAATATATACTAACCTACTCAGAAGAGACCTGGAACTGGGGAGAAAAGTAAGAGGGAAAAAAACAGACAAACAAAAAAAAATCCAAAAACACAAAATAATACAAAAACAGAACAAACAAAAATGAATAAAACAAAATCCTATGTCTATATTATCTATTTCTGTTTCTATATCTGTCTGTCTATGACTCTAGCTCTATATCTATCTCTAACTCTATCTCTATCTATCTATATCTATTAGATTGGTGAATTGAACAGACCCTATAAGTATCCAAAAAAATAAGGTTAAAAACAATGAAGGGATAAAATATGATTATAACAATGAAAATTTTAAAAAAGAATAAAAAGTTTATACGATATAAGAGTTAAGAACGTTAAAATAGGAAAAGGGAAAAATTTTAAAAGAAAAAAGAAAAAAATTCAAAGAAAAAAAAATTCAATGAATTTAACCTTGAATGACTGAAGAATCATGGGGAAAAAGCCATGAATTGAATCCATTGCTTTTCCGTAGTTCTGGTGTTCTGCAATGTTTAGCAATCTTGAACTTGACTTTGACTGGATGGGGTTTTTTGTTTGTTTGTTTGTTTGTTTCTCTTGGTCTTCTGGGGGTGGGGCCTGTTGCTGGGATTCTCAAGTGTCTCTGCCCGAGGCGGATTCCCACCGCCCTCGCCAGGGGCCAGGCTAAGTAATCAGCTCGGGTTCGCTCTC